>CAUJRU010000229.1:600000-1152598 GCA_963277665.1 Viscum album
CTTATCTATTTTTTTATTGTGTATTTATAGCGATTTGGGTTATTTATGGAAATTATTAACCTATCATAGAGAATATGTGATTAGTTTAATTAATTTTAGGTATGTGACTTTAGAAGGCGTCGATGTTATTTAGAGACATAATTTAATATGGAAGACTATGTTATCAAATTCTTCTATGTTCTAGGTTTCAATATTAGTTTGGTTTATATTGAAGGATTTTAAGGACAATTGTTTATTTAATGGTATTTATGGAACTTTGGGTATTGTTGGTTTAATTTTAGAAATTTAGATTAATATTTCATTTTCTAAAGGATTATCCATTTTGGGAATAAGCGAATCTTGTACTATCCATTTTGGTTTTGTTTAATCTCTAAATACATGGTAAATATATAGTTTATAGTTTCTGGATCATGTGATTCTCTAGAAGTTGATTCTAGCGCTTCAGTTGTGACCAAGTCATCTTGAATACTCATCATTTTAAAAAAGATAAGTTAGTGGTAGAAATTTATTAATGGATGAAACTCTACATGAAAAGTAAGTATATCTCTTCATGTTCATAGTCAATCTCATAAATAAATTCCTCAACTTTATGAAATAGAACATAAAAAAATGTTGTTCGTTTACTTTCCATACTGAGAAAGTAATGACCGTTTATCCCATAACAAGTTTTTGGTTTTCTTGTTGTTAAATTTCTCTTGATCATGTTTTCTATTAATCTTTATCATAACATTACACTTAGTTTTTCTTCCATGTCTATGGTTTCCTATGTCGAATCCTAGTATGGGTTATCTCAGTTGACCTTTGTACTTCTCCTTCTTTCTTTTAATGTGATAGTTTTATTGACTCTTTTTCTGATGTGGGACTTTAAATGAAGTTCCCAAGCCCAATTTTAAAACTTTAAGGATAAAATTACCAAAATGGGGGAAGAATGTAACACCCCAAGATTTCATAGTACGTTATATTTTCCAAGTAATTCAATAACTTGTGTTACACACAACACCGAATTCGAGCACACCGTGACTTTCCAACAAGCCATTCAAAAAGAAGTTATGAATAGTATTAACTAAATTTTGAATTTAATATACTCCATATAATTTTTGAATCCATATTATGTGTTCATTAAACATAATATAATAACACATTCACTTTTTTCATATAAAAGAAGTATTTTTCAAAAAACAGAAATTTTAACGCTTTTTAATGGAAAATGCTTTTAAAAAACAATATTTGACACTTTTATGTATTCAATTTGACGAAATTAAATTCTTTTTTAGAATCGTGACATAAAAATTTATTTTGGATAAATTTTTGGTACTTTTTTTTATAACTTTCATATTTTGATGAATAGTGAAAAATTCTAAATTTTAATGAAAAACAACTTTTTTAATCAAAAAAATTTATAGCGTTAAATTATATATTTGAATGGTTTTTAAGTATCATTAGATTATATTTTAATCATTTAACAAATTTTATGTGATTATATGTTATTTCACATTTAAACTAGCCATAAACAAGTGTCAACCTTTTAATAGTTTTTATTTCTTAAAAACATGATTTTAGTTTTAACAACAAGAATTAATTTTAATTTATTTTCTGCCAATTCTGTGTTTTGAATTTGGAAAAAATGGATTCTATATTTGGAATCAGGAGGTCCATATTGTGTAAATAGGTAACTTTTATTATTAGACATTATGAATATTTACTTCAGTAAATATTTTATTTACCGTGATTAAAGGTGTAAATCCGGGTAATAAGGGTAAGAAAACATATTATAATAGTACTAAATTACCCTAACATGTGTTTTATTTCTATTTTTTGATACATATCCGACCATGGGAATCCTTGGGTCAATTTTGGGACCCCATGGAGCCACTTGAGAGTGATAATGACACTTTATATTAATTAATTTAAAGTAAAGACAAAAATGAAAAAAAAATATCTTTTAGTAAATTTTTTTTTACAAGGGGTTATATAAGTTATCTCTTAGACTATAAATATTATTTATATATATATAACAATTTTCTATATAATATTATTTTTTTATAATTTTTAGACATTAAATAATTAAATTTATTTATGACACAATGATGATACAGTAATTACCTTATTAATAAAAGATTAAAATAATTGATATTATAAATATCCAAATAAATGTAATTTGAGACTTTTGATGAATTACACTAATTTTATAGGTTACTATGACACTTTAGGGTTGATTAAATAAATTTTATTCTAAGTGATAATGTTTTGAAGGCTTTCAAAAAAAAATACTAAATAGTGTCAAAATTGACATAATTGAGTTTTTAAAAACAATACTATTTTATAAATTGATATAACATTTCTAAAAATATAAGGTTCTGAAAAAGGATTTATATAAGGTTATAGTTATTAATAATGAACTATTTGGGGTTTTCTTAGCTTGTTATAGTAAGTTTATTTACCATATAATATAAAAATACAAAGAGACATGGTAAATATCAAACTATTTAACTAAGAGTTATACCTAAAAGATAAGGTTAATATGGTGACCTAAAACTGTCTAAAACCTATTTTTTGATAGGTTTTCTACCCATACACACCTTATATTAGAAATAAATCATTTTTTATCCATTAGAAACCGAAAATAATTTTGTTAAAAAATAATATTTCATGATTTTCCTAAAGTGACTATCACCTCTCTTATAAAATGGCACTTCCCCTTCTCTTAATATCACTCCTCAAACTTCATTTGGCGCTTCAAAACCCAGCCCAAATATTCTCCCAAAATTCCTCCTATAATTATAGAGTCCTTACATTCATCATAAATTCAACATATGGAGCCCTTTTGATCAAATCAAAAGGAAGAACCAGAAGAAGAGGTAAATATTTCATCACCTCTTTCAAGTTCTTTTCTTCTTCCACTTCTTATTTATTTGTTATTTCCATTATAAAATAATAACTCCAGTATATTATATATACTGTTATGTAATTATAAAAATTTTACAACCATATTCATTATTCTATTCATCACATGAATGACAAAGTCACCATATGTGTGTACATACGGCTTACGGTCTCCACGTTGTGGTGTAGTTGTTATTCAATACATTATTTTTGGATGGGTATAATAATTATTTATAATTGATGAAATAATAAATGTAACATGTTAATTATTATTTATATATGATATACCATATATTTAAATAATATTTTAATATCAAAAGAATGATATTGTCGGTCTGGCGTACAAACAGATTACCGTCTCCATGAACGCGATGAGAGTCATTTCCCCATCGTAACAATTCAAGAACGATTTTCATCTGATGATTAAAAATAATGTTTAAAAACTTAATATCATTCTGGATATTAATCAAATATATCCTATCCATAACAAACACAACTCATGTAAAAAAACATATAAAGGAAAACAAATCAGTTAACTCCTGAAACAACGATAATACTAAAATATTATTAAAAAGAATTATTAGAAGATCTTACATGATATCATATTTATGTATATGGTTCTTGTATAATTTAATAACAATGATTTAACTATTATACAATAGGTTAACATACCCATGACCAAGGAAAAGTACTAGGTAAGGGGTTTTCATCTCACTTTTATTCTCGTGAGATTTAGGCGATATTTGCCACTATTACCATTTGTGTGGTGTATGTATTCCAATGATTATATTGTTTGCATAATATAATTTAATTTATGGGTATTTACATAATCATTGTTTGATCCTTCATTCATGGGGTGTATTTTTTTTATGTTACCAAATCGTAAGGGAATTTCAAATTTCAATTTTTACTCATTCGGTTTTACGAAAACTTTATTGATTACTTTACTCAAAGATAGTGCGTAAAATCACTATTTATTTACTTATGTAGTAATTTACACTCCCCCTTGTTTGGATATACTTTTTCTACAAATAATAACTCCATTTATAAATTCTAAATTCATCGATATAAACATGGTAAGAGTAATTTTATATCAATTTATATTCATTGAGTTAAACATCCAAGTCATTGGTATTGTTTTTACAAGAATAAGTGTGAATGTACTCTGATTGATTTACAATGAATATCCAATCATATTTAGTGTATTTTTAATTTTCCAACAGAATTATGTCATTGATTTATCCCTAACCTTAGGATATGGTCTTTATAAAGGAATTCTTCTATAAATACATTCTATTGAGACTTCTTTGTTGTTATGAGCCAATTCACTTTTATTTGGTTTATATACTGTACTTTGACAAAGTATATCATGAATCCATTTATTCCCATGATATTATAATGTTTTTATTACATATATTTTTTTGTTTTCAAGTGTCTCTCATTTGGTTGGGAACTCTAACTTAAATATCATTTTAAATGTTTTAAAGATTTATTCTTCTTAATCTGTCTCCTAAATGTCCATGTTTTAAAAATGGTTTTAAGGATTTATTTATATGGACATTAATTTTTTAAAATTAAATTTCCATTTAAATGTTTCAAATTTATATGGGAAACATTGATTCAAAAATATCTTTTAAATTACTTCTTGGATAAATAGTGCGTCATTTAATTGTTTTAAAGGAAAAGTGGACATTTCTGTAAAAATAGTTTTAATGATTATTTTCATCTATGCAAATATCCTTCAGTGTATTTTATTCATGATTGAGTTTGATTTATCATAATAAAATCATCCATATTATATTTAATGAGTTATTTTTTACTGTGGATGTGCTATTTTTATGCCATTCAAGGTTTGTGGTTAAAATATTGACATTTAGTATGCTTGTTTTAATACGAATGTTTAGATTATGTTTCTCCCTTTCATATGCGGAATGATTGGACTCAGTATGTGACAGGTGGATCCCGTAATAGCTCCTCGATGCATCGTTAGGACTCATGAGACAAACTAGTTTCCTGGCACAAGGCCTTGTCAAAATCTTATTTGTAGTCTTGACACAAGGCCTTGACTATGTGGTTATGATGTCTGGAATTATGCATTTCATCCTTATGAAATTGGCTATTGATATTACATGTGATTATTCGAATAGTAGAATATCCATGTGAATAATTAAATCGAATTATTTGATCTATCTTTCCCACATTATGCTGAAGTTTATGTTAAAAGTCTTGTGTTCTAGTCTTATACATTTCCTTAAATGTTTGTTCTTATTTATGACAGTTTCTGCTATTTTTCTATCCTTACTGAGCATCTAAGATCACCCCTTTTTTATGTTTTATTTATCCCAGGATGCAAATAAGTGTATTAATATTAACCTATAGGAATAGGATAAGGGATATAATATTGTTCAAAGTGGACACAATGTTATTTTTTTATTTCATGATGTAATGTCAAACTTCTGTATGTATCTAGTATTTCCAAGGCACCTAAACTGGTCAGTATTTCAGGAAATGATTCCTTATATCATGCCAATGTTATGTAATAATTCCTAAACTCTAGGTAATTAGGGTCAGGGCGTGACATTTAAACAATATTTTCATAATTATGTTAATCTTATTCAAGCCGTTTATTCCAATAGACATATAATAACTTCCATATTAAATATTAATATTTAGTTGTGCATTTATTCCTGATGTGGTATATCTTATAAGCTCTCTCACAGTGTTTCCTTTTAAACTATTGAGATGTTACAGTGTATTACACCAACCAATATTTAATTAATCATACTTTTAACTTATAATGTAAAATAAATTATTTTATTATATAATAATGTTCATAAAAATCAAAATATTTTAAAAAACAAAAAAAATTACCATTGGATAATTTGAATGTGGTGATACTATAAAAATAAATTTTAACCAAATAATTCATATATATAAAACATAACCTATAAATTAATATTTTTATTCATTATTAAATCCCAATTTTTATTAAAAAATAATTTATTACAGTTATAAAAATTTGTTTTAATTTAAAAAACAAAAAAATTATTATATTTTATATTCAATTAGTTAATTTTTTTATTAAGGTATTAAATGAAAATAATTTTTTTGAAATGTGAAATATATATTAAAAATTAAATTTTAATGAAAATAAAACATATGTGTTTGATAATAATTATAATTATGAATTCTTAGTTTCAATTATATATTTTATAATTTTTAACATATTTACTCAATTAAATTATAATATTAAATTCATATAAGTATTATTAATTTTATAATGCTCATGTGTTAACACTCTCTACCTATATGTGACACACTTGTTAATTCAAAATGAAAATTCATTTTATTATATTTTTTCATTAAAGTCTTCCCCTGTTTAGAAATTTGACCCCCAAAATTCAGATAGGTATAATAATTTGAAATCAAATGAAGGTAATTATGGTTTATTTCTTTTTAATGTTCCCATGTTTCTTCTTTGTTGATATTATTTTTGAATGTAAAATTGGACATTTAATGTATGTTTTAGCATAGAACTCTATATCCATGACCGATGATCTTTGCTGGATGATATTCATAAGAGATATATTTTTCCAGTTATAACACCTTTGTATTTGGTACATGTGATTGATCTGGTATGTACATACTCAAGAGGGATTTGTGTAACACATCATGAACATGATATTATTTTGTTAAAAGTTCATGTTTAATGGACACCACTTTAATATTATCAAGAATATCAAATGGGGAAATGTATCTGGAACTTATCTTTCCATTAATAATAAACCTCATGACTTATTTCCAAGTATATAATCATTGGAACACTTTATCTTCAAAACTAAACTCCCTATATATTAGATGATAATATACATAACTTTTGTATATTATTTTTTAAATCATTGATGTATTATTGAAAGTCCTTACAATTATATTCCATTTCTTCAACCAATCCATGTACTAATAGATTTTGTTCAATAACGTCATACCAATATGTTGGTGTTCTGCATCTCATCCCAGATAATTTTTTAAATAAAGGTATTTGAAACGTTTGGGAGAAACATTTTTTTAAGAATGAAGTAAAAATATTTTATTAATCCTAAATTCCGTATAATTCCATAGAGTATAATCTCAACATAAACTAAATTTTATGGATAATTATTTCATATTGGTGATCAGTCAATGGTTGATCGTCTGCACCGAAGTTCATATATATGTTCAATACATGTTGATGAATTTTCTGAAAAATGGTTTAAAACCTTGTAATTTTATTAGATAAAATCAATAGTATTGTTCTATAAATCCTCACAATATATCTAAATTATATATATATTAATTATGAATAAGGAAAAATTAGTCTTTAATTACAATTATTTGTGCACCCTTTGTATGAAAATTAAAAAAACCAAATAGAATTATTTTTTTATTTCTTTGCAAGACACATAAATAAATACATTGTAATGTTGTCCCATTCTCATGATGGTATGAGTAAGGGTTTCATAAACCCTTGGGATATTCATGACTTCCTTCACTAGGTTATTTATATCCTGAAAATTGATAAATATTTAGCAATCTCACTATTCATATTATCCCACCAGTAGTTCTATAAAAAATATATATATATCTTTGTGATCCCTTTGTGAATTGACATTATTGAACTACATGAATCTATCAAAAACTAATTCATTGGATCTATATCTAATGGTATATGTTGTCATGTCCCCAATCACAAGACTCATTATCCTTCGATAATGAACCATAAAAATTCACCCATTAATATTAGCATCCTCCTTTATCTATATTATCAAATGATCTCATAGAGATTCGTTAATCTTCACTAAAATGAATCATTGTGGAAATATTTAGTCCTGGATGGATGTTCTTCCTTCTATTTTGATTCCCATGTATTTCCTTTCTATGAAATAAAAAACAGATCCATCTCAATCATGACTATTGATAATATGATAGGCTCTTTCACACATGGAGCATCAACTACTTTATTCACCATCCAATGATCAATTTTTTTTTTCATTTCTAATATTTAATCAATCCTAACCACATTAATTGGTGAATCACAAGATCCTTCTATTTTAATATTTTATAAATTCTCTTATAATCCCTATATATGATACAAAATATATATAGAGATAATTTCTTGAAAATAATTAACGAGAGTACTATAGTAGCCAACTTAAGATCATTTTTTGAATATTTATTATCATGGATTATTATTTTTTAAGAGGATTAACCTATATGATTATTATTTTGCATGAGAATAAAACTCATGTAATTATTTCAAGTATCATTATAGATCTAAAATTCATTTCATCATTTGAGTAGAGTGATTATAGGTGTATTTATTAGATTATTATTTAACTCATTGATGAAATCATGAAATTTATCAGTATAAATAATCATTACTCTATTATGAGTTATATTTCATAGTGGGTTTGAAAATCATGAGAAGTTATAAAAAATAATTGACAGTTCCCAGATAATTCATCAAAACTCAATATAACTATTAAAAATGTTGTTCTAAGTAACTATAAAATAAAACATGTCTTTAATGGATCTATATATATATATATTATACTAATGGCGATAAAATTCCCCATGAATCATAATTTCCCCCCAAAAATAGAAAATTAGTTTAATTTCTATATAAGAACTCAATTCTAAAACACCATGGCATTTTAACAAAAATGAATCTGAATATACCTCTAGGGTTGTAGTGTATATGAGAGTATCATCATTAATGACAAAAATTAATTTTTTAAGGTAATATCTAATTAAATTTTTAACCAAATCCAATAATGTTTCTCGAACATAAGACAATTTAATGTGGATAACAATTAACTCATAGGGTTTATACAGTATAAAAAAATAATTATTGTGTATATCCATATTTTTAATATTAAATTGATGATATATTAAATAAATATCTACATTATAGAATTATTGGGTCCAACATAGCTCAATTTAAAAGTCATCAATCATTATTAGATGATGCGTTTTTATCATCATGATTTTTGTGTGTGTTCATGATATTCAATTTATATGTGAGTTGACCTATTCTTCTTCATAAAAGAGAGGATTGAAACATACTTTAGTGAATCCCTTGGGATTATGAAACCCCTATCAATATTATTTTGTTTTTTCATTATTTATTTTCCCAATTTAATCTGGTTATTCTATATGGACTATTTGATATGCATAGTGATTTAGGTATGTGTTCATTTGTGAACATAACCCATTAGTTTGGAAGAATAATAGGAAAATATTCAAGGAATAAATAAAGATATTTCATCACAAGGTGAATTTTATCAAGGATGAAACTCTTTTATTCGTCAATCATCTATGTTATTTATTGTTACTCCTAAGGAAAAATATCTATCATTTTTAATAGTTTTCTAAATTAAATTCATCATAAACATTACATTTTTATAAATTATGAGGATGACTTCAGACATGTAATGTGGATTAATTCTCTTTAAAATTTATGTGATTTCTATATAATGAGAGCAAAAAAATTACCTGTATTGTATCAAATTTATTAATGGGAGTATGGAAAAAATTTCTGAAAAATTAAACCCCAAAATATTTACTGTAGGAGTTATATTGGTGACATGAAATTATTGTACCACTCAGTGTTTTCAATTATATTTCAACCTTAATGTATTGAACTAGTTTTTGAATGGTTCTACTAAACTAGCTTGATCTTCATGAATACATAAAACAAAAATGAAAAAATACATTTTATTCTCATTAAATAATAACATGTGTACCTATCATGAAATTGTATTCTTGTAATTTTGTAATAGCAGTGAAATAATAAACTAATATATTCTCTCTCAGTATTAGAGGATATTTTTGTTAGTTATAATTAATATACATTATCATAGAAAATTACATTTCATAGTTTTTGAGTTCATAGTAGTCGAAACATTAGACCATAGGTTATAGACTGATTCAGCACTTTTTTATTTCATAACATTAATGGGATTCATCACCATCATTTTACATTCACTATATTATTTCTCTATCTTTTCAAACCTGAAACATATCCATTTTCCTTGTGGAAGCTTCTATGTTTCTTTTACCACTCATATGAAAAATGGGTATGTTCATGTTATTATATCAATGATATTTATCCACTAATCCTTTATAATTAAACATCATTATATGGATTATATCTTCTTCCCATTATGACTATTGATATTTATTAATATCTTCTCAATTTAAGGAAACAGAGAACCATTTACATATAGATTTACATTTCTTAAAAAAATATTTAGTTTGATTGAAATGGACGTTTTTAACAAAATATATGGTTAAAAATCATTCGGTTTTGATTAAAAAGACAAAGGTGTATTTAGAAATCCATGTGGAGTTTTTAACTTAACACCCAAATAATTTTCCAACATTATATTATGTTCAAGGAAATACCTATCCATTTTACAATGGAGGGAGTGGAGAAAATATTTACTCTCTAGTATTTTATCAAATAATTATAGATTTACATATTCAATTTCTTCCAAAGACTTTACGTTATTGATTTATCTCCAACAATGACTGAAATATCCCTCTAAGATATAATTTAACAAAATTATTGTCCCTTTTTTAAAGAATTTGGTGATTGAGAATAACTTTTTCATTAAATTATAAAATGTTTCCCGATTAGGGGACATAGATATCCACTAAAACTAGGGATATGATTCACATAAATGAATCCACCATATCATTAATTTTATAATGTATATGAAGTGTTTCATATTATTAATTTTATTATTATTAACATGATTAAGATGAGAATGTACCGTGATGATCTTCTCAACTTCTATTCTCATATTATTAGTAATCTCATTGTGGAAGTTTTCAAACTTCCCATCACATTGTTTTTCATTACAATTCCTCCAATTAATAGAAATTATAAAATATAATGGAGTATATTGGAGGAAAATAATGAAACTAAAAGTCATTTAAATAGGAAAATATTATCTTACAAACAATAACTCGTAGATGTAATCTATACCATAAATTAATAATTTATAAGTTTCAATCTACATTATCCATGGATAATTTATTTTTTGGGTTAATTAATAAAATAATAAATGTATTACGTCATAAAGTTATAAAATACAAAACTATTATATATTTAAATTATTCAAAATGGCTTATAAAGATCTAGTGAAGCTAATAAAGCCTATCCCAGTGGGGCATCAACCAGGTCTATATTTAGTGAAAATTATGTTTCATCGCATGAAGATTGAGTTAATACTAAACATACTATTTTTAAGGGTAGTCATTCCAAGATACATCTATGTTAGATCCTACATCCACTTTTTCTTTTCAATATGTGGATTTCACTCCTTGTAACCCACACATGAAATTATTTAAAAAACAATTATGATGTTTTATATGTTTTTAAATAATATTTTATTATCCTAATCGATAAAAACAACTAAACTTTGATATAATAAAAAATATATCTACATGACTCTCTTATATAGTTATATTTAAATTTTAATCATAACGTACCACGGAATTGAAATCATAGATAAAGATTCTTATTTTATTTTAGTAATTATAAAAATAAAAAAACAACATAAACATAATATAATTAATCAACATTTAAATCTCCATAATTTTCTATTAAATCCCATTGAACTAAATTTTATTTATAGGATATTGTAGATAACATATAATTATGGTCATCTTTAAGGACTACTAAAAAAACAAGATAGAGAAATATAAGATTTGATTCCTAGGGAATAAATTAATCTGATAAGAAGTTTAAAATCTAATGGTTATAGTTCTTTCAATTATGTGTCAACATGAGTTGCGTGAGATTAATGAAGATTTTACTCTTGGATAATTTTAATTGATTTAATTTATGGTAATGGATGTGATTCTTGGAAAATTGTCCTTGAAAATATGATGAATAATTAAAATAGTCATTTATTTTAAAGGCGTGAAGAAATAATTTTTTTAAAAAATAACACTGCATACAATATTGGAAGGAAATGAAACTATTAATTTTCACGAAACAAAGAAAAAAATTTGATGTTAGATATAAAAGAGAAGCAAAAAATTATTGATGACATTAAAATTAATCTTATAATTTCATGATGAAGAAGAACTTTTTTTGTTGTTCTTTGTATTATATAAAAATATAGTACATTAATAGTTATAATAAGGATCCTTTTTACCTAAAATTAGGGCCAACCATATGAGTAAATAAGTCTATCTCCACAACACAAATTTGAGAAAATCTCACCATAAAGAAGCCATCTCTCTGTCCAGACATAAGGTGGCACGTGAGTTGGTATTTTGGTAATGCTTGGGGGAGTGTGTGCTATAATGATAGTTTGGGTTTAAGCTAGTTCCAAGGGGAAATCACAAGGAGGCTCCATCCTGTGAGACCCATGTGTGATTATCTATAATAAATTAATTTTCCCCTCCCCCTCAATCATAGAACATTAAATCACTAAGAGATATTGATTTATTAGGAAATTGAAAACTAGCTGATCAGTTGATGTGGGATGCAGGGACTGGATGAATCATTCCTCCATCATTTAATGATAAATAAATATCACCTTTTATTTAATGATATTGATATTTGACATCTATTCATAATATTTAACCTTTGTTGTGCCTTAGGCCTTCCCAACAGTAATGGTTTGATGGTGTGATCATGAGAAAAATGGCAGTCACACTTCAATCATGTCAATTGATTATTTCAAAAGAAATAATACAAGCACGAAATCCCAAACCGATGAAAGAAAATTTTTTATGTGTGTATTTCATGTCTCCATGAAAAAAAATGATTATGAGAGTCAATTAAATGAATCTATAGTGTGATATTCCATGCATTTGGTGATTATAATGGTGGTAATCATGGATCCATCTTGAGAACAAGCCAAATCACATGACAGAATGTTAACCAACACTAATATATTATGTTATTCAATCATGTAAATATGAATTTATTATATATAACATGAATTTTCTTTATTTTTTATCCCTTATCACGTGAATTATTCAGGGTTTCTATAAGATTTTCACTAAGGAATCACATGATCAGTGAACCAATCATATGATGCGATCAAACTAATCGTGTGACAATTCATCATTTCATGGCGTTTATGAAGATAAGACATTAATAAATTCAAGATGAATGGGTTATATTGATATTATTAGGTGTTTAATGAGTCATTAGAATGAGATGAAATTGTGGAGAAGAGATTCTGGATTATCCTTTATAAATATAGAGAGAATGAAAAAGGAACAATTTTCATCACTTTTAGATATTGTTAATGATCATTAAACAAATAACTAATTTCAATCATTCACATTAAGGAAATAATAATCCCACATGATTCATTAACATGAAAAATAAGGGTTCTTGTGATCTTATCATGCGAAGAGTATGTCACGCAGATCCGTTCTTCTTATGTAATGAAACTCAGGGAGACACCAAAAAAAATATGTCACATGAAAGATAAAGGGTTCATATTACTTGATTGAATAAAATACACATCATATATATCTCTAATAACATGAATGATACCACAGAAAAACCCTTATAATATGATGTAACTTGAGGGAAAATACTTTTTGTCTCATGAAGCACCCCATAGTTAGTGCTTTGGTCATAGTAATTACTTATGTAAATGAAGTGAGACATCAAATGAACTCTTCATGTGAATTAAGGATGAGACCCTATGTTGTATCATGTGAAGGTCGTGATACTAAATACAGATAGTTCATGTGAATCCACATCGGTCATGTGATAGATACAAGAGACTAGCGTTGCATGCAATCTATGTTTCTCACTCACCTTACGTACCACCATTGATAAACAGGAAGTTTTTGTAAAAGGATAGTTAATGGATATTATTAAAAGGGTTCTTAAAATATTTTTATATTAAATAAATTTATTAAGGAACATAAAATATTGATACTTATAATTGGTGGTGTGTGATGATCACACACCCTTAATTATGAAATTTATTCATGAATAAAGTTTATAATTCAAAAAGAAATACTAATTTTTAATTTTTTAGGAACTTTCTTGAAAAAAAATATTATTAAATAAGTTGTGTGAAACAAATTCATACATTTATGATTGGAAGGTATTTCATCTTAATGTGGAATTGCCTGAGAAATTTTGCACTAATGCTACTGATCTGACATAGGTGATCAATGTTTTTTGGGTAAGACTACAAATATACAATGGTACATTAAGAGTACAAATTATAGTGTTATCCTAAAAGACTATGTGGTAAGATCAATAGATATTATTATAGTGGATCAAGCCTTGAATAAAGGATTATTTCTATCAACATGGGATGAGAGAAGAAAAATTATCTTCTATGATTCAATTGAAAAATTCTCTAGTGCGGAATATAGAGCAGGGTAGTGTATATTCTAGTAATATTGTGGGATGAAACATAAAGAATCGCATATGGTTATTTATGAATGATATATAGTGAATCTGTATCAACCATGTTAATCGATTGTTTAATTACAATGGAGAATTCATGTAGAAGATAATAACAAACACAGAACGGAGTATGTCAATAAACTCTAACATGTAAATCCCTATATTCTTTGGATGTGTATTTATAGAATTATTTTAGGTAATGATATATAACGACCCATACTTTACATACATTTTTAATACTTCAAAAATTGAAGCACACTTATTACAACATATGAAAAAACCACAAAGGACCGTATAGGTATAGTGTCTTTAGAAACTGTGAAACATAAACAACTGGTTCATAAATCTTCTACAGTGTCTCCCATTTATTTCATCATATCTAGGGTCCCTTTTAGCATATTCTACTTAATATCCATCTTCCTGACCTGGGGAAAAGAAAACATAAAAGGGTGAGCTCAAATGCTCAGCAAGGGCAAATAAAGGAAATAAAAATCATATCATATCTTTTTGAAAATCAAAACCTGCAAAAGAGATCATAATATCTTAACATGGAATAAATCATAGAAGTGAAAATGAGATCCCCATAATCATAACATAAAACTTGAAACTTTGTGGCATGCACACATAATCATGGAAAATCATTTCTTGTTAGTCATGACTCATTGCCAAGACTATCTTAGTGGACAAAGTCCCTTTCTGAACCGAGTTCACTCCTCGTTTCAGTCCTGTATCACTGAACCGAAATAACCTTCCGTTCCAGCCATGTCTATCTCATGAGATATAAAATCTTTACCCAATGCATTGGAGGGAGATATAGGTCCCACCCATCTTATAATGAATCCTTTCTTATGTGTGCCACATAATCATAAAACATACATCATCGCATAACACATGAAACAAAAATGGGATTCTTGAAACATCATGACATCATAAATCAATTCATATAAGATAAAGGAATTCATAAAAATAATTCCATCACAACATGATCAAATCAATTTAATAATAGGGATAAAAACAGAACCCTTTATTATCTTAGATGGAAAATAATTTTGAAAATCACTTGAACTCCATTCTTGAGGAAAATATCCTTTCTTCTTCAAAAACATTTTTCCTTTCATAACACGTCATACAACTTTAAAATAAAAGAAGTTGATTAAAAATAAACTTGAATACTTGTAAAGGAAGCTTCTTGGAAACAATGTTTTAAAAATCCATTCATGCCGTATAAGTTAAAAAAAACATTCTTCGTACTTTTGTCGGAAAAGTCAAAAAGTACCTCGTACGGAAAAACGACAAAAGATTCCTTTCATATTCTTTACTAAAAACTCACCTAAGGGTAAAATTGGATTTAAACTATTGTAAGTGGATGGAAACAATATTACATATTGAGGGAACATGGATGTGGATGATAAAATACACCCCAGTAAATACTTACGAATAAACAATCTCGGATAAAAATGAGATTGTGATATTTCCCTTACCTTAGGTCCGATTAGCTTTGTACGTGTCCGAAGCTCCTGTATAATGGTTTAAATAATGTTATTGACTTATTCCAGAATCATACATATTTATATGATATCATATATGGTCATATTATTAGCTTCTTGTTAGTAATATTTCATTGTTACTTGTTACTCGGGTCTTTATAACTTTTTGTTCTTATGCGTGTTTTGTCGAATAAATTCTTATTCTTATCTTTAGGTTATAGATAATTCATTTCCAGAATGGTATTAGTGTATTATATACCATATTCATTCATTCAATTCATTTATATAATCATTATGAAATGAAGATCATGTAGAACGAGTCGCATCACATCGTGGAGACGGTATTCCGTACGTACGCACGAGTGATGATATCATTCCTATGATCGTGGAATTGTATTGGAGTATATATATATTATTTCAGTATCAATATTACTTCATAATAATCATATTTAGTTACTCATTACACCATTATAACCATCCTTGTAAGGTGATGGTGGAAAATAGATTACACCACGGCGTGGAGACGGTATTCCGTACGTACGCACGCGTGGTGATTTCATTTTTCCGTAGGATGGATAGAAGGTGAAATAGGGTTGTTTCATATTTATAATAACATATCAGTATGTAAGTAATACTGATGTTATTACTTTATCATGAAACAACTAAAGAAGAAGAAGTTGAAGAAGAAAGAAATTGAAAAGATCGGTAATGGATATTACCTCTTCTTTGGAATGCTTCTTTGAATCCTCCACTTAAGGAACTAAGATTGGTATTTGGAGAAGACCAGGACCTCTAGGATTATTCTAGGGAAGTGTAGAGGAGAAAATGGCAGGGGTTGGCCGAGCTTGAGTGCTCAATTTGGTGTGAGGAGGAGGGGGAGGAGGTGCCCTTTTATAAGGGAGGAGAGGGGCACCTTAGGAATATCTCAAAATATTATTTTATATTAAAGTCAAAATCGGTTTATAATGGTTCCAAAGGGTCTTATTTCGAAGATAAAGTGGGGAAGGGTCGAAATCCTATCAACCAATAAGATTTAGACAAGTTTAGGGTTTTATTTTAACCTTATCAATTAGATTTAACTCTAAGTTAATTAATTTAACTTTTACCGTGTCTTTTTGTTTTCTTTCACTATATGGTTAATACACTTACTATAACATGCCAATCGAACCCCAAATTGTTTATTATTAATATATATATCCTTATCTAAGTAATTTGGCCGAACCTTAGATTTTTAGAAATAAAATAACAATTAATAATATAATATTTCATTTAAAAACTATTTTGTGTCAATTTTGACACTATTTGATATATGATTTGTTTGAAAGTCATAACAGAATTATATGTTCGAACCAAGTTGATTAAATAAACACTAATATATCATAGTAACCTAGAAAATTAGTGGAATTCATAAAAAGTCTCAAATTACATTTATTTTGGTATTTATATTATCAATTATGTCAATATTTCATTAATAAGATAATTACTGCATCATCTTTGTGTCATAAATAAATTAAATTATTTGATGTCTAAAAATTACAAATAAAATACCATCATGTAGGAAATCTTTTTAGCTTTCTAATTAATATTTACAATTGAATTTATCTTATGTATAACCCCATATTAAAAATGATTTACTTATTAAACTTTGATTTTAACTATTTTAACCCTTCTTTAAATAAATTAATAATAAATGTCCTAATCTAATCCAAGTGGGCCTAAATGGTCATATTTTATTCCTAAGTTTGTTTTTGGTCGAATTACACTTGTCCAATAGAATTAGGACATGTGTTAGGGTAATATTAATATCATATTTACCCTTAGTTACCCTATTTACTATTAACCGCGGTAAAAATAGTAAAATGTTACTATTCACCAAAAAATTATTTTCATCAGATTGAACCACATTTTAGTCCTTGATATTAACCGTGTCTCTCGGATTTTTGAAATTCCATTCACAGAAGCGGTAAAATTATGTTTTATGCAAAATTCAGTTTTTAACCTACCACTTAGTGGTTTCACTATTCATCAAAAATTGATAGTTTTCAGAAAAATACCAAAATTTCACCATAGGCTAATTTCGATATTCTGAGTCCAAAAATGAAGTCCATTTTGATAAATAAAATTTATAAAATTTCAAAAAGTGGTTATTACTATTCATAACGGCTAGTTTTAATAGCATATTGTTGTTTAGTGAAACTCGGTATTGCGTACGATGCAAGCTATCGAGGAAGGTCGTGATTGCGTGTAAATCAAGCCAAGCAAGTGTTGTGTAGAAAAAGATTCCTTTGATGATTTATATAACATAAAAGTCTCGGGTGTTACATTCTACCCCCCTTAAAAAGAATTTCGCCCTCGAAATTCGTCACTTTGCAACAAACAAATGAGGATACTTCTCCCTCATCATATCCTCAAGCTCCCATGTAGCTTCTTCAAGTTGGTGGTTTCTCCATAAAACTTTAACCAAGCGAGTGGTCTTGTTTCGTAGGACTTTTTCGCTACGATCCAGAATCTCTATCGGCTGTTCTTCATAAGAAAGATCTTGCTCCAGTGGTACAACTTCTGAGCTGAGTACATGTGAAGGATCTGGTATGTACTTTCTCAGGAGAGATACATGGAACACATCGTGAACTTGAGAGAGATTCGGTGGAAGCGCCAATCAGTAAGCTACCTTCCCAACACGATCCAGTATTTCAAAAGGACCGATATATCTAGTGCTCAACTTCCCCTTCTTTCCAAATCTCATAACCCTCTTCCAGGGAGATATTCGTAAGAACACTTTATCACCCACTTCAAACTCTAGGTCTTTTCTTCGGTTGTCGGCATAAATTTTCTGTCGACTCTGAGCTGCTCTTATGTGTTGTTGAATAGATCTGACCTTTTCTACCATTTCATCAACGAGATCAGGTCCTAATAGCTTTCTTTCCCCAACTTCATCCCAGCAAGTTGGAGTCCTGCATTTCTTTCCATAGAGAGCTTCATAAGGAGCCATCTGAATACTGGAGTGAAAGCTATTATTATAAGAAAATTCCACCAAAGGTAGGTGTTGATCCCAACCTCCTTTGAAATCCATAGAGCAAGCTCTCAACATATCTTCTAGGGTTTGAATTGTTCTCTCAGACTGACCGTCTATCTGGGGATGATAAGCAGTGCTGAAACTCAACTCTGTATCCAGAGTATGCTGAAGACTTCGCCAGAACTTCGAGGTAAATCTCGGATCTCGATCAGATATAATAGAAAGTGGTACTCCATGCAATCTACCACTTCCTTTATATATATCCTGGCAAGCTGATCTAGAGAGAAATCCTCTCTAATAGCAATGAAGTGTGCAGACTTTGTAAGACGATCAACTATGACCCAGATAGCATTATTGCCTTTGGATGTTTTAGGAAGTCCTGTGACAAAGTCCATAGTGATGTTTTCCCATTTCCATTCGGGTATGGGTAATGGTTGTAACATCCCCTTAGACTTCTGTCTCTCAGCTTTAACTTGTTGACAAACCAAGCATCGAGAGACATATTCAGCAACATCTCTTTTCATGCCATCCCACCAGAAGTACTCTTTCAGGTCCCTATACATCTTCGTGCATCCAGGATGAATAGAGAATGAAGAACTATGAGCCTCATCTAGCAGCTCTTTCTTTAATTCGGGGATGGGAGGAACGCAAACCCGATTCCTGAACTTTATTATCCCATCACAATCAAGGTTGAATTCAGGAACATTTCTCACCTTCTTTTGTAACTCGACATCTTCTTTCTGTGCCTCTTTAATCTTCACATGTATAGATGGTTGAACATTCATTTGAGAAAGATAAGATTTTTCCCCTTCCATTATAATTCCAAGATCCATCCTTTGTAAATCCATAAATATTGGATCTTTTGTGATCCTCATCATGGATAAACTAGCATGGTCTTGTCAACTTAATGCACCTGCCACCTTGTTTGCTTTCCCATGGTGGTAATGGATTGAGCAGTCATAATCCTTAATCAGCTCCAACCATCTTCTTTGGCGCATATTCATCTCCTTTTGTGTGAAAATATACTTTAAACTTTTATGATCAGTATAAATATCACACCTTTCACCATAAAGGTAATTCCTCCAAATCTTTAATGCAAAAATTACCGCAGCCAACTCCAAATCATGTGTTGGGTAATTTTGCTCATGGATTTTCAACTGTCGTGAGGCATAAGCTATCACCATATCATTTTGCATAAGAACACACCCCAATCCCTTCTTGGATGCATCACTGTAGATCACAAACCTTTCTCCACTACAAGGCAGTGTGATCACAGGTGCACTGGATAACCTTCTTTTCAACTCCTTGAAATTCTCTTCACATTCCTCTGTCCAGACAAACTTAACTCCTTTCCGAGTCAACTTGGTGAGTGGATTAGATAATCGTGAAAAATCTTTTACAAAACGTCGATAATATCCAGCCAAACCAAGAAAACTTCGAATCTCAGTTACTGTTGTTGGTCTTGACCATCTTTCGATAACCTCTGTTTTTGCTGGATCCACAGATATCCCCTCTTTTGAGATTATGTGACCCAAAAATGCAACTTTTTGAAGCCAAAATTCACACTTGGTAAATTTGGCATAAATCTTCTCCTTTCTCAGGGTCTTCAATATAATTCTCAAGTGATCTTCATGTTCTTCCTTGCTCTTTGAATAGACAAGAATATCGTCTATAAAGACTACCACAAATTGATCAAGATAGTCTCTAAAGACTCTATTCATTAGATCCATGAAGATAGCAGGGGCATTAGTAAGACCAAATGGCATCACTATAAATTCATAGTGTCCATACCTTGTACGGAAAGCCGTCTTTGGTATATCCTCCCTTTTGACCCTTAATTGATGATACCCTGAACGAATATCAATCTTGGAAAAGTATTGAGCTCCGCGTAGTTGGTCAAATAAGTCATCAATGCGTGGGAGAGGATATTTGTTCTTGATAGTGATCTTGTTAAGTTCTCGATAATCAATGCAGAGTCTCATTGATCCATCTTTCTTCTTAACAAATAGAACAGGTGATCCCCAAGGTGACGCACTAGGGCATATGAATCCCTTATCAAGATTCTCTTGGAGTTGCTTCTTCAATTCCTGCAACTCAATTGGGGCCATTCTATAAGGTGTCTTTGAAATAGGCAAAGCACCCGGTACGAGTTCTATTGAAAACTCAACTTCACGATTTGGTGGAAGACCCGGTAATTCCTCCGGAAAGACATCATCAAACTCCCTTACAATGGGCATATTCTTAATCGTGAGTTTCTCACCAACCATTTGAGATAAATAACCTTCATTTAGTGGGATCAATACCCATAAGATGGAAGAAATTTCCACTGGAAGGTTATGTTCATCCTTGCATTGGTATACGATCGTAGATTGATCTGGAGTATGAAATGTGACTTCCCTTCTTTGGCAATTGATATGAGCTCCATGTAGAGAAAGCCAATCCATGCCAAGAATCACATCAAATTCCACTAAAGGAAGGATCACAAGATTTGCAGGAAGCACTTTCCCATAAACTTCGATCGGAGAAGAATTATAAACTTTTGATGCGATTGATGTGCCATTAGGTGTTGTCACAGCTAACTCAACATCTAATTGTTGAGGTAGTACGGTGATACCCTTAGAAAAGTCTTCAGAAATAAAAGAGTGGGTGGATCCAGAATCAAATAAAACATTTGCTACTTTAGAGTGGATGGTAAGTGTACCTTTCACCACATCATTATCGTACTCCACATCGCTGATAGAAATTGCATGTGACTTTCCTTTGTCTTTAGCTTTAAGAGTTTGTTGACGTCGACCATCATCATCAACCCTTGGATTTGGGCATTGATTGGCATAATGCCCCATCTCCTTGCACTTGAAACATTGAAGTGTAGTAGGTTCATTCTGTGTATCCCTTCCTTTGTTTGCATCATTAGACATCTTCTTCCCATTATCACGGCATTCAAATGCCCGATGACCTTCCTTTCCACATTTAAAACATTTACTTGTCCCTTTAAGACAACTCCCTCCATCTTTCTTTCCACACTTTGAGCATAATGGAAAGTTCATCTTCTTTTCAGTGTGCTCTTTAGAGTTTCCTTTGAATTCCATCTTCCTCTTCTTATCAAACCCATGTGACTGATGGGTTACTCCAATCTCCATCTCGACTTTGAGAGCACATCGAACGATTTCCTCATAGCTATTGAAGTCCCTTATGGCTAACGCCCTTCGAAGACTTGGTTTTAAGCCACTAAAGAATAGATCGATCTTACTCTCAGGTTGGATAATAATACCAGAAGCGTACCTTGCAAGTCTTGTAAAATTTGCTTCATAGGTACTAACAGATTCATCATCCCTTTGCTTCAGTTCAAGGAACTCTTTCTCCATCTTTGTTCGGAGAATACGAGGGAAGTACTTATTGAAAAATAAGTTCTTGAACTCGTCTCATTCCATAGACTCAATTTCATCCCTTTTCCTCGTATTCTTAACAAGATTCCACCATTGATCAGCATCTCCTTCCAAGCGGTACACTGCTAGGATGACTTTATCATGTTCAGAACATTGAAGAACTGAAAATATCTTTTCAGTAGTACTAATCCATTGTTCAGCAACTAATGGATCAGTAGACCCGCTGAAAGAAGGTGGACGCTGCCTCATGAAGGATTCAACAGAATGTTTCTCCCTCCTTTGCTCGTTTGGAAATCCTGCATGATTCATAGCTTGAGAAAGTTGTGTGAGCATGGCTACAAGATTTTGCATTCCAGCTCCCATATCGTTTGGTTGCTCAGGGGGACAATCATTGCATTGCCCATCGCATTCTGCATTAACACGGTTCCTTCGGGTTCCAGCCATTGACTAAAACCAAGAAGAATAGTGTGAGCAACACTAATTATAATAGGAAACCACATAATTCAAGAATAAAATTTTCATGCTTATGGTCTTATCCTAGGTTATTCAAGGCCATTTCTAAAACACTAAGATTGTGTACTATGCTTAGACTTATCCTTAGGGTTCTTACTAAGGCTTTCACATCCTAGTTTCCAAAGGTTGACTATACCTTTCCTCTGATACCAACTATAACGACCCATACTTTACATACATTTTTAATACTTCAAAAATTGAAGCACACTTATTACAACATATGACAAAACCACAAAGGACCGTATAGGTATAGTGTCTTTAGAAACTGGGAAACATAAACAACTGGTTCATAAATCTTCTACAGTGTCTCCCATTTATTTCATCATATCTAGGGTCCCTTTTAGCATATTCTACTTAATATCCATCTTCCTGACCTGGGGAAAAGAAAACATAAAAGGGTGAGCTCAAATGCTCAGCAAAGGCAAATAAAGGAAATAAAAATCATATCATATCTTTTTGAAAATCAAAACCTGCAAAAGAGATCATAATATCTTAACATGGAATAAATCATAGAAGTGAAAATGAGATCCCCATAATCATAACATAAAACTTGAAACTTTGTGGCATGCACACATAATCATGGAAAATCATTTCTTGTTAGTCATGACTCATTGCCAAGACTATCTTAGTGGACAAAGTCCCTTTCTGAACCGAGTTCACTCCTCGTTTCAGTCCTGTATCACTGAACCGAAATAACCTTCCGTTCCAGCCATGTCTATCTCATGAGATATAAAATCTTTACCCAATGCATTGGAGGGAGATATAGGTCCCACCCATCTTATAATGAATCCTTTCTTATGTGTGCCACATAATCATAAAACATACATCATCGCATAACACATGAAACAAAAATGGGATTCTTGAAACATCATGACATCATAAATCAATTCATATAAGATAAAGGAATTCATAAAAATAATTCCATCACAACATGATCAAATCAATTTAATTATAGGGATAAAAACAGAACCCTTTATTATCTTAGATGGAAAATAATTTTGAAAATCACTTGAACTCCATTCTTGAGGAAAATATCCTTTCTTCTTCAAAAACATTTTTCCTTTCATAACACGTCATACAACTTTAAAATAAAAGAAGTTGATTAAAAATAAACTTGAAAACTTGTAAAGGAAGCTTCTTGGAAACAATGTTTTAAAAATCCATTCATGCCGTATAAGTTAAAAAAAACATTCTTCGTACTTTTGTCGGAAAAGTCAAAAAGTACCTCATACGGAAAAACGACACAAGATTCCTTTCATATTCTTTACTAAAAACTCACCTAAGGGTAAAATTGGATTTAAACTATTGTAAGTGGATGGAAACAATATTACATATTGAGGGAACATGGATGTGGATGATAAAATACACCCCAGTAAATACTTACGAATAAACAATCTCAGATAAAAATGAGATTGTGATATTTCCCTTACCTTAGGTCCGATTAGCTTTGTACGTGTCCGAAGCTCCTGTATAATGGTTTAAATAATGTTATTGACTTATTCCAGAATCATACATATTTATATGATATCATATATGGTCATATTATTAGCTTCTTGTTAGTAATATTTCATTGTTACTTGTTACTCGGGTCTTTATAACTTTTTGTTCTTATGCATGTTTTGTCGAATAAATTCTTATTCTTATCTTTAGGTTATAGATAATTCATTTCCAGAATGGTATTAGTGTATTATATACCATATTCATTCATTCAATTCATTTATATAATCATTATGAAATGAAGATCATGTAGAACGAGTCGCATCACATCGTGGAGACGGTATTCCGTACGTACGCACGAGTGATGATATCATTCCTATGATCGTGGAATTGTATTGGAGTATATATATATTATTTCAGTATCAATATTACTTCATAATAATCATATTTAGTTACTCATTACACCATTATAACCATCCTTGTAAGGTGATGGTGGAAAATAGATTACACCACGGCGTGGAGACGGTATTCCGTACGTACGCACGCGTGGTGATTTCATTTTTCCGTAGGATGGATAGAAGGTGAAATAGGGTTGTTTCATATTTATAATAACATATCAGTATGTAAGTAATACTGATGTTATTACTTTATCATGAAACAACTAAAGAAGAATACGTTTAAGAAGAAAGAAATTGAAAAGATCGGTAATGGATATTACCTCTTCTTTGGAACGCTTCTTTGAATCCTCCACTTAAGGAACTAAGATTGGTCTTTGGAGAAGACCAGGACCTCTAGGATTATTCTAGGGAAGTGTAGAGGAGAAAATGGCAGGGTTTGGCCGAGCTTGAGTGCTCAATTTGGTGTGAGGAGGAGGGGGAGGAGGTGCCCTTTTATAAGGGAGGAGAGGGGCACCTTAGGAATATCTCAAAATATTATTTTATATTAAAGTCAAAATCGGTTTATAATGGTTACAAAGGGTCTTATTTCGAAGATAAAGTGGGAAAGGGTCGAAATCCTATCAACCAATAAGATTTAAACAAGTTTAGGGTTTTATTTTAACCTTATCAATTAGATTTAACTCTAAGTTAATTAATTTAACTTTTACCGTGTCTTTTTGTTTTCTTTCACTATATGGTTAATACACTTACTATAACATGCCAATCGAACCCCAAATTGTTTATTATTAATATATATATCCTTATCTAAGTCATTTGGCCGAACCTTAGATTTTTAGGAATAAAATAACAATTAATAATATAATATTTGATTTAAAAACTATTTTGTGTCAATTTTGACACTATTTGATATATGATTTGTTTGAAAGTCATAACAGAATTATATGTTCGAACCAAGTTGATTAAATCAACACTAATATATCATAGTAACCTAGAAAATTAGTTTAATTCATAAAAAGTCTCAAATTACATTTATTTTGGTATTTACATTATCAATTATGTCAATATTTCATTAATAAGATAATTACTGCATCATCTTTGTGTCATAAATAAATTAAATTATTTGATGTCTAAAAATTACAAATAAAATACCATCATGTAGGAAATCTTTTTATCTTTCTAATGAATATTTACAATTGAATTTATCTTATGTATAACCCCATATTAAAAATGATTTACTTATTAAAATTTGATTTTAACTATTTTAACCCTTCTTTAAATAAATTAATAATAAATGTCCTAATCTAATCCAAGTGGGCCTAAATGGTCATATTTTATTTCTAAGTTTGTTTTTGGTCGAATTACACTTGTCCAATAGAATTAGGACATGTGTTAGGGTAATATTAATATCATATTTACCCTTAGTTACCCTATTTACTATTAACCGCGGTAAAAATAGTAAAATGTTACTATTCACCAAAAAATTATTTTCATTAGATTGAACCACATTTTAGTCCTTGATATTAACCGTGTCTCTCGGATTTTTGAAATTCCATTCACAGAAGCGGTAAAATTATGTTTTATGCAAAATTCAGTTTTTAACCTACCACTTAGTGGTTTCACTATTCATCAAAAATTGAAAGTTTTCAGAAAAATACCAAAATTTCACCATAGGCTAATTTCGATATTCTGAGTCCAAAAATGAAGTCCATTTTGATAAATAAAATTTATAAAATTTCAAAAAGTGGTTATTACTATTCATAACGGCTAGTTTTAATAGCATATTGTTGTTTAGTGAAACTCGGTATTGCGTACGACGCAAGCTATCGAGGAAGGTCGTGATTGCGTGTAAATCAAGCCAAGCAAGTGTTGTGTAGAAAAAGATTCCTTTGATGATTTATATAACATAAAAGTCTCGGGTGTTACATGATAGGAGAAAAAATAATAATGGTTCGGGATTTAAATATAATCACTTGTTTAATTAAAATAAATAAATTTGAAAAAAACAAAAGGGGATCACTAATTCACCCACAGCACCTCTCATTGATCTCATGCTGATTTGGGTACTTTAATTGGTATCAGATAAAATGTCACCTCTGAAACATCCAACATACATCTATGGATAGAAAACAAGAATTCAATAAATTTTATTTTTGTCCATATTTTCGAGGGTGAGAACTATCATGGTTAGAAAAATAATATTAGATTTTACCTCCCATCAGTCAGAATAGAAGTGAGAGAGTCATCTCTAGTTGGATTTCTACCATTCATTGAGAGTTTTCATTTGATTTTTTAAGATTAGATAATAATATAGATATATTTTAGGGATCAAAATTAAATGTTTCTGGATTTATTATAAAAGGATTATACTACAATTTTAGGTATCCAAGTCTCCAATGAAATATAGGATAAGATAAGAATTATTTACAAAGGAAATATTAATGTAAAATAAGACCAACTAAGAAGATGGAGAAATATATTTGATGATATCAAATTGGGTGATGATGAATGTGTTGATGGATATATTATAATAGTAAATTAGGTTTTTTTAGGATTGAAATAATGATATAGATGCTTAGTATACAATAGGGGGTGAATTGTATCCTTTAAAAATTTTGTTGGAACTTTTAATGATGGTAAAAACATTCTGTTGTTTAACAAATTTAAACAAGATAAATTCACAAGACCTCTTAATTCTAGAAGATTAATTGATTCCGGAAATATGGTTCTAGAAATGAAACTTATGAAAAGTTTACAAGGATAAAGATTCTACCTTAAAGCGTATAGAATCTTACTAATCAGAGTACATGTACAAGAAAGTATAAGATAGTTAAACTTTCATTAATAATCAAAATGCAGTTGAAAATAAACATGAAAAAATACAAGTAACAAGTAAAAAATATTTTAACCCAAAGAGTAGGGTATACAATAACCTTGGATAAATGTACCTTAATTTATACTTTCAAGAAAACCTATCTTACCCACACCAGGTTAAGCCCTGGATAAGAATATCGAAGTCTGTCTTGCTATCCCCACAAGCCCTATAACTTCAAGGTAGTCGGCAACATTATTTTCCAATCCCCAGAAGCCCTCGATTTTATATAGAAACAATCAGAGTCACATGAAGAAATTTGAACAATATGTTTAGTACGCACAAAGAATGAGAGTCTCTCTCTCAAGAAATCACTTCAACATGTTATATACAGAGTTATGGAACAGTCGTTTTGGGATCGTTCAAATGAGATCCTATTTATAGGAACATTTCTAATGGTCGGATCCCTCCTCTAATGGTCATATTTTTTCTTTAATTTTGGATGGACCTGTACATGGGTCACTCAAACAATGGTTGGTTAGAAACAAAATGCACGACATCTTTTTATAACTATAACAGGAGTCAATAATATAAGGTTTCTCAACCAAATTCATTTTTCAGAGTCTAAGAGAAAAATAATGTTTGGATTCTAAGAGAATGAATATTTATATTGTATATTGAATGGATACTCATATTCCATTTTTCAAGGAATTCCGAATCAGAATTTAAAAGAATTCAGAGTCTGAATTCAGAGGAATCCGGAGTCTGAATTCTGAGGAATTCAGAGTCCAAATTCTAAGGAATTCGGAACCGGGATTCTAAGGAATTTTGAGTCATAATTCTAAATAATTAGTAACCTGAATTCTAAGTAATTTGAAGTCTGGATTCTAAGGAATTCAGAGTCTAAATTACAAGGAATTTGGAGTCTGAATTCTAATTAATTAGGAACCTGAATTCTATGGAATTCGGAGTCTGGATTTTATGTAATTGAGAGTCTAAATTCTAAGGAATTTGGAGTCTGAATTTCAGAGAATGAATTGGGATTATTAATATCAGAGAAATAGGATTCTGAATTTCAGAGATTTCGGAGTCTGAATTTTAGAGAATTCGGAACCTGAATTCTGAAGAATTCAGATTTTGAATTTCAAAGAATTTAGAATCTAAATTCAGATCTTAAAAACAATACTCTATATCGAAGTACTTATATAATTCTGAGGTTTTAGATGTGAAATTGAATTTTTCACTTAGGAATAAAAAGAGTCAGATTTAGAGGGACTAAAATATGAACACTGAAAAACATGTGAGGATAAATTTCCTTGGGGAATGAAAATTTTCAATTTTAAGAAAAATCATAGGGAAAATGAAATTTTCCTTAAGATAGGGTGTTTGTGATTTGAAAAACATGAAAGAATGGAAAAATCATAAGGAAACCATATTGACTTAACAATATCCCCCTTGTTGGAAAGCACAAACATCCTTAAGAAAAATAATATAAGGACCTAGATATTTTATGGGGTTGTAAATAAAAATTATCTCCTTTTAATTATGGATCAAAGTGAATATGTCTAACTTCCCCTTAGGCTTTGGAAACAATAAGGATTGTATTCTGAATTTTCTGAATGAGTTTTTTCATTTTCTTGAATACGAAAATCTTTATGATGAAAACTCATCCTTAGATGAACTCCCCCATACATTGGGAAATTTATTCTTTACTAAATATTGTTTTTTTGACATTCCTTTCTCCCATTTTGTGATTTTAAAAAAATAATAAAGGTAATGGAATGGGAAATATGGTACCTGAAATATTAGTACTAAAAAACCACAAAATATGAAGAGAAATAAGAATTTAATTAGGATTGAAAGAACTTTTACAAAAAGAAAATACAACAAAAGATCGGATTTGGAAAAGGTTATCCTTCCTTCTCCTTTGAAATCAACTTTTTCACTATGGTTTTTAACTTTTTTATCTCCTTGTGATCCTCTTCTATACGCTTGAGAAACTGATCTAGATATTTTGTTTTCTTCTCTAAGGCTTTAACTTTCTCTTCCTCAGCCTTAAGAGATTCTGCCTGAGCCTTAATAGATTCTTCCTGGGCCTTCAGAACTTTTTATTTCTTAACAAGATTCTATTCTATCTCAATTCTAAGATCCCTTTCCCTCTTCTAACTCCGAGTAATTGAATTTCGATTCCCATTTAGATCCTTAACTTCTTGCTTCTGAGAATTCTATTCAAGAGATATCTTTTCCTCAAAACTATTTGTGAGATCTTTGATCTTTACATCTTCAGTGTAAAAATCATCCTTGACACTATCTTTAAATTCATAAAATATTTTCATCTCTTCTATTGTCTTCCTTGACCAGCATGTCATCTTTTTAAAATATCTTTTATGAGGCTCATAACCAATTAAAAAGGTCTCAAAGTCTGCCTCAAGATTGACACATTTGTCCATCCCCATGGATAATGATTCCAATTTTTGTTTTAATGTTAGCTGAAGCATATGAAATCTTGATTCTATGATTGAAAATATTGTAATATTCCAAAATGGCTTCTTGAAAAACCTGAACAACAATTTCATTTTCAAGAGAAGATGATTCTGAGATCGAGACTTTGGTTGGTGAGGATTATTTTTCTATTTCAACACCCTTATTATTCAATGAAGCACCCAATTATTTCTTCTTTACCATAGTTTTTTTAGGTGTATCAACTATAACCTATTTTCCTGTATCATCTTTCAGAATGAATTCTTCTTGATTAGGAGATTTTGGTTCACTATCTGATAGCTGAACAATTTTATCATCATAAACTTCTTCTTTCTCAGCTCCTGCCTCAAAATCCCTTACGTGAATGAAATCAGGATTGCTACTTTCATTTTCAGAAAAATTATTCACTTCTTCCTTATCCTTCTCATCTTTACATGGGGAACCAATTTTTAAAGACTCAGCTTCAAAAGTTATGATTGATAACTTCTCAGAAGGACTCACCTTCTCATGATAGTCTTCAATTTTCTTTATTATATCTTTGGTATCACCACTTCCTTCTTCTTCTTCTTCTTCCACTTCATCTTCTTGAACTATTTATTCTTATAGATGTTATTCTAGACCCACTAATTTTATTCCTGGTGTCTCTGGTAAAGGTTATATCAAAAACGACTTCAGTACTGGAATTTGTTTAGAGACTTTTTTAGTAGCCTTAAAAAGTGATTGAATGAATTCGTCTTCCGAAAATTTATTTTCTTCTTCTCTTTTTGTTCCTTTTCAAGATTCTTAGAAACCTTTTCCTTCAATGATTTTTCCATAGTAGGTTCCAATACAAACTTAGTCTCCCCTTCCTTCCAGTTCTTCTTATCTTCTCTCCACTTAGCCACTACGTCATCAGGATGTGATTTTTACTTCTTTGTCTTTGGAGGTGCTGACTGAGTTTCCTTAGCCACTGGGGTTTTTCCTTTATTTTCTAGTTCCTTCTCCTTTCTTTTCCTTCCTCCCTTTTAAGAGGATTCACCCAATTCATGGTTTTTTGATAAAGCTTCAACTTATGCTTCTGAAAAATCATAAAATTCTTCAGATTGACTATTAAATCAAATCTTTATCCTACATAGAGTGTTATCACTGAAAAGCATCACCTTACATTTTTTCGACATAGAACTACAAGGAATCTTGAATGAGTGAAGACAATGAACAATGATCTTTGAAAGAATGGCATGATACATGATAATATGAGACTTCATATTTCCATTCTTTATATTCTCAATCCTAACCAAAAAATTTTTAACTAGTTTTATCTTTCTTAGGTTCACTAGGAAATTCAGAACATACATATCACTTTTATTCAAAGTATCATTGTCCTATTTTCTTGAAATGAGAAAACCTTGAACCCATAATTAAAGAATCTGAATATTTATAGATAGATGAATAATTTTTGGAGTCTCTACCTATGAAAGACCAAGACAATCTAGAGCCTTTTCCTTGTCAAAAGATATTATTTCATCATGTAGCTTGTGTGAGAAAAACTCTGCTTTTCCCTCATAAGGAATTTCTATTATATTTGTTTCCATGTTATAAGAAATAGAGTCTGTTTTTCTATAGCTCTTGATTAAAAATTTATCTCTTTCTCATTCGTTGAAAAAACTAACTGAATCGTAGAATTCAACCAGTAATTCCTGATAAACCAGATCCTGTGCTTTTGGTTTTGATATACAAACGCTCTCCCAACTATTAAGATTGATATTTTTAGAAAAAAATGGAATCATACTTGGCAAAAAACTTCGGATTGACTAGCCTTTCTTGATAGATCTGTCACTCAGAGATTTCCTTAACATATGACACTTATTTATAAGAAGAGTCTTCAGTAGAAATTTAGATGTAAATAACATTTAAAAATCTAGAATGGATTTAAAAATAGAGGTAGTGCTTCATCATGCGAATCCAGGGAGTTCTATGTGGGACGACTATTGGGGGGTTCTTTATATAGGAAATTGAAGTGATGGTTCATCTTCCCTGATCGATCTAACGGCTGAAAGCATCTTGAGAAGATCTGACGGTTGAGATGATATCCAAAGAAGTATTTTGATAGATTACAATATTTTGAATTCTTATTGATAAAACATTCGGATTTAAGGAGAAGAAAATATGGAAAAAACTTAAAACAAAAAGAGAATTCCATCCAGTAAAATATGATTACGAAAAATTAGATAAAAAAATACCTTTCGAATTTCCACGACATTATTCATAATAAGAAAAAATTTTATTGAGGAACATTAGATTCCATAAAATTAGATTACGAAATAATTTTGACTCACAAAAAAATATAGATTATACATATTTTGACTACGAAAATTTTAACTACGAAAAATTTTGAAAACGAAAATTTTAACTAAAAAAATTTTATTTGCGAATATTTTAACAATGAAAATTTTAACTATGAATATTTTAACTACAAACATTTTAACTACGAAAATTTTCCAACAAAAATTTTAATTACAAATATTTTGGCTAACAAGCAAATGTACTCCCCCTATGAAAAGGAGTTTCTTACTATAAGGATATAGGTTTCAACAAGAAGTTAATATGGAAGATTAACTTATGTTTATCATTCCTAACTTATGTTTTATGTATTCAAATATATCAGATAGTAAAGATTTTGTGAAAATAACAGCAAGATGATCTTTCATTCTGATAAATTGAAGAATGATATCTCCTTTTTGTGTGCGATACCTAAGAAAGTGATGCCTAATATCTATGTGTTTCGCACAAGAGTGATGTAAATGGTTTTTAGTTATGGAAATGGAACTAGTATTATCACAAAAAAAATTTTTTTGGTAAAAATCATACCATAGTTTGTGAGTGTGTGTTGCATCCACAACAATTGAGCACAACAACTTCCAACTGCTACATATTCAGCTTCATTAGTGAAAAGTGCTACTGAGTGTTGATTTTTTCATAACCAATAAAATAATGTATATCTTAAGAAATGAAAATTTCCATATATACTTTTCTTATCCATTATACATCCACCAAAGTCAGTATCGGAAGAACTATTTAAAACAAAACCATTTCTAGAAGTATAAAAGAGTCCTAGATCCATGATTCCCTTTAAGTACTAAAAAATACCTTTCACTGCCTTTAAATGAGATTCCTTAGGATTGGATTGATATATTCCACATAAGAACACCAAAAACATTAAGTCTGGATGACTAGATGTCAAGTAAAGTAGACTTCCTATCATACCTCTAAGAGATGTTTGATCTACTGATTTCTCAGCTTCATCAAGATCAAGTGAATTTGAGTTACAAATGGGAGTACATATACTCTTAGTGTTGTCATATAAATAATTTTTAAGAAGATCGTTAATATACTTATGTTGGGATATATAGATTCTTTATGGTTTTTGAGAAATTTTAAAACCAAGGGAAAATGTTAACTCACCCATCATACTCAATTAAAAATCATATTTCATTAGATCTAAAAAGGAATAGGTTAAAGATTTCATGTTGAACCAAATATAATGTCACCAACATAAAATTGAACAATCAAAACATTTTTCTTATCTTTATTTATAAAAGGGTTTGATTACCATTACCCTTAACATAATTGTTTCGAAGAAAAAAACTTTTAAGTCTATCATACTAGGCTCTTGGGGCATTTTTTTGTCCATATAAAGCTTTGGGAAGTTTAAAAACATGTTCAAGATGTTTTTTATCTTCAAAACCATGAGATTGTTCAACAAAAACTTCCTCTTGAAAATAACCATTAACAAATCACATTTAACATCCATTTGAAAAAGTTTGAAATTGAAGAATGTTGCAAAGGAAAGTAAAATATGAATAGATTGAAGTCCAGCAACTGGAGCATTGGTTTCTTCATAGTCTATTATTTCTTTTTGATTATAGCCTTTAGCAACCAACCTAGCATTATTTCTTACTATGATTATATTTTCATCACACTTATTTCTGAAGACCCATTTAATTCTAATTGGAGAAGTTTCCTTAGGTCGTTCAACTAAGGTTAAAACTTTTTTCCTTTTGAATTCATTTAGCTCATCTTGCATAGATTTTATCCAATCATCATCACCTAAAGCTTCATCAGTGATTTTTGGTTCTAATTAGGAATGGAATGCTAGATGTTCTACTTCGTTTATTAATGAACTTATAGTCCTTACCTGCTTGTTTACATCACCAATGATATTATCACTGGTATTATTATTAAGAAACAATTGATTTGGGTTTTTTAAAACATGTTCATCAATGTATGGTAGGAAGTATTCTAGGATAAATGATTCAGAAACATTTTCTTGCACATTTTTCATTATCGAAAGGATCTTATATCAATGGTTGATAATTAGTTTTTGAAAACACATCCAAGGATGTAGGTTGAGGTTGTTTAAAAACAAAAGGATCAGTTTTACTGAATTTAACATGTACTATTTCTTCAACAGTATAAGTATTTTTTATTGAAAACTATATAATCCTTAGAAGTTGTGGAGTTGCCTATGAAAATTCCTTCATCAGATTTTGGGGTGAATTTTTGTAGATTATCTTTAGTATTTTGAAACAATACTTTGAAACCAAAAACCTTGAAGTAGGAAAGTCTAGGTTTTCTACCATTCCATAACTCATAAAGAGTTTTATTAAGAAAAGGTCTAATCAAAACACGATTTTTATTATAGCAAGAAATACTTACAGCTTCAGCCCATAAATGTTTGGCTACCAAATATTCACTCAACATGGTTCTTGTTATCTTTTGAATAATTCTATTTCTTCTTTAAACAACACCATTTGTTGTGGTCTTCTTGGTGCGGATAAGTTATGAGTAATGAATTTTCTACTAAAAAATGTTTCAAAATAAGAATTTTGAAATTCCCCTCAATGATCACTATGAATAGTTATTAATGGAAGGATTTTCTTATTTTTAAATTGGGCTCTAAAACTTTTGAAATATGAAAACCTTCAGATTTTTTTTGCAATAAAATAGAACCATGTAAATATAGTGTAATCATCAACTAAGACAAATACATAATATTTTCCTCCAATGCTTCCAGTTTGTGCTGGACCAAAAAGATCCATATTCACTAAATGTAATGCATCATTAGTTAAGAATTCACTGATTGATTTAAAACTTTATTTATGATTCTTTCTATACTGACATGGATCACAAACTTTTGAAGAATCAAATCTAAGCTCTGGTAGATCCTTAACTAGTATTTTATTAGAGAGTATTCATAGGTTCCTAAGGTTACAATGTCCTAAACTTCTATTACATAACCAATAATGATCTTCCATTTCACTAAGATAAGGTAGATATTGGCTCTTAAGGTCTTCTATGTTCAGTGTGTAAACATTCTCTTGCCAATCATCAGAAAGAATAAACACTTCCTTTGAATTGTGTACTAAAAACTTGTAATTTCTAAAATTGACAAGGTAGCCTTCATCACATAATTAGATTATGATAATAAGGTTGTGATTAAGACCCTTAACAAATAAAAAATTGAAATCAATGTTTTTAAAGAAGAACAATGTCACCTATACCAATAATTTCTCCCTAATCATTATCTCCAAAAGTTACTCTTCCACCCTTCTTCTTGATAATATTTTCAAAGAAGTTTTTGTTACCATTCATGTGTCAGAAACATCCACTATCTATATACCATGTATTGCTATTGGTAATATCTTTAAATTCCTGAAAACATGAGTGTTAGACATTAGGAACCCAAATATTCTTGGATCCAGGAACTTTAAAAATAAAATTTTTAGGAATCCACATTTTCATTGAAAAATAATCTTTATGAAAACCTAAAGACTGAGTTTTTTTTAATGAATAATTTTATTCCCAATGCCCACTACACTGACACATAGTGTAGAATAGAGCACTTTGAGGAACAAAATAATTTTTACTAAAAAATGGTTTTGAATGAGTATAACCAAATCTAGAATTATTCCATAAAGGTCAAATTTGGGAATACATATTTTGAAAAGAAATTACCTATAGTAAAGTTTGAAAAACACTTCCTCAAAGAACATATTTCTTACTTTAGTGTAATTACTATGTTTTTATCCTAAAAACATTATTTTTAGCGCTAGATATAGGCTTGAGAACATTTTTCTTATAAATTACATATTCTGGATCCTTAGAAGGTTTATCCTTCTCAGAATTAACTTCCTGATGGTTTTTTGAAATACTTTAAAAATCAAGGGTTTTCTTATCAGGATCATTAGAATGATTTGATATTTCATTAGTAAGAATAGAAATCCTAGAATTTTCCTTATCAATATTTTTCTTGACATTAAAATTTTTATTCTCGAGAAGCTTAGAAGACCTAGATGCTTTTTCATAAGTAGGTAAAGTATTATATTCATCAGAAGAAGATTCTTCATCAAAAGATTCATAATATTTACTATCACTATAATTAGAATTCAAGGATATTTTGGTTATTGATTCAGCATTGTGTACCTTAGCCATTAAACTGTGATTTCCAATAGATATATTGGATAATAAACCAATATTATTCTAACCAGAAGATTCGTACTCTGAGGATTCATCAGAAGAGTCACCACCACTGGCACTCCAGGTGTCATTAGCTTTCAAAACATTCTTAGATTTAGGCTTGTAGTGATTCTTTATATTCCTCTCAAAATGATTTTCCTTTCTGTCTATTCTATTAAGTATAGGACAATCGGGCCTTATATGCCCTACTCTTTTGCATTCATAACAAGTGACTTTAGAGTATTTATTATACTTTCATTATTTATTCTTATATATATATACTTAAAGTCTTTCTTCCCAAATATCATGTTCATCCTTCAAGAAAGATTAGATAGTTCATTCTCAAAATTTTCACTTTCACTTGATTTGGATTAAATAACAGACCTCTTAGATTTGGATCTTGTAACTCTCTCAGGAGTCTTGGCTTTCATATGATTTGACGTAGTTGTAAAAGAAACACTTCTATTCCCATTCTTCTTATTATTTAGATCAAAATCTCATTTCATTCTAGTCTCATGTTGAAAAAGAGTTCAAAAAATCTCATCAAGAGTAATCTATGAGACTTTCTTATTTTCATCAATAACCATCCTCTTGGATTCCCACTCATTAGGCATGATATATATAATATTTTCCACAAGTGCCTCATCATCTAAACTTTTTTCACCCATGGGTTGTGAACTATTAACAATGGTCATAATCCTTTGTTGTACCTTACACACTGATTATCTATAAGGTAATTAAAAACCATGATACTCGGCTCTGAGCGTAGCTCTCCTAGTTTCGATAAAATTTGATGTACCAATATGAGTGACCTCCAATTTTTTCCAAATACAATTTCCAGCTTTACAATAACAAATCCAGCTATATATATTCATGGTCATATAACACAACAATGTATTGAGTACCTTGTAGTTAAGTTGACAATCTGTCTTTTCTTGATTATTAATAGTTCTGACTTCTTTATCAAGAATCTTGTAATCTCCAGTAAGCATAACAATGTTTTCCAATTTAGTGTTAATGAAAAAAGTCTTCATATGATCTCTCTAATATTCATAATCATTCCCATCAAATATAGGTGGTCTAGTAGGATTACGATTATCAATCGAACCAACATTCATTCCTGCCATCTCAAGAAAATATTTTTCCACACAAACTTGTTAGTAATAAAAGTTTGTAAACTGGGATAAAAATATCCTAAGAAAGGAAAATATAGAACAATGAAAACATGAGAAAGAAAACTTATATGTGAATATAAGTATTTCATAGACCTCCTCTAATACCAATTGGAGGATCAAAATAATGATTTAGATTCTCAATATACAAGAAGGTGGGGGGGGGGGGGTTGAATTGTATCCTTTAAAAATTACTTTGTATCTTTTAAAGATGGTAAAAACTTTCTATGGTTTAACAAAGCTAAACAAGGTAAATTCACAAGACCTCTTAGTTGTACAAACTTGCTAGATTCTAGAAATATGGTTATAGAAATGAAACTTAAGAAATTTTTATAAGGAAAAATATTTAACCTGAAAGCGTATAGAATATTACTAAACAAAGTACAAGTACAATAAATTATAAGATAGTTATACTTTCCTTAATAATCAAAATGCAGAGGAAAAATAACTTGAAACAAAACAAGTAACAAGTATGAAATATTTTAACCCAAAGAGTAGGGTATCCAACAACCATGGATAAAGGTCCCTTGATTTATACTTTCATGAAAGTCTTTATTACCCACAATAGGGTAAGCCATCAATAAGAATATCTGAGTCAATCTTGTTATACCCGCAAGCCCTCGAACTTCAAGGTAGTCGACACCTCTGTCTTCCTTTCCCCAGAAGCCCGTGATTGTAAACAGCAAAAATTAGAGTCGCATGAAGCAATCTGAACAAGATTTTTAGTACACAAAAAGCATGAGAGTCTCTCTCTCTATAAATCACATTAGCATGTAATCTCTAGAATTATGGAAAAATCTTTTTTGGATCGTTCAAATGAAATCTTATGAATAGGTTCATTTCCAACGGTCAACTCCCTCCTCCAACGATCATATTCTTCCTTGAAAGCCTGAGGGACCTGTACACATGTCACTCAAATAACGGTTGGTTAGAAATAGAATACAAGACATTGTTTTATTATTATAACAAGCATAAGTAAAATAACGTTGCTCAACCAAATTCATTTTTCAGAGTCTAAGGAAAAAATAATGTTCGGCATCTAAAAGAATGAACAATCAAATTCTATATTGCATGGATATTCAGATTCTATTTTTCAAGGAATTCAGAATAAGAATTCTATTGAATTTGGAGTTTGAATTCTGAGGAATTCAGAGTCTGAATTTTAAGGAATGCAGAGTCTGAATCCTATAGAATTCAGAGTCTGAATTCTAAGGAATCTAGAACCCGAATTATAAGGAATTAGGAGTTTGAATTCTAATGAATTCGGAACCTGAATTCTAAGGAATTATGAGTCTGAATTATTTGGAATTCGAAATCTGAATTCTAAAGAATTCGGAGTCTTAATTATATGGAATTCAGAACCTGAATTCTATGGAATTCGGAGTCAGAATTCTATAGAATTTGAAATCTGAATTTCAGAGATTTTAGAGTCTAAATTTCAGAGAAGTCAGAGTCTGAATTCCAGATAATTCAGAATCTGAATTTTAGAGAATTCAGAACTTGAATTCTAAGGAATTTGGAGTCTGAATTTCAGAGAATTTAAAATCTAAATTCAGATCCTGAAAACAGAATAATCTATATATAAGTACTTATAGAATTATGAGGTTTTAGATGTGAAACCGAAATTTTTTACTTAGGAATAAAAATAGTTATATTTTCAGAGACTAAAATATGAACAATGAAATATAGGTAAGGATAAATTTCTTTTGGGAAGGAAAATTTTCTTTATGAAGAAAAATATTAGAGAAAATGAAATTTTCCTTAAGTTAGGGTGTTTGTGATTTTCAAAACATGAAGGAATGAAAAATTCACAAGGAAACCTTATTGACTCAACAATTATTAGTATCATAAAAGGTTTTGTTGAAAAGTAGTATGAATCACCAATTTTTAAGATGTTAATGATAAAAATTATATATATATATTTGATTCAAAGGTTTTTGGACTAGAAGACTAAGTAGTTCTATTGGTGGAAGAACATCATAATATTCCCAAATCATATGAAATGGAAATAATAAATGATTTAAAAATGAAATAAAAAGAGGATATAACCTTTAAATTATTGAAAAATGGTATAAATAAATATAAAGAAAAAATCTCGTGTTTATGAAGATGTGAAATCTAAAGAGGACTATAACCAAATAAGGGATCTATTTACAATGATTTGAAACAAAGAACGAATAAGAAAAGGGAAAAAACCACTAAATTTATTCAAATATCATCAGTTTGTACATTTTACATATTATGTTCTAAAGAAGTGGTATAATTTCACCAATACATATCAAGAATAAGAATACATCATGAGATAATCTAAGAAGTATTGAGAATGTCACTGTAAGAAGAAAAATAATACGCGGACAAAGTTAAATAAAAGTAATTAGATGAGAAAGTAAATTGATGAATCGTTACCATAAAGTAGTAGGAATGATGATGAATTACCTTATATAAATTTGTAATGATTTATGGGTAAATCCAAAATAGCCGAAGACATATATAAAGGTGTAGAAGGAAAATAGAGAAATTTTAGAGAATGATATTTAATAAATAATGTAGAACATACTCTCGAGAATAACCTAAATCTAAATAAGGATAAATGAAAAATTATAAAGGATAATGAATAACATGTTTAGAAAGTAGAGATAGATCTTAACGAGATAAAGGAATATGTGAATAATATAGATAAGATCAAAAGTAAAATAAAATATTAGGATGAAAATTCACCTGGATGAGAAGGACTCAATAAAAATGAAACAATGTACATTTATGAAAGCCAAAAAAACTGGTTGAAGATAGATAAACAAAAAAAATGGTGATTGATCTATAATAAATTCATTCCAATATAGAGACATAATTATTATAGATATTTGGTATGTTCCTTTTAACAGAAAATGATTTATGGATGTTGAATGAAGGAAAAACCAACGTTTTTGTTCTTAAGGGTAAATCATAAACAAATTATTAAAAGAAGGGTCCATGGAAATAGGTTTATATTATAACTAATTAATTTTAATGTATAACTTTTATTTCTAAAGATGTTGGTCTATGATACTATACTGAATCTTTATGGACCAAAAGAATAAATGAGAAAATATCTTCCCTAAAGGTAGGGTGGACTAATTTATGCAATATGATTACTCTTATGGAGAATCACCTCAAAACTATGAAAATATATCAAAAAATATCCTCAAAGAATAACTATTATTAGTGTGGAAGATAATTATTTAGAGGATTGTGATAGTTTTATGTATTTTTAGGATATAGATATTCTATTTATTGGTATAACATGACACTATAATTAATGATTAATTAATAATTTGAGTTTAATGATAAGTAGACGAGATCAGATTATCCAAAAGAGAAACCTATGACCAAAAAACACTCTAAAATACCTCTATTGAACAAATTTGAATGAAAAAATAATGTTTCTTGTAGATGAGGTCAGGAATGTATAAAATATGAGAAATGTAGATTTATATCACCTTTTATGATTTCTATTATTGTAAATCTAATGAGATTTTAAATAGTAAAATAATTTATAGTCTTCAATGAATTATGTGAGTAGAAAATCCATTCATAGAACATTATGAATGAATGATTAGTTATCTATTATGATCAATTGAATAAAAAAATCATATAGAGAAATATAAAAAACATGATAAGGAAAAAATAAATATATGTGGTGATAATTTAAAAATTTAATGTTGATGAAAATTCATCTACAAACTTTTACTACAAAATAATGATGTGTGAAATGTGTAGACAAAATACACATGAAACAATTTTTTTTATCAAAATTATATTATTTGAAGAAGAAATCATGAAAAAGATGTGGCAAGAACAAAAAAATGATTTTGTTACTGATGAGGAGAAGACGTCTGAATATGATTTTTCAATAAATTAGGAATAATGAATCACACATTCTGATAAAACTAAGAAATAATTCAAATCTCATGTTGATTATATAAATAGGAAAATTTATGTAATGTATGAAATCTCATTGTCTTAATATTATTTCTAAAATACCCAAAATGTTATTCTATATTCCAATATATATATATATATATATATATATTATTTTATACTAACATGTAAATAAATCAATAATATTGATGTATCCCAAGAGGGGGATCACAGAATAGTTATAGATCTTAAAATTTCTCTACATAGTTAACATGGAACTTATAAATAGATTTATAAAATTGGAATATGATGTATTCTAGTCACACATTCATCCTTCATTATTAATTTTATTAATCGTGTCAATTAATGGGTATGGCTTAGTTGGTGACTATATAAGTCAAAGGATGAGTTATATCCATTTCACATGAACTATTCAATATGTTTGTTGAATTGTGTTTAGGACATAGAATTTAATTATTTATTTGAATTATTTCAAATCCCTTAAATGATAATGAATAATTTTTTATCAACATTTCACATGAATTGTTTTTTATAAACAACATAAACAAAATTAGTTTTATCAATCATTTATTCTATATACGGTTATCCCTTGTAGACATATAGTTGATTAACTAAATACATTATTAAATATCACCATGTGAGATCATCCCTCCATTAGAAGTGATCATGAAATTTTTATAAAAACCAGAATGCCATGTTTTTATGAGGGAAAATGAGATATGAAGATACCAAATTACCCTTTTTATTTGACTTACAATAGGATTTGGGGATGTTTTAGAACACATATTGAATTTTATGTATGTGAAGAAATATTGAAAAAAAAATACAATGGGAAATAATTTTTACCCAAAGTATTTCATTTTTCATCATTTATGTGTCAATATGTTATGGGTGAGTTTGTATGAAGTTGTGATGTTTGGATAATTGTTATCGATTCACATTATTACATTATATGTCACATTTGGAGAATTCTACTTGAAAATTTAATGAATGAATGATCTGATATCTATAGTGAAAAAATCACATAAATCATTTCGAACTAATTCATAATGAATACAATAATGGAAAATGATAAAAATTATTATTTGAATGAAGAGATTAATTGTAATTGAAGTTGGTCATGCATAATAAATATTACATTATAAATTCCATCCAAATTATTATTATAAATTTTATATAAAAAAGTATTTTTTTGTAATACTTGGTGTATATTATGACATATTATATCATTAGGTACATTATGGAACCTTAAACAAAAACATTATGGCAATTACTATGCTAAAAAGATGTACAACTAGATCAAACATATGGGATCATATCTCACTATACTAGAGCCAACCTCTATCTATGTTTGAGAGAATAGATGAGTGGGCCTATGTATAAGTCATGGAGGAGCATGTGCTATTAAGCATTCGTGTGTTTTGGATAGAGCCAACATGCCAGCATATGGAGGCACATGCCTAGGAGGCCCATTTGCCAATATGTATATATGGGTGTTGATTCCCAACATCTATGGAACATCTGTTAAATTTTATAAATTTATGTAGGATAGAAAAAACTATATAGATGCTAAATATACAAGAGGGGGGTGAATTTTACACTTTAAAAATTTCCTTAGACAAGGAAAGATCTATGTTTAAAAAAGTCAAAATAAGCCAATTCACAACACCTCTAACACCAATTAGAGAATTGGAACAAGGTATGAATTTATAAACTTCTAGTTCTATGCACTTGATTGAATCTGGAAAGTGATTCCAAAAATCGGTTCTGGAAATATGGATTCGGAAATTGAAACTTAACTAAAGTTTACAATATGAGATTCTACCTTAAAGCGTATAGAATCTAAATGAATCAGAGTACAAATGTAAGGAAATATAAGATGATTATACTTTCTTTACAATACAATATGCATCAGAAAATAAATCTTTTAACCAAAAGAGAAGGGTATCCAAAAAACATGGATAAAGGTCCCTTGATTTATACTTTCAAGAAAGTCTGTATTACCCACACTAGGGTAATCCCTCGATAGGAAGATCAGAATCTCTATTTTGTTATCCCCGAAAACCCTCAACATCAAGGTAGTTGGAACCTTTGTCTTCTTCACCAAGGAAGCCCTCTAAATTCAAGGTAGTCGGTACCTCTGTCTTACCATCCCCGGAAGTCTTCGAATGTAATCACCAACATTCGGAGTCGCGCGAAGCAATCTGAGCGAGCAGTTCAGTACGCACAAGGAATGAAAAGCTTCTCTCTCTACAAATCACCTTAATAGCATGTGGTCTCTAGATCGATCAACTTTTTTTGAGTTCTTTCAAATGAGATCTTATTTATAGGAACGGTTGGAACAGTCTAATCCATCCTCCAACCGTCATATTCTCCTTAAAATTCGGAGGGACCTGTACATGTGTAACTCAACCAACGGTTAGTTAGAAACAAAATGGACAACATCGTTTTATAACAAAACATGTGTAACTGAATTCACGACATCATTTTATAATGAAACAAGTGTAAGTATAAGCAAAAACTAAAATTCAGAATGTAAGAAAATAATAGTTTGGAGTCTAACCAAAATGGAATTCAGAGTCTATAATAAAAAAGATTTTCGGATTCTGTTTTATAAGAATTCAGAACCTGAATTCTATGGAAATCTGGAGTCTAAATTTCTATGGAAATTCGGAGTCTGGTTTCACCAGAGTTTAGAATCTGAACTTTCAGAGTTTGGAGTTGAACTTGTAGATGTTCGGAGTCAAAGTAATAAATGTTCGGAGTCGAACTAATTGAATTTTGGAGTCAAACTTAGAGAAAGTTCAGAGTCGAACTAATAAATGTTTGGAGTTGAACTTAGTAAAATTTCAATGTTGAACTAGTAAATGTTCGGAGTCCAGAATTCAGAGTTTGAACATTGTTAGAGTTCGTATCTAGAATTCGGGGTGGAACTTAATTACAGTTCTTATCCATAATTCGGAGTGGAACTTCATAACAATTCACATCCAGAATTCGGAGTGAAACTTCATTACAATTCACATCCAGAATTTGGAGTAGAAGTTCATTATAGTTCACATCCAAAATTCGGAGTGAAACTTCATTAGAGTTCACATCCAGAATTCGGAGTGGAACTTCATTACAGTTCACATCCAGAATTCAGATCCTAAAACAGAATGCTTCATACCATAGCATTATATGATTCTGAGGTTTTTGGGTATAAATCAGATTTTTATACTTAAAAAAAATATTCCTATGTATAAGAAAATCTAGGTTAGAGTAAATTTATTTTAGGAAGGAAATTTTCCTTATAGAAGTAAAATAGATATTTGCTTAGGTATAAGGTGTTTGTGATTTTCAAAACAACAAGGAATGGAAAAGTCATAAGGAAAACCTTATTGACTCAACAATTTCCCCCTTTTCAGAAAGAACAAACATCCATACAAAAAAGAATATAAGGAATTTGAAAAATTTCATTAGACATTGAAATTAAAACATATCTCCATTTGTTCATGGTTGAAAGTGAATACAACTAACCCCCCTTAGGAATTGAAACTCTATGGATTGTATTCTGAATTTCCGGAGTGGATTTTTCATTATCATGGGAATGAAAAACTTTGTAATGAGAAACTCCCCCTTACTTTAAGGATATTTCACTTAGAAATTCTTCCTTCTCCTCTTTTTAGTGGTTCTTTTTCCTTCTCCACCTTAGGAGTAGTTTTTTTCCTTCTCCCCCTTTGTGATTTTCAAAAAGAATTGAAGGGAATGGAAAGGAAAATATGGTACCTAAAACATTAGTATATAATAAGTTACAACCAACCAAATTTTCATTAGAGTTGAGAAAATTTTACAAGGAAAAACAAATGCAACAAAAGATCGGAGTGGGTTTATTTGTCTTCCATTTCCTTCGGAATCAGCTTCTTCAACAAGGTTTTAAATTTCTTTAGATCTCTTTGATCCTCCTCAACTTGCATTTACAAATATTTTATCTTCTCATCTTCATCTTTAAAAGCTTCATCCTGAGCCTTCATGGCCTCTTCCTGCATTTTGATTAACTCCTCTTGCTTTCCCAGCTTCTCATTAAAGTCAATCCATAAATATCTTTCACTTTTCCAGTTTTGATCAACCGAGTTGAGCTTCCCATTCAGATATCTGAATTGTTGATTTCATGTTCTTTGATCAATGATCAGATCTTCTTGAAGATTCTTGATTTTTTTATCCTCGGTGTCAAAGGAATCTTTCACCTCATTTTGAAAATTATCAAACTGAGCCATGTCTTCATCGATTTTCTTAGACCACAAAGTAATTTTGCTACAATATGTCCTATGCACATCATAATTGATAAGGAAATTTTTATGTTCGACTTCAATCTTTATACACTTATCCATCACCATGGATAAGGATTCCGACTTCTAATTCAAACAGTGTTGCAGCATATGGCATCTGGAGTCTATATTTGGAAATATCGGAATGATGTCCACCAACTTCATTAAGGATTCCACTACAAAACCATGACCATGAGATGATGACTCTGAATCAGATAATTTTCTTGGAGATTTCTCTTCCTCAACTTGGAAAATATTCCTTCTAGATGAACCACCAACCTCTTTCTTCCTGATGATATATTTTATTGGTGTATCCATGAGCACTTGTTTTCATTAATCCGTTTTCGGAATGGGTTGCTCATCTGGAGATTATTCCTCACATTCTGATAATTGAATAATCTGATCTTCATTATTTTTTCCTTCTGTGTTTCTTCTTCAAGAAAATCCTTCTCATATGATTCTTCCTCATCATACAAAACATTTTCCATCTCTTTCTCTTGCTCATCTTGAACTTTCCCAATTTCTTTCTCAACTGCCTCTTCTGGAGTGGGTAATTTTGCGGATTCAGCCTTTTCTTGATACTCTTCTAATTTCCTGATCAGATCATCAAGATCATCACTTCCTTCTTATTCTTCTTCTTCTTCTTGAACAACCTCTTATTATACTTCTTCACTAGCTTTTTTTTCTACTTCTTCAACTAATTCTTTACCCTTAGATTTTTATGGAGTGACATAGTTCTTACCCGGAGTATCTGGTAAAGAAGGTTGGACATTGAAGGTTTCCGGAATGGGAATCTTCTCAGAGGCTATTTCAGTATCTCTCAATAGAGATTGAACAAGCTCATCTTCATTCACCTTTATCATCATCTTTTTCTCTTTATCCTCTTTTTCTAACACATCTGCAAGTTTTTCCCTTAAGGCCTTAGACTCAACAGGGTCCAATCTGAACTGTGGATCCCCTTCTTTTCTCTTCTCTTTTTCTTCCCTCCATTTGGATGCAACTTCATCTGTATAAGCTTTTTGTTTCGTTTTATTGGGAGGTGTGGATTGAGTTTCCTTAGACTTGGGGTTTTTTTCATCACCAACCACTTCCTTAAGCTTCCTCTTCTTAGTGAATTTATTTACTGGTTCATCTTTCTCCACATTTTCCAAAATGGCCTCAGCCTCAACCTCATATAAAGGATAGAATTATCCAGAATCACTAGAAAAACCCATCTTCATCCTCTTCAAAGTATCATTACTAACCAGCATAAGCTTATAATTCTGAACTTTTGACTTACAAGCAACATTAAAAGAATCTAAGCACCGAACTATCATCTTTGAAAGTAATGTAGGGTATATGATAATTTGATCTCTCAGGTTCCCTTCTTTTATATTCCTAATCATAATCAAGATAGGCCTCATCAAATTTATTTTCCTTAGATTTACCAAGAAATCTAGGACGTAAATGTCACTCTTCTTCAGATTATCCTTATCACCCATTCTTGGTATGAGAAAACCATGTACCCACAACTGTAGAATCCGATTATTCAGAGTGAGATGAGAAATCTTAGCAGTTCTTGTATCTTTCAACCCAAGTCATTTCAATGCCTTCACCTTGTTGGAACTTCCTTGCTCATCCAGAAGCTTGTGTGAGAAACACTCAGCTTCCCCTTCGTAGGATAAACCCACCAAGCTTTCAGCCTTGGTGTAAGATAATTTGTAAGTCTTACCGTAAGAATTGATATAAAATAAGTCTCTGCTCTCTTCCTGTTGGAAGGAAACAGACTCGTAGAACTGAACAAGTAAATCTATATAAATCGGATCCTATTTCTCTGACTTAGACAAGAAAACATCTTCCCAGATATTCAACCTAATATTATTGGTTTTAAGGCAATCAAACTTATAGAAATCCAGATGCACTAACCTTTCACTGAATACTAACCACTTTCAAATTGGCTTTGTAGTTGACATGTCTTGAGACGTAGCTTCAACATACATTCGGAGTGGAGAGTTCTGGAAGATTCGGAACGACATTGTCAAAGATCGGAATGGTCCTTAAGAAGAGTGTCAGGGCTTTGAGACATGAAAGATTTGAAAAAACGATGTGGGATGAATCTTAGGGTCCCCTTTATATAGGAAATGGAGGTGACCTTTGGTCTTCCCAAATCCATCTAACGGTTGAAAATATTTTTTATCTGACCTGACGGTTGAGAATATCCCCGCGAGGAAAACTTGACTCCGATCTTTTGAGGTTTTAAGAAAAACATTCGAATTTAAGGAAAACTAGAATCCGAATAATTTTAAAAACTCAGGAAAATACCAGCAAGAAAAATATGATTACGAAAAATTTAAGTATGGAATCATAACTTTCAGATTGGCTAGAAAGATTGTTCGTAATTGGTAATATTCTTCTTGAAGAAAAAAGTTAAAAAAAATGAAAAACTTATTACGAAAAAAAATCACATTACGGAAAATTCATTACGAAAATTCTCATTATGGAAAATTCATTACAGAAATTCTCATTACAGAAAATTCATTACAAAAATTCTCATTACGAAAAATTCATTATGAAAATTCTCATTACAAAAAATTCATTATGAAAATTCTCATTATGAAAAAATCATAATGAAAATTCTCATTACAGAAAATTCATTACAAAAATTCTCATTACGAAAACTTCGGTTCCAGAAACTTCCATTCCGAAAGTTTTCATTCCGAGAATTCCAGTTCCGAAAATTTCTATTTTGAGAATTTCCATTCCAATAATTTCCATTCCAAAATTTCCATTCCGAAAATTTCCATTTTGAGAATTTCCATTCCGAAATTTTTCAAAAACTTGTTACGATAATATTTAGTAACATATGTTTGAAAAGAAAATAGTCAACGAAAATTTTGATTAAACTAACATGGAAATGTACTCCCCCTATGAAAGGAGTTTATTACTGTAAGGAGAATTATTCAACAATAAGTTAATGAAGAAGGATTACCTTACATCTATCATTCATAACTTTTGTTTAATGTATTCAAATCTATCGGAGGGTAATGATTTTGTGAAAATATGAGCAAGTTGATCTTGCATTCCGATAAACTGAAGAATGATATCTTTTTTAAGTGTGTGATCCCTAAGAAAGTGATGCCTAATGTCTATGTGTTTTGAACGAGAGTGATGTGTAGGGTTTTTACTAAGGGAAATGGCACTTGTGTTATCACACAAAATTTGAGTCTTAGTAAAACTCAAGCCAAAATCTGTGAGTGTATGTTGCATCCATAACACTTGAGCACAACCACATCCAGCTGCTACATATTCAGCTTCAGAAATGGAGAGGGATACTGAGTGTTGCTTCTTGCATGACCAAGAAACTAATGAATCTACTAGGAAATGACAAGTTCCATATGTACTCATTCTATCCATTCTACATCCACCAAAGTCAGCATCCAAAAAGCGTTTTAAAAAAATCGTTTCTAGAATAATAAAATAATCCTAGATCCATGGTTCCCTTTATGTAGCGATTTTTTTTTACTTATTTTAAATAAGATTCCTTAGGATTAGATTGATATCTTGCACATAAGAATACTGATAACATCATGTCTGGTCGACTAGCTGTTAAGTAATGTTTACTACCTATCATACCTCTAAAAGATGTTTGATCTACTAGTTTCCTAGCTTCATCAAGATCAAGTGTGTTTGAGGTACCAATAGGAGTACTTACACTCTTAGTGTTGTCATAACCATACTTTTTAAGAAGATCTTTAATATACTTATGTTGATATATATAGGTTTCTTCTAGTTTTTGAGAAATTTGAAAACCAAGGAAAAATATTAACTCACCCATCATACACATTTCAAACTCATATTTCATTAGACTTGAAAAGAAGTCAGTTAAAGATTTATGAGTTGAACCAAAATATAATTTCATCAACATAAATTTGAACTATCAAATTTTTTTTCTTATCTTTATTTATAAAAAGGGTTGGATCTGCATTTCCCTTAACATAGTTATTTTGAAGAAAAAATCCTGTAAGTCTATCATACTAGGCTCGTGGGGATTGATTAAGTCTAAAAAGATTTGATAAGTCTAAAAAAATGATCAGGATGTTTTGTATCTTCAATGCTAGGAGGTTGTTCAAAAAAAAATTCATGTTGAACATAATCGTTAAGAAAATAACATTTTACATTCATTTGAAAGAGTTTAAAATTTATGAATGCTGCAAATGCAAGTAAGATATGAACAGATTCAAGTCTAGCTACTAGAGCATAGGTTTCTTCATAGTCTATTCCCTCTTGCTGATTACAGCCTTTAGCAACTAGTCTAGCTTTATTTCTTACAATGACTCCAATTTCATAACACTTGTTTCTGAAGACCCACTTTACTCCAATAACAGATGTTTCCTTAGGTCTTTCAACCAAGGTCCAAACTTTATTCCTTTCGAATTCATTTAGTTCATCTTGCATGGCTTTAATCCAATCATCATCACCTAAAGCTTCATCAGTGCTTTTTGGTTCCAATTGGGAAAGAAATGCTAGATGTTCTACTTCATTATTTAAAGAACTTCTAGTCCTTACAGGTTGATTGACATCACCAAGGATACTATCATAGGGATGATTCTTAAGAAACACCTGGTTTGGGTTTTGTAAAACCTTTTCATCAGCATAGGGTAGAAAGTATTCTGGGGTAATTGTTTCATAAATATCTTCTTGAACATTTTCTTTATCAGAAATATCTTCTAAAAATGGTTGATAACCAGTTTTTGAAAACACATCTGAGGATGTAGGTTGGGATGATTTAAAAACAAAAGGATTAGATTCATCAAATTTTACATGTATTGTTTCCTCAACAGTACAAGTGTTTTTATTGAAAACACTATAAGCCTTAGAAGTTGTGGAGTAGCCTAAGAAAATTCATTCATCGGATTTTGGTGCAAATTTATGTAGATTATCATTAGTATTCAGGATGAATACCTTGCATCAAAAAACCTTGATGAAGGAAAGTCTAGGTTTTCTACCATTCCAAAACTCATACGGAGTTTTATTAAGAAATGGTCTAATCAAAACTCGATTTATAGTATAACAAGCAGTACTTATAGCTTCAGCCCAAAAATGTCTAGCTATAGAATATTCACCAAACATGGTTCTTGTTATCTCTTGAATAATTCTATTTCTTCTTTCAACTACACCATTTTTTTGAGGAGTTCTTGGTGCTAAAAAGTTGTTAGTAATACCTTTTCTACTACAAAAAGTTTCAAAATCAGAATTTTGAAATTATCCTCCTTGATCACTATGAATAGTTTTCAATTGAATATTTTTCTCACTTTTAACTTGGGCTCTAAAACTATTGAAATAAGAAAAAGCTTCAGACTTCTTTGCTAGAAAATAGACCCATGTAAATCTAGTGTAATCATCAACTAAAACAAACACATAGTATTTTCCTCCAATGCTTCCAGTTTGAGTTGGATCAAAAAGATCCATGCACACTAATTGTAATGCATCAGTTGTTGAGACTTCAATTATTGATTTAAAACTAGATTTATGTTTCCTTCTATATTTACAAGGATCAAAAACTTTGGAAGAATCAAATCTAAGCTCCGGTAGATCCTTAACAAAACCTTTCTTAGAGAGTTTACATAAGTTCCTAAGGTTACAGTGACCTAGTATTCTATTCCATAACCAATAATGATCTTCCATTAAACTTAGAAAAGGTAAGTATTGGCTCTTAAGGTCTTTTAAATTTAGTGTGTAAACATTCTCTTGTCTACTGGTAGAAAGAATAAACTCCTCCTTAGAATTGTGTACTAAGAACATATCATTCCTAAAATTCACAAGGTATCCTTCATCACATAACTGGCTTATGCTAATGATGTTATGATTAAGACCCTTAAAAACAAAACATTTGAAATCAAATTTGTACCAAGAATAACAATATTACCTATACCAACAATTTCTCCCTGATCATTATCTTTGAAAGTTACTCTTCCTCATTTTGTTTTGATAATTTTTTCAAAATAGCTTTTGTTACCAGTCATGTGCCGGGACCATACACTATCCATGTACCATGTATTGTTGTTTGTATATCCTTTACATTCCTGAAAATAAAAAAAGAGTTAGAATTTTGGAATCCAAAACTGTTTTGGATCCGAGATTTTCATATAACAACATTTTGGGTATCCACATTTTTTTAGAGAAATTTGATTTATGAAACCCAAGAGATTTAACTTTATTCAAAGAACAATTTTTCTCCCTGTGTCCCCCACTTTGACACATAGGGAAAAAAGGGGCTTTAGAAGGAACAAAATAATTATTTTTGAAAACCGGTTTTTGGTGAGTATAACCTAATCCAGTAGTGTTTCCTTTAGTTTTAATTTGAGAATACATCTTTTCAAAATTCTCCTTCCCAGAGGTAAATTTTGCAAGGAGCTTCATTAGAGAAAAAATTTCGGATTTTAGTCTAATGACTGAATTCCTATCCTCAGTAATCATTTCCTTAGAGTTAGATTTTTCCTCAAAGATTTTTATTTTTGAAATAGCACTCCTAAGATCTTTAGAAAGTTCTACCTTATCAGAATTTTCTTTCTCAAGGTCTTTAGAATGTTTTTCTAAAAAATCTTCTTTATCTTTAAGATCTGAAGATAGATATGAAATCTCTTTTATAAGAACTTCTTCCCTATTATTTTCATTGTCTAACTTCCTAGAAATTTTAAATTTTTTTGCTTCAAGTAACTTGGAACATCTAGATACTTCTTCATATGAAGGTTCTTCATTTTATGAGGATGAAGTATCTTCATTAGAAGTACTATTTTTGGACTAGTAATTCTTATTAAGTGATATATTTGTTAAAGCCTCGGCAGAGCGTACCTTGGCGATAAGAAATGTATGTGGAAAAGAAGTATTACCAATGAATCCCATATTCCTTTGAGATAATGAATCATATTCTGAGGATTCACTTTCTGAAGAGTCTCCACAGCTAGCACTCCAAGTATCATTAGATTTCCGAATTTTCTTGTGCTATGATCTATAGAACTTCTTCTTGTTCCTCTCTAAATTCCTTTCCTTCTTTTCTTTCTTTTTCAACAAAGGACAACCATGTCTAATATGACCTGTTCTTCTATATTCATAACATGTTACTTCTCCATCTTTCCTATCTTTCCTTTCATTTTTCTTATACATGGATTGGTAATTTCTCTAGACATCTATCTTTTTCATCCTTCGAGAAAGATTTTATAACTCATTCTCTAAGACTTCACTATCACTAGATTCTGATTGAATAGTAAATTTCATAGACTTGGATCTGGTTACTCTCTCAGGAGTCTTTTCTTTCATGTGATTCGATGTTGTAGTAAAAGAAACAGTACTATTACCATTATTCTTTTTGATGTTATCATCATCTCTCTTCATCCTTGTTTCATGTTGAAGAAGAGTTCCAAATAGCTCATCAAGAGTAATTTGGGATACCTTCATGTTCTCATCAATAGCTGTTCTCTTTGATTCCCACACATTGGGCATAATATCTATGATTTTGTCTACAAGAGCATTATCATCCAAACCTTTCTCACCCATGGATTGTAAACTGTTCACAATAGTCATAAATCTTTTGTGCACTTTGCATATGGGTTCTCCATAAGGAAAATCGAAACCATGATACTCAGTCCCAAGCATAGCTCTTCTAGTCTCAATCACTTTAGATGTACCAAAATGTGTAACTTCAAGTTTCTTCCAGATACAGTTGGCTTTTTCACAAGAAGATATTTGTTTATATATGTTCTTATTCATTGAACAAAGTAAAGTGTTTGATACCTTGTAGTTGAGTTGATAATCAAGCTTCTCTTGGTTGGTAAAAGTGTTAACTTCCTTATCAGTAATTTGATAACCTCTAGTAAGCATAACAAAAGTTTCTACTCCAGTATTGATTAGAAAAGTCATCATTCGATCTCTCTAGTAATCATAATCATTTCCATCAGAAATTTGTGGTCTTTTAGGATTAAGGTTGTCAATTGAACCAATATTCATACCTGCCATCTACAAGAAAAATTTCTTTCCACACAAACTTGTTAATAACAAAAGTTCGGATTCAAGGAAAAATATTCCTAAGTAAGGAAAATATAGTTCAAGGAAAAAAATGATCAAGAAAAACATAAATGTGAGTATAAGTATTTTAGAGACCTCCTCTGATACCAATTGTGATATTGGTATAGAGTATGAGGTTTCCAACCCCTGATACCAATTGTAGGATTGAAATAACGATGTAGATGCTCAATATATAAGAGGGGGGGGGTAAATTGTACACTTTAAAAATTTCCTTATATAAGGAAAGATCTAAGTTTAACAAAGTTAAACTAAGAAAATTCACAACACCTCTAACACCAATTGGAGAATTGGAACAATTTATGAAGTTATAAACTTCTAGTTCTACGCATATTCTTGAATCTGGAAAGTCATTCTGAAAACCGGTTCCAGAAATATGGATCTGGAAATTGAAACATAACTAATGTTTACAATATGAGATTCTACCTTAAAGCGTATAGAATCTAAATGAATCAAAGTACAAGTGTAAGGAAATATAAGAAGATTATACTTTCCTTACATTACAATATGTAGTGGAAAACAAGTAGTAAAACTACAAGTAAAAAGATATAAATCTTTTAACCCAAAAAGAAGGGTATCCAATAACATTGGATAAAGGTCCCTTGATTTATACTTTCAATCAAGTCTGTCTTACCCCCACCAGGGTAAGCCCTCGATACAAAGATTAAAAACTCTGTCTTGCTATCTCCGCAAGCCCTCAACTTCAAGGTAGTTGGAACCTCTGTCTTCCTCAGCAAGGAAGCCCTCAAACTTCAAGGTAGTCGGCACCTCTAGACACTAGTGCAGAAAACGTTTTTTACGTCACCCTTTTTTACGTCGGTTATATAAAACCGACGTCATAATATGTAAAACGAGGTTTTTTACGTCGGTTATTTAATAACCGACGTAAAAACCTGTGTTTAGTACACCTTTAACGTCGGTTATTTTTATAACCGAAGTTATTAATCGCGCGACTTCATTTTTTACGTCGGTTATACATTAACCGCCGTAACAAACAGAAGCGGGGGGCGTTTGTTACGTCGTTTATTCAATAACCGACGTAAAAACGCGGGTTTTGAAGGCCTTTTTACGTCGGTTATTTTATAACCGACGTAAAAAAAGAATCCGCAGATGTTTTTGACGTCGGTTATGGAATAACCGACATAATAAAACACAGATTTTGAGCCGTTTATAACGTTGGTTATAAAATAACCGACGTAAGAAAAGAATCCGAGGAAGGTTTTTACGTCCGTTATTGAATAACCGACGTGATAACTCATTTAAAAATTTACCCAGACCCGTGGATTGTCATTCGCGAGTTTACCTTCGACAGTCGCGACTCGTCTCTCTCGCGCGTAAACCCGAATCGGCTCGTCCATTTCGTTGGTTTAGATTCGTTTTGCGATCATCGTTTCTCATATTTAATCTCCTCGGATCAATCATCTAAACTCGCAGCACTCAGGTAATCCTCCCACTCGTTCGTTTTTTTTCGCGGATAGTATATATATTTGTGTTGTGATTTTTTTGTTGAAACTAGCTAAGATTCTTCGATTGCGAACCCTTTTAACTCGTTTTGGCACCATAATCTTATTTATCATCCCTAGATCTATTAGTTCGACTTGCAATATTGACTAATTTTATGATTTCACTAATTTTTCATTGTTTTCTATAAATCCCCGAGAGGGTTGGGGCGTGTCCATTTGGATGGGGTGTCCGGGGGGGTGTCCAAGGGGTTGGATGGGTGTGGGGGGCTGTCCAAGTGGGGTGGCGGCCTCTCCAGAGGGTATTTGGGGTTGTCCGGGTGGGTGGGGGGGCTGTCTAGAGGGTTGAGGGATGTCCAGGGGGGTGTCCAAGGGGGTATGGGGTGGGGGGTGGTGTCCAGGAGGGGTCGGGGGGTGTCCGGAGGGGTCGGGGGTGTCCAGGGGGGTTTATAAGGGGGTGGGTGGGTGTGGGGGGTTGTCCAAGGGTGTGGGTGGGTGTTGGGGGTGTCTAGGGGGGGTGTCCAAGGGGGGTAGGGGGTGGGGGTGGTTTTTAGGAGGGGTGGGGGGGCTGTCCAGAGGGTTGGGGGGTGTCCAGGGGGGTGTCCAAGCAGGTCGGGGGTGGGGGGTTGTGTTCAAGAGGGTGGGGGTGCTTTCTAGAGGGGTCGGGGGCTGTCCAGAGGGGTCGGGGGGTGTCCAGGGGTGGTGTCCAAGGGGATGGGTGGGTGTGGGGGGCTGTCCAAGGGGGTGGCGGCCTGTCCAGAGGGGTCGGTGGGGTGTCCAGGGGGTGTCCAAGGGGGTGGATGGGTGTGTGGGGCTGTCCAAGTGGGTGGAGGCCTCTCCAGAGGGTATTTGGGGTTGTCCGGGTGGGTGGGGGGGGCTGCCCAGAGGGTTGGGGGATGTCTAGGGGGTGTCCAAGGGGGTAGGGGTGGGGGGTGGTGTCCAGGAGGGGTGGGGGCTGTCCGGAGGGGTTGGGGGGTGTCCAGGGGGTTTACAAGGGGGTGGGTGGGTGTGGGGGGCTGTCCAAGGGTGTGGGTGGGTGTTGGGGGGTGTCCATGGGGGTGTCCAAGGGGGTAGGGGGTGGGGGTGGTGTTTAGGAGGGTGGGGGGGCTGTCCAGAGGGTTGGGGGGTGTCCAGGGGGGTGTCCAAGCAGGTCGGGGGTGGGGGGTTGTGTCCAGGAGGGGTGGGGTGCTTTCTAGAGGGGTCGGGGGCTGTCCAGAGGGGTCGGGGGGTGTCCAGGGTGGTGTCCAAGGGGATGGGTGGGTGTGGGGGGCTGTCCAAGGGGGTGGTGGCCTGTCCAGAGGGGTCGGTGGGGTGTCCAGGGGGGTGTCCAAGGGGGTGGATGGGTGTGGGGGGTTGTCCAAGTGGGTGGCGGCCTCTCCAGAGGGTATTTGGGGTTGTCCGGGTGGGTGGGGGGCTGCCCAGAGGGTTGGGGGATGTCCAGGGGGTGTCCAAGGGGGTAGGGGGTGGGGGTGGTGTCCAGGAGGGGTGGGGGGCTGTCCGGAGGGGTCGGGGGGTGTCCAGGGGGGTTTACAAGGGGTGGGTGGGTGTGGGGGCTGTCCAAGGGTGTGGGTGGGTGTTGGGGGTGTCCAGGGGGGGTGTCCAAGGGGGTAGGGGGGTGGGGGGGTGGTGTTTAGGAGGGGTGGGGGGGGGGCTGTCCAGAGGGTTGGGGGTGTCCAGGGGGGTGTCCAAGCTGGTCGGGGGTGGGGGGTTGTGTCCAGGAGGGGTGGGGGTGCTTTCTAGAGGGGTCGGGGGCTGTCCAGAGGGGTCGGGGGGTGTCCAGGGTGGTGTCCAAGGGGATGGGTGGGTGTGGGGGGCTGTCCAAGGGGGTGGCGGCCTGTCCAGAGGGGTCGGTGGGGTGTCCAGGGGGGTGTCCAAGGGGGTGGATGGGTGTGGGGGGCTGTCCAAGTGGGTGGCGGCCTCTCCAGAGGGTATTTTGGGTTGTCCGGGTGGGTGGGGGGGCTGCCCAAAGGGTTGGGGGATGTCCAGGGGGGTGTCCAAGGGGGTAGGGGGTGGGGGGGTGGTGTCCAAGAGGGGTGGGGGGCTGTCCGGAGGGGTCGGGGGGTGTCCAGGGGGGTGTTATATCTTACTATATTTTGTTTAAAAAATAATATTCAAGCATATTTTTTTAAATACACATCGATTTGTTTTATATTTCAAAATTTTTTACATTCAAATTATGATTTTTTTCATATAAACATATATTTGTCTTATCTAAAAAATATATATATTTTTGCTATTTGTTATAGGTAATAATGAGTCGAAGTTGGATTACGGCACATCGAATGAGCAATGAATATGAGGAAGGTGTTGATGCCTTTTTGGAATTTGCTAAACGAAATGTTCCATGTAGTGACATTTTTTTCTGTCCATGCCTGAAATGTCTGAATATGAAGAAGTTGAAAAGTAGAGAGATAAAAGATCATCTGATTTGTCATGGTTTCAATACGAGTTACAACCCTTGGATTTGGCATGGCGAAACTGGACAGAATGTCACTGATGATAATGAATCGCAAGATGGTAACTCCGATGGAATTGAAGAAATGATTCGCGATATTGTAGCAGAACAAATTGAGATAGAACCAACAGTTGCACGTCTATATGGTGATGCCGAAAAGCCATTATATCCTGGTTGTACAGATTTTACGGTTTTTTCGGCGGTGTTAAGATTGATTAACCTGAAGGCGAAACATGGATGGAGTGACAGAAGTTTTACAGAGCTGCTACAATTGATGAAAGACATTCTTCCAAAAGATAACGATCTTCCAGATTCGCATTATAAGGCCAAAAAAATATTATGCCCGATGGGATTGGGATACAGGAAAATACATGCCTATCCGAATGACTGCATTATATATAGGAAGGAATATGAATTTCTGAAAGAGTGTCCTAAATTTGGGACATCACGGTATAAGGTGAAAGAAAAATCACAAGCTGATGTAGAGATTACAAAGCTCCCTTCAAAGGTATTTTGGTATCTTTCTATAATTCCTCGTTTCAAACGTTTATTTGCTAATTCACATGATGCAAAAAGGTTAAGATGGCATGCTGATGAGCGGGTATGTGATGGAAAAATATGTCATCCAGCTGATTGTCCACAATGGAATAAAATTGATGCCCAGTACCCTACATTTTGAAATGAAATTAGAAATCTGAGACTAGGCTTGTGCACAGATGGAATGAATCCATACCAAACCCTCAGTAGCACACATAGTGTATGGCCTGTTTTATTGGTAATTTACAACCTCTCTCCTGAAGTTTGTATGAAGCGCAAATATGTCATGTTGAGTATCATGATCTCTGGTCCAAAGCAACCCGGCAATGATATCGATGTATACCTGTCACCGCTGATTGATGATTTGAAACTGTTATGGGCTGATGGTATTAGGGTGTATGATTCTTATAAAATGGAATATTTTCAACTGCATGCAGTGCTTCTATTCACTATAAATGAGTTCCCAACATATGGAAATTTGTCTGGATACAGTGTTAAAGGGCATAAAGCATGTCCAATTTGCGAACAACAGACGTCATATTGTCAATTGCATCATGGGAGGAAAATAGTGTACATGGGTCATCGAAAGTTTTTGCCTATGGATCACCCTTATAGAAGACTAAAAAAGGCATTCAATGGCTCACAAGAATTTGATACTGCTCCAAAACCTTTATCCCCATATTTGTATTTTGAGAGGGTGAAAAACCTTGATGTGACATTGGGAAAGACACAGAAATCTGGTAATGATAGACATATTTGGAAGAAAAGGTCAATATTTTTTGAGCTACCATATTGGAGGTATCATGAAGTCAAACATAATATTGATGTCATGCACGTGGAGAAGAATATCTGTGATTCTTTGATCGGAACATTGCTAGATATTAAAGGAAAGACAAAAGATGGGTTGAATGCAAGGTTAGACCTACTATCAATGGGAATACGTTTGGAGTTAGCTCCCACTCCTAAAGGAAGACGGACATTTCTTCCCCCGGCTTGTCATACATTATCGAAGAGGGAGAAAATTAGCTTCTGTCAGTGTCTTCATGATATCAAAGTGCCTCAAGGTTATTCTTCAAATGTAAAAAATTTTGTCTCATTGAAAGACTTGAAGTTGATAGGTATGAAATCACATGATTGTCACGTCATAATGCAAAAAATTATACCAGTTGCACTGCGTGGAATATTGCCCATCCGTGTCAGAAAGACTATAATGAGGTTGTGTTATTTTTTCAATTCAATTTGTAACAAGGTGATTGATGTGAATGCTTTGAACATTTTGGAAAAGGATGCAATTTTTATACTTTGTCATTTGGAAATGTATTTTCCTCCAACTTTTTTTGATATGATGGTGCTTTTAATGATTCATCTGGTTCGAGAAATAAATCTTTGTGGACCTGTATATCTTCGTTGGATGTATCCTTTTGAAAGGTATATGAAAATATTAAAGGGATATGTTAAAAATCCATATCGACCTGAAGCCTCCATTATTGAAAAGTATATTTCTGAGGAGGTAGCAGAGTTTTGTACGAGCTACTTGGCTACGGCGCAACACATAGGTTTGCCTCCATCTCGCCATGAACGGGTTAATAATGAGGGAAAGGGGATTAGTGGCTTGAAAGTCAAATCACTGTCAGCTGAACATAAGAAGAAGTTAGAATCATACATCTTGAATAACATAGCTGATGTTCAACCGTATATCACATTTCATATTAATGAGTTGAAACAATGTCATCCAAAGAAGAAAGAAATGTGGATTTTGAATGAGCACAAAAAAACTTTTTTGCCATGGTTTAAAAAGACCTTGCTTGGTAGATCAGATGTATCAAAGACATTAAAATGGATAGTGGGTGGTCCATCTTTAAATGTGATAACATGGTCCGCTTATGACATTAATGGCTATACATTTCATACGAAAGCTCAGGACAACAGAAGTGCAGTTCAGAATAGTGGTGTATTGGTGTTTGCAGAAGCAATGCATTTTTCGAGTGTTAAGGACAGAAACCCAATTTCGGCATCAAGTGTATATTATGGAGTGATTGAAGACATATGGGAGGCTGATTACTTTAAAATTAAAGTTCCTGTTTTTAACTGTAAATGGTTTATCGGTAACAACAGTGTCAGACACGATGAATTTGGAATGACACTTGTTAATCTGAATAGATTGGAAGACACAGCTGATTCTTTTATAATGGCAACACATGCCAAACAAATTTTCTATGTAGTAGATCAATCAGATATGCAGTGGGCTGTTGTTTTACAAGGGAAAAAACAATATGTTGGTGAGGATGAATTTTATGAAGATGCTGATTTATGTGAGATCCCTACTTCCATGGAAAGATTAACAAAACATAATGATGAGTATGTTGAAGACATGGTTTGTTCCATAAGGAACGATCACGATGAAGGAATTTGGGAAAACAATCCAACTGTACATTCCTAAAATTACAGGTAACACATGTTTATTTCTTGTTTACATTTAGTTTTTTCATATAATGTTAGATATTGTAAATTTTTTACTTATTAAAACATGTATCAAACCAAAATGATAAAACAATAAAAACCGTAAAGAGGAGAAGTCCTGGGCGCACCGGCTGGCCGGTGGTGGATCACCGGTTGGCCGGTGGTCCAGAGCAAAGCTCTGTCTGGTCCACCGGCCGGCCGGTGATGAGCCAGCGGCCGGCCGATGGTGAGCCAGCGGCCGGCCGGTGGTCCAGACAGAGAGGAAGGCTCTGTCTGGTCCACCGGCCGGCCGGTGGCACCAGGCAGTGGGCAAGTCTACTGCCTGGGTCCTCTGGCTGGCCGGTGAGCTCACACCGGCTGACCGGTGGACTCAGTGAGTCCACTTTTCATCTTTCTTGGGCCAACTCCTTGGCAACCTTTTGCCTGTGTTTACCATGTTTATCATTGTTTAACATGCTTACCATATTAGCAATGTTTACTATTATGTAATTTAGTACACTTTTCTATTTTCTGATTAAGTAGTATTACAATATTTGAATTTGTATATTTGTGAACTAATGTTTGTTTTTTTGATTTGAAGGAAAATGACAGATCAATCAGTTGATCAGCAACATGATTCTGGAGATGAGCATATTGGTCATACATCTGGGGAGGAACATTCACATGCTCCTATTACGAAAAAGAGTTCAAAGGTTGGTAAGCGTGGGTGCACACGTTTACCAAAATTATCACTTGCCCGTACGAAGGAGGAGAGGATAGTCATGGAGTTTGATGATGATGATCTTCCTAGAGGTCCAAATGCTAAAGATTTTAAGGGTTTTGTAGCAACTCAGGCTAAGAGCAAAGTAAGAATTCTCTATGATGATTGGAGAAGTGTGGATAAGGCGATAATTTCTCAGCTGTGGGAGACCATTTTGGTAAGATCTTTTGCTATTGTTTGACTGTTCTTTAAATGTTTCTAGTATATATAATATTTTTAACCTCTTTTTTATCAGATGACATTTGATATTCCTGACACTGGAGGAGTCAGGAAGAATTGCTTATCATTGGCTGCTAGGAGATGGAGGGATTTCAAATCAACCCTCTCATCTGATTTCATTTATGGTCATAGGAGTCGTGAGAATCCATGTCGTATATATCCTTTTATAGATGAAGACACATGGAGACAATTTTTTGAAATTAGAAGAAAAGAATCATTTTTGGTAAGGGAAATGTAAACTTTTATAAGCTTTCTTATATAAATGATCTTATTATTGTTTTGTTAATGATTACTTATTCTTAATTTACAGCAAACAAGGAAAGCTCATCAAGAGATCCAATCTAAAAATGTATACCCTCATAGTTTATCTCGGGGAGGGTATGCATTATTGGAAAAACAAATGATGGAAGAAAAATTTCAACAACTAAGAGCTGAGTCTTCAAGCTCTGGAGAGGTGGCCCCTCCATCCCCTCCATCTAGACATGAGAAATGGAAAAGAGCTTGGAAGGGCAAAAAAGGACAATATCTTTCGGAAGAATCGAGACTCGTAGTTGAGAGGATTGTAAGATATCTATTTTATTTATTTAAGTTTACTATTTTCGTCATATATTTCCAATCATTATAGAAATGTTCAATTGATTATTACAGGACTCTCTTGAGGAGCAGAGTTCACAGGGGACATTTACACCATCTGGGAGGGAAGATATTTTATCTGTGGCATTGGGAAAGCCCGAACATCCTAGCCGTGTAAGAGGATATCCGGCAGGTGTATCGGTAAGAAAAGTGTTGCCACGTTCCTCAACTTCTAACTTTGAGGGAGTTTATAAAAAAAATAGAATCCTTGGAGGCTGAAGTCCATAATATTAATGCGACAATGGAGGAAAAGATTAGATCATCGGTGCAGTTTATGTTTGCAGACTTGCAAAGACAATTTCAGGGTGCAGCTCCCACTCCACCTATCCCAGTAGCTCCCACTCCCCCACCTCAGCCTGCGGACCCCATTTTTGATCCTCCTCCTCCGCCGCAGCTACCTACTTATTGTGAGTTGTATGTTGATGATCCTCAACATCATATAGTTGCATATGGGATGGTATATTGTATAGGAGATACAGTTCATCATCAACAGTTAGAGGTAGAGAATCATAGGGTCACTGTACAGGATATTATAGATAGATCAGCTCGGATACCATTACCTACAGATGAGGTGACGACAGTTGGACATAGTATCGGCCATTTTTTACTTTGGCCATCCAGACTTCTTCGACTCATTACCATAGAGGTATGGATGTTATATCTTTTATTTTATATTTTTATTAATGTTTTATCATTTGAAAACTAATATATTTTTCAATTTATTTTTACAGGAATACTTCAAAGGTAAATAAATACTGTATAGACAACAACAAAGACAGATAGCTATGACATCAGATGCAGATACTAGCAGTCTTGACAAATTGTCACGATATTCAAATTTGTTGGCGGATCATTATGACTTTACAATGGAAGCTCATGTCTGTGGACGTGAACTAAGTGTGGGGATTATGAAAACTGATATCATGGAGTTTGTCACTGGAGATAAGTTGGGAATCAACGTGGTGAAATTTTTTATCATGTAGTCTTAACACCTTTTCCTTGCGTTATATTTATTAAAAATGTATACTTATGTCTGCTTTGTATTAGGTATCTGTTTAAAATTTGTGAGAGGAATGAGCTGACAGATGTATATGGATTCGTGGACCCACAATTGATTTCCCCTGAAGCATGTGCATTGGATGAGGAACAAAGAATGCTTTATATTTCTGATAGATTTGAAAAGAATGTAATCACACAGTGTTGGATGATTACTTTTTGTGAGAGGTATGAAACACATCCCTCTCAAAGAGTTAATTATCTTTTAACATAAAAAACCACTAACGTTAAATTTCCTTTTATCAGGGATCATTGGATGTTATGGGTTTTTTTCCCTAGGGAGAAAACACTTTATTGGATATTCTCTCTCCATGACGATGTGCGAGAAAGTTTTAAGAATATATTGGAAACGTAAGTTTCAATTTCACAGTAGTTTTATATATTATAATGAATTTTAAATTTATCCCATTCGTATTATTTTCTAACAGGGCATGGGTCCACTTTCGAAAAAGCGCAAAGAAAAGGAATTTCAAGATCAAATATGTACATGCGAAGGTAAATATCCATTTATAATTTGTACATTTTGATTTATTACATAAAAATAATTTATTGAATTTACACTCATTCAAACAGAAATGTAATGAGCAACAAGGCATCATCGAATGCGGATATTACATGTTAAGATTTATGTATGAAATAATAACAACTGGGACAGTTCTGAGTTTTGACCTGGTAAGATTTCCTCTTTCTCATAATATTTCAATTTGATTTTTTCATTATACACGTTGACTACTATCCTTTTCCTTTGTAGCTTTTTGATGACCCTCAACCCTTTACTGCTGAAGATATCAAACACTTACAAGTGGAGTGGTCAAATTATTTTACAGGTTTGATTGACTTTTAGTTGTTTGTAATGTAATATGTAATTTTGAATATTGTCAATGTAATTGTGTATTTCGCAGTCATTTAGGTTGGATTTAGTTTTTTTTGAAGTTGACAGTGTAAGTTTTGAATGTTATATAAGTGAATGTTTAATTTTTCTCTACTTCTTGTTTTGGTCTACTGTTGATGGTTTTTCTGGTCTGGATTTTGGTATGGGGGGAGACGTTCCAAGGGGGTGGGTGGGTGTTTGGGGGGTGTCCAAGGGATATGGGAGGGGTGTCCACGGTGTGTTTGGGGCTGTCCAAGGAGTCGGTTGGGTGTAAATGAGGGTGGGGGGGGGGGGCTGTCCAAGGGGGTGGGGGGTGTCCAAGTGGTGGGGGGTGTCCAAGGGATATAGGAGGGGTTTCCAAGGGGTGTTTGGGGCTGTCCAAGGGGATGGGGGGGTTTCCAAGGGGTAGGGGGGTTTCCAAGGGGTCGGGGGGGTGTCCAGGGGGTGGGGGGGGGGGCTATCCAAGGGGTGGGGGGTGTCCAAGGGGTGGGGGGGGGTGTCCAAGGGATATGGGAGGGGTGTCCAAGGGGTTTTTGGGGCTGTCCTGGTGTTCGGGGGGTGTAAATGAGGGTGGGGGGGCTGTCGAAGGGGTGGGGGGTGTCCAAGGGGTGGGGGGTGTCCAAGGGATATGGGAGTGGTGTCCAAGGTGTCTGGGAGTTCTGTCCAAGGGGCCGGTTGGGTGTAAATGAGGGTGGGGGGCTGTCCAAGGGGTGGGGGGGTGTCCAAGGGGTGGGGGGTGTCCAAGGGATATGGGAGGGGTGTCCAAGGGGTGTTTGGGGCTGTCCAAGGGCTCGGGGGGGGGGGGGGGGTGTCCAGGGGTCGGGGGGGGGGGGGTGTCTAAGGGGTCTGGGAGGGATTTCAAGGTGTGGGAGGGTATCCAATGGGTGTTTGAGGCTGTACTAGGGGTCTTGGGGTGTAAATGAGGGTGGGGGGGCTGTCCAAGGGGTGGGGGGGTGTCCAAGGGGTATGGGAGGGGTGTCCAATGGGTGTTTGAGGCTGTACTAGGGGTCGTGGGGGTGTAAATGAGGGTGGGGGGCTGTCCAAGGGGTGGGGGTGTCCAAGGGTTGTGGTGGGGCTGCAATGTGGTGGGGGAGGGCTAGCCAGGTTGTTAGGTGGGTATAGATGAGGGTGGGGTTCAGTTGGGGCTTGGGGGAGGGCTGGCATGGTTATTTTTGTTGTTTGGTTTCTGGTTGCTTTTTGGTGAGAGCAGTGCAATTATTTAAAAAAAATATATATCGCTTTCACATCGGTTATTTTATAACTGACGTGGTAAATAAATCGGTAGGGGTTTATCACGTCGGTTTTTTCGAGAACCGACGTGATAAACCGTTCCCGGGCCTTTTATCACGTCGGTTCTTAATATAACCGACGTGCTAAAAGGTCGGGGAATCGATTTACCACGTCGGTTATTTGATAACCGACGTGCTAAAATGTTTCCCAGGACTTTTTATCACGTCGTTTATTTATGAAACCGACGTGATAATAGGCCCGGGGAAGGGTTAATCACTTCGGTTATGTCATAACCGACGTGATAAACGATATCCCAGGCGTTTTATCACGTCGGTTTAGAAAAATAACCGACGTGATAAACCCCCCCCCCCCCCCGCGCATATTTATCGCGTCGGTTATTATATGAACCGACGTGATAAACACCGTGATGTTAGGGATGTTACGTCGGGTTTTAAATAACCGACGTAAAAAACGTTATTTATAACGTCGTCCGTATTAACGTCGCCTAAAAACCGACATAAATAATGAAAAATAACCGACGTAAAAAATGTTTTCTGCACTATCCCCAAAAGTCCTCGAATGTAATCACCAACATTCGGAGTCGCACGAAGAAATTTGAATGAGCATTTTAGTACACACAAGGCATGAAAATATTCTCTCTCTAGAAATCACCTTAATAGCGTGTGGTCTCTAGATTGATCAACATGTTGTTGAGCTCTTTAAAATGAGATCCTATTTATAGGCACAGTTGGAATGGTCGGCTCCCTCATCCAACGGTCATATTATCCTTAAAATTTGGAGGAACCTGTACACCTGTAACCCAACCAACCATTAGTTAGAAACAGAATGGACGACATCATTTTATAACAAAACATGTGTAATTGAAAGCACGACATTATTTTATAATGATAAAAGTGTAAGTATAAGCAAAAACTAAAATTTGGAATGTAAGAAAATAATAGTTCGAAGACTAAACAAAATTGAATTTAGATTCTATAATAAAAAGGATATTCAGATTCTCTTTTATAAGAATTCAGAACCTGAATTCTGTGGAAATCTGGAGTCTGAATTTCTAAGGAAATTCGGAGTCTAGTTTTACCAGAGATCAGAATCTGAACATTCGGAGTTGAACTTGTAGAAGTTCGAAGTCGAACTAATAAATGTTTGGAGTCGAACTAATAGAAGTTCGGAGTTGAACATAGTAAAAATTCGGAGTCAAACTAATAAAATTTCAGAGTCAAACTTAGAAAATGTTTGGAGTCAAACTAGTAAAATTTCGGAGTCCAGAATTCGGAGTTTGAACTTTGTTAGAGTTCGTATCCAGAATTCGGAGTGGAACTTAATTACAGTTTTTATCCAGAATTCGGAGTGGAACATCATTACAGTTCACATACAGAATTCGGAGTGAAACTTCATTACAGTTCACATCCAGAATTCGGAGTGGAACTTCATTACCATTCAAATCCAGAATATGGAGTGAAACTTCATTACAGTTCACATCCAGAATTCGGAGTGGAACTTCATTATAGTTCACATCAAGAATTCGGATCCTAAAATAGAATGCTTCATACCTTAGAATTATATGATTCCGAGGTTTTTGGGTATGAATATGATTTTTATACTTAAGAAAAATATTTCTATGAATTAGAAAATCTAGGTTAGCGTAAATTTCTTTGAGGAAAGAAATTTTCCTTATAGAAGTAAAATAGAGATTTTCTTAGGTATAAGGTGTTTGTAATTTTCAAAACAAGAAGGAATGGAAAAGTCATAAGGAAAACCATATTGACTCAACAATTTATTCATTTAGAAGTGGAAAATGGGAATCTTATTTCATGTGTGAGATGAGGATTTGATGTAATATTCCATAATAATTTAAAGATATGAACATGACACCTTCTATTATATGTGTTTGATCTTAGCCATTTTTTCTTTCAACCTATGACATGACTTTAGCCTTCTCGAAGCTATTGGTCTGAAGAAGAGAGATCAAGACAAATAAAATTCACACCTTTTCCATGTTCATTGATCATTTAAAAGGAATAATCACCTGCATAAAATATTTATTCCATTAATGAAACATCATTTATCATATATTCTATGTATCAAAGAACCACATCAATCTTGAGACAAAGTCAATTGTTTTCATCACATGATCTTCCATGGATCATGAAATCTTACTATTAAAAATAAATTATCAATCATGATAACATGAAATGTTTCATAATATAAATTGGAAGAAAATTGGTAAATAACTTGAAAAAGAATGCATCTTTTAGCTCGAATGGCCCGAAGGCCTTAATTTTTATTTATTTCTGATAACCCTCCTTTCAAGGGATGATGGGGAAACCTTATAAGGCATGTAGGCTTAGTGATTATGTGGCCCATAATCTTAAGAGACATTACATGACCTGAAGGTCTTAGGGAATTCATCGAGAGTATTACTACAAGGAACTGCCCCTCCCTAGCATCTGCATCGTGATGGTACCTTTCCAACATTGCATGGCTGTCTGGATAAGCTTCCCATGAAAGCACATGTGGGCCCCGATGTAACATATCATGTGAATAGATCAAATGAATCATGTGATCCCTTTAACATCTCATGATATTCAAGAAGATGAGGCTTTCAAAAATTTATGATGACTGTGATATGATGAGATTCTAAGGTACTTAATGATTCACTGAAAAAAAAAATATGATATATGGTGGATAATCATAAATAATTAAATAACTATAGAAGAAGGAATATGTTTCTACCCTTTCAGATATCATGACAGTTCAAAAAATTATCACTCATGGGAATAATTCAATCAATTGATAAATATTTCTGCATGATTCTTTCATGTGAAGGAGAATAGTTCATGTGATCCAATCACATAAAGGAGATCTAGTGAAGAAAATTTAATCATATTAGAAGTAACATGAGGATACACCCGAAAAAAACCAAATTCAAGTGAAATAGATGGGGTTTAAGTGTTAATGTCATGAAAAATCCACCTCAAAGATAGTGATTTGGTTATGTGAAGCACTTACGTGTAGGTAGTGAGACAGTGTGTGAACACTTCATGTGAAGGAAGGAGGAGAGACTAATTTGACTTACATGAGGCAGTGTGATTGAATATGGATATATGAACCCTCCCTAGCCCCATTAATAATGTCAGAGACATGAATTTCATGTAATCCATGCCTGTAATTCACCCTATGTACCAATTTAATAAGAATCATGTTATCAGAAAGGTAATTTTATTTATTTATATTAAAATCGATCATGAATTTTTTTGAGATTAATGAATTTGATTGAATAAAGCACATATAATATTGAGAATTATCTTTGGTTGTGTGTGATGTTCATGAAATATTAATTTTCAAATAAATTAATGAATAGAGGTGATATTTTAAGAAGGAATACATAAATTATGTTGTGAAAGATATTTCCAGAATAATTTATTTTAATATGTTTTGTTCACCAATTTCACACATTAATGTGAGGATAGGACTTTAGCTTAGGGAGGAATATTTTTATCAAAGTTTCACTGAGGTAACTGATTAAACATAGTTGATCATAGATATTAGAGAATGATTGGAAATCTAAAAAAGTACTTGAGTTGTAATAATGTGTGATTTATTTAGAAAAATGATGGAGATCAGTATATCCTCTAGTAGTGGGTAGAGCCTTGAATAATAGAGGAAGTCTCTTAGTTGGATCTAGGAGAAGAAGAAGTCTCTCATGTGATTTTGGTGTACAAGTCACTTGTTTAGATTTTAGATCATCGTAGGGTAGATTCATGAAACACTATGGGATACATCATTAAAAAATCCTATGAGGATTTAGGATAGGTATAGATTGACTATGTATTTCCCATTTTAATTGATTAAAAGATTATAGTTGAGAACCCATGTTGGAAAAAATAAACACATGATGGACAAGGTAATTGTACTGATCCTTATAAATCCTTGTATTTTGTGCCTTTTTATTTAAATAATTATTTATGGTATGTCTCTATAATAGAATAAGTGTGGATAGATTTTTTAAATCTCTAATAATAATTAATTTAAAAATTTTGTTTTGTAAAAGTAAAATGTGATCCATGATTCACCCACTTCCCTTCTCAGTGATCTCAGATTGATCTAGGAACTTCAATCCAAATGATCACAAATATTTAAATAGAATCATGTGATAAACTAAATTATATCATAATTTCCATTCTTCACGTGATAATGTCAATAGAATAAAATTTAACATCATACGCGTAAGTCAAGGATCTCTTCCAAGACATCAAAAAAATTAGTACTAGAGTATCTCTATATTCACCATACATGGTATCTCGTGTGATGAAAACTATAACATCCTCATCTAGTAGCCAAAAAATTGGTTCCCTAAGCCGAGTCATCACGTAACCATTGTCACACATCCTTTCATGCTAGAGGTTGCTAACTAGTAGTGTAGGACTATAGTGATATGTTGGGAAAGCTACAACATCTTATCAGAGTCAAGACACAATATAAATCACATCAATATGTAAAATAAACCACATGAAAAATAAATAAACAACAGAAAACAACAGAAAATAAATAAACAAGTGGTATATGATACAACAATCTATCAGATACCCTATATTATAAGAATTTATTAAAGTAAATTCCAAAACCAAAACCACCAAAAGATTCAAAGGAAAGAACTAAGACCCACCCCTATCCTGACCATCCATGCTCTAACCCATCAACCCACACACAAACCAACAACTAGGTCCCTGTCCTGAACCTGTACAAGAAAAAATTAGCTTCTTCTCGGGTACAAAATTTCCATGGTGGCCCAAAAAGGGTGTGTGTTCAACTTAGTAGGCCATCCGAAATTGTGTCTAAATCATTAACCAATCTATACAACAATGCATGAAAGATAATAAAATGATATAAATAAAAAATTAAACCGGGAACTATGTTTCATATTTAACCAATAATTACTAATGTTTTTATCCTTTAAGTTCCATTACATCACAAAATCAAAAAAACTAACTCTAGTCATCCAGAGGTTTAATACATAACCTGAAGTGGGTTTACATACTTTTAATCACAACCATATTCACTAAAAAAACTTATTAAGATAACACAGATTAGTCGGGTAATCAAGAAATGTCCATGTGTTTATGAAGCATAGATCCCCGAACTGACATCCCAGACCAAAACATGTCCATAATTTGGGAAGAATAGATCCTAATTATGACATACTAACCATACATTACATAACACTTAACTTGGAGCTTCAGTCTGGGTAGTCTCATAAAATAAAACTGTTAAGGGAATATATCTTTAGTCCGACTCCCAAACCCATGCATTAGAGGGGTGGGGTTTAGAGCCTCAATCCAACCCGAACCGTGCCTGTAAAACCTCATTTCAATACCCCCAAAACCACCAAGACATTTGCACATGCTTATTTAACCATAACAAATTTACCCAAAAAACCAGAACTATTAAACACCTTTATCATTTACAATCATATCTAATAATACATATCCCACTTACAAGGCATAACACATTAATACAAATACCACTATTCTAAACACCCACTTATGCTATGTCATCATCTATGCACATTCATCATTAAGTTCATTTCATGACCATGTTAACATGCCAAAAAAATCATCAAGGTGTTTATCTAACTATTGCAGATGTAATTTGAATTACTCTGGTCCCCACATACCTTTTAAACAAAATCATGGAATAAAAAAATTCAAAATACTCATTTGAAATCATTTCGAAGCCACAATATAAAACAAGGGTCTTCCACTTTGGGTAAAAACTAAAACATTCTCCAAGGCTCTCATTTCTATTATCAAACAATCATTAATCATTTTTCACAAGAATGGAAAACTCTATGGTGATCGTGTGCCAGACTCTATCTGAAAGGTCGTCTGGCAATATAGTTGTCTTTGACGAGGTGCACAGTCATTACTAACTCTACACCAATCAGGTGTTACACACTCTTTTGACTCTTTTATCATCTTTTCATATCCCGCACCACAATAACAATGGGTGTTTAACTAAAATTTATATAATGATTTATCTTCATGAAAGCGTTGGATATCACAAAAAATTTTAAAAATTTATTGGGGACCTGAATAATTATGGGCCAAGACATGATATCACAATATGTACATGTAAATGATTTCCAAAAAATAAAATAATATATATTTAATTATCATGTGAAAAATGATTGAAAAAAATTAGTTACATAATATTGTCTCAAAGAATAATCAAATGATTTTTTGTAAATATTACCAATGGAATAAGGAATAATATATTTTTGGACATTCCTAATTGAAATAAAAAACATATACCATAAATACTTGGTTTATGTGTTGAAAAAATTATATGAAATGGTAGATATGTATATATAGAGGTGAACCTATTAAACGATGATTTAAGAAATTTGTACCTAACCTTAAAAAAGATGATAACAAGGTATTTTTATTAAATAAAATAAGTAAAATATAAAAAATTTCTATAAAATAATTATTATTTTATTAAATCATGGAATTGAATAAACATAAAAATATATACACATGAAATAGACTAATTAATATAAATGTTCCAATTAACCTGGACTTATTTAGAGATATTTTTAATAAGATGTCACAATAATATTTTGAATTCCAATAATAAAATAGGGAATAATAATGGAATATAATTAAGAGGTATATATTTATATATATATATATAGTATTCAGATTTTCAATAGAATACTAAATATTAAAATTGTGTTATAAAGATAAATCCCAACCGATTTAAAAATTTATAGTTTGAAGAGTTCCCTATCTTATGGACTCATTTTCTCAATACATTATTCTATCTTTTGAAATAAATATATTTTTTAATTAATTAATCAAAACATTTTTCATGTATATTTTTTGTATTATTATTCCTTAATGATATTTTATAAAAACTATATTGAGATATCTTATCTATATTCACTATCATGAGATGGTGTGTGTGATGGTTCTAGAGTATCATAAGCATGTAGATAACTATAAATGTTTTCATGAGATAACTTCATAACTATAAAAGTGTGATGACATGATATCTATGTAATTAAATCATTTTAAATGTTTCCATGCTTCAATAAGATCCCCTTTTTTGGTATGATTCATTGTGTGAAAATTTCATTATTTAATTATTAGATAATATATGTGGTTCCTCCAACCATGGTGATGTTATATGATTTAATATTGTGCTAATGATTATTTCACAATTATAGTATGTGAAAAATAATAGGTTATAATAATCATTAACATATTTATCTATTAAATATATCCATGGAGGATGATACAAAAAAGAAAATATTTTTTCTTGGATATGATAAATAGATCATATTATGAACACCATTTTCATTTTTAAAAAAAATTAGTGGATGTTAGATAATGAATATTCAACAGAAAAATATAGATTTAGTATTTTTATGATTTTAATGAAATTATTCCATGCCATTTGTAACCCAATCAGGTCTAGTACAAGAAGAAAGGAATAAAAGATCAAGGATAAGAACATTTTACCCTCTTTTGGATGTCCACACATAGAAAACACCTTAATGATCATTAAGATTTTTATTAAGGTATACTAAAACACCTATATGACTTTAAAAGGAGGTTTAAAGAGATATTTCTTGATATTTGGATGGGAATTTGTTTGAATGTGAAGAGAAATTAGTAGGGGAAGGTGTTATTTATATTTATAAGGGAGGGGTTTTTAAAATATTATATTCATTAGTTTATTATTCTTTCCTAACACTATGATAGTGATATTTTATATGACTACATATAGTAATTAGTTCTTATGAAATTGAGATAATGGTTTTGTAAATAATCTTATCTATAATTAATAATGAATTTAACTTACAATGTGAAATAAAATCACTACTACACATATGGACTATCCCTACGCGCAAAATCGACTTTAATAGTGATAAAAAAGTGAATTTAATGACAATGATGATAAAGGGGGTCCTCTAACAATGATAAAAAAGTATTGATAAAGGAATCAAATTAATAGATCTTTTATCTCTAAAAAAGGGAACCTTTATCCGTTCTATTTTTAGCACTGAAAAATGCCTTTCCTCCTTCATCAACACAACCAAAAGTAAAAACATGAAAAACCCGCTGTAATTTCATAAAATCATATAATTTAAAAAAAATCTTTATCTATTTAATTGACATCACGAATAAAAAAATTTCCACCCTTGGTATATAAAAACATTGATATTTACATTTCAAACAAAATTTATTATATAATTACTTTTAATATTGTCCAAGAAACATTCTAAATAATTAATATTTCATCTTGTGTCCCCTGTGATCCCCTCCAACCATGGTATCGGTTCTCAATAAAATCCTCTCAACCCAAGAAAAAAATTATGCCTATAGAAGAAAAAAATATTATCTTAGAAATACTATAAAGAAATGAATTAACCACTAATATGAGGGAACTCATTAATAAAATATCAATATTTAATAAAAATGACACATTTAGAGTAATACCGGTCACACCATGCATACTATTTAGGTGGGCTTGATGTTCACACATTACAAATGAGTTATGGATTTCATTCCTAAAATATAAAACCAATTTGAATGTGGTTCCATGGTTTTGAGTATGTCATTTGTTCTTTTAATAATATTAATGTCAATTTCAAGTAAAGACACATTTAGAGTTATATCTACCACACTGTGAATCATATTGAGGTGAAAATGATTATTACCTTTGAAAAATTACCGATGGATCATTTTACTAAAGTATCAAAACATTTTGAATGTGTTTTCTTGGTTTACAGTATGTCAGGTGTGTTTTTTTATTAAAATGTCACTTCAAATTGGAAACATGAATTTTGAGTCATATTAGTCACATCTTGCATCATTTCTAGGTGATAATGATTTCTACACATTAAAAATGACTAATTGATCATTTTACTAAAATATCAAAATAATTGGAATGTGTTTTCTCAGTTTTTAGTATATCCCTATTTGTGTTTTACTTATATTAATGTCAATTTTAAATAAAAATAGACACTTGGAGTGATATCAGACACATTGTGCATTTTATTGAGGTAATACTAATTCCTAAAAATGAAAAATGACTAATAGATCATTATTTTAAAATATCAAAACAATCCAAATGAATTTTCATGATTTTCAATACGTCACTTGTTGTTTTTACTTAAATTAATGTCAATTTTAAATAAAGAGAGACAATTTTATTTATACCATTGACATTGTGCATCATATTGTGGTGAGTATAATTCCTACATGTCACAATTGACTACATTATCAATTTCCTAAAATATAAAATCAACCAAAACGCCTTTTATTGGTTTTTAGTTTGACACTTACTGTTTTTATTTAAATGAATGTAAATTTTAAATAAAAAGAGAAAATTTGAGTTATACCAGACACACCATGCATCATATTTAGGTGAGGTTGAATTCAACAAGTCACAAATGACTAATAGATCGTTTTCCTAAAATATCAAAAAAATCAAAATGTGTTTACTCAAATTTCATTATGTCAAGTTCTGTTTTTACTTAAATTAATGTCAATTTTAAATAAAAAGAGATAATTTGAGTTATACCGGCCATACCATGCATCATATTGAGGTACTAATGATTCCAATACGTCAAAAATTAATAATATATCATTTTCATAAATTATCAAAATAATCTGAATATCTCTTCTTAGGTTTTAGCATCTCGATTTTTTACTTAAATTGATGTTAATTTAAAAAAAGACCCTTTGACTAATACCAGCAACACCCTGCATCATATTAAGGTGATGATAATTCCTAAATTTCAAAAATGACTCATATAGCATTTTAATAAATTATAAAAACAATATGAATTCATTTTCTATGTTTTTTGTATGTCACTTGTTGTTTTTACTTAAATTCGTGTCAATTTTAAATAAAAAGAGACACTTTGAGTTATATTGGCCACACTGTGGATCGTAGTAAGGTGAGGATAGGTCCTACATGTTAAAAATGGCTCATGGATCATTTTACTAAAGTATCAAAATAATACTAATGTGTTTTTTCAGTTTTTAGTATGTCATTTGTTCTATTTTAGAAATTTAAGGTCAATTTTAAATAAAAAGACACATTTAGAGTCATACCGGTCTCATCATGAATTTTATTAAGGTGATGTTGAATTCTATAATTAAAAAAGGACTCATGGATCATTTTACTAAAATTTAAAAACAATTCAAATGCGTTTTATTGGTTCTATGTATGTCACTTGTTTTTTTTACATAAATTGAAGTTAATTTTAAATAAGAAGAGACACCTTGAGTTATACCGACCACATTGTGCATCTTATTGAGGTGAGGCTGATTCGTACATATAAAAAATTACATATAGATCATTATACTAGATTATCAAAACAATATGAATATTTTTTTTCTAAGTTTTCAGTATGGAAGTAGTGTTTTTTTACTAACATGTCATTTCAAACTAGAAACATGCATTATGAGTCATATCAGTCATATCATGAATTAGTTTGATGTGAGAATACTTTATATATGTCACAAATGTATAATGAATCATTGTCTTAAATTATAAAGAAAATTATAGTGTGTTTTTTTGGTTTTTAGTGGGTAACACGTTTTGAAGTAAAATGTCAATTTTAAACTGATAACAGACACTTTTAGTCATACGGATCACACTATGCATTAGATTGAGGTTTGGTTAATTAATAAACAACATTAATGACTCATGAATCATTTTAATTTACTATCAAAACAATCCAAAATGTTTTTACTTGGTATTCAAAATGCCACGTGTTCATTTTTCTCTATTTAATGTCTATTTAATGTAAAAATACACACTTGATGTCATATTAGAAATATTATGCATCAGATTGGGGTGTGGTTGATTCTTACATGTCAAACATGACTCATGGATCATTTTCCTAAAATATAAAAACAATCTGAATGCATTTGATCATTTCTTAGTATTTCTGTTTTTATTTTTACTAAAAGTATTGTCAATTTTAAATTAAAAGACACACATTGAGTGATACTGGTCACTTGTTATTTTTGCTCAATTTTGAGTAGGTCAGTTCCTATGAAACCAACTATATAGATGCACATATTTCATAAATATATATAAAATAATAGTAGAATAATATTCCATACATAACATAATGATTATTCTATAATATTTTAGGTCTAGTGATTTTGGAAACAAGAAAATATAAAAAAACTAGTTCATAAGAGTCTTTCATTAATTTATTCTTTACTAGAAACCTTCTTAGAAATATAATTTATAAAACCATTATTAATAACTTAAGGATATTAAACATAATTAATGGTGGTCATAGATGCTCAATAAGTATAAAAAGGGGAGATATCAATGATCATATAAGGATAACATAATCATACAGATGTTAGAAGGTGATATGAACATTAAAAATTCGTACTCGGCATATCATAGATCATAATAATGATTCATGGATCAAAGCATGGTAGTTCAAAACAAATGAATCTTAAAGGATCAAAGAATATTATAAAATAAAAACATACACTTAGATTCATACCAACCATCCTATGTATCAGATTGAGGTGCAGATGATTGTGATGTGGCTAATTAGAATATTTTTTTAGGAAAATATTCATGAAAAATCTTTTGGGAAGTCATGCATTTTATTTAACTACTAAGAAGTTATACTTTTCCTTCAACATGTTCTCTCTTTTCTCTATTTTTTCATATAGTTAAATGTAAATATCACTTCCCAAAGATCTGTAAAAAAAATTAATAAGTATTAAATAAAAACGATAAAGAAATTATCTTACAAATAGTTGATAAAATGATAAAAAAATTAATTAATTAATTAAGTTGTAGGAATTCACCTTTATACATTCTTGAATCATTTCCTTATTGTCATTGACTCCGTTGTAACCTCAAATTTCAATCTCTCACAAGCATGGCCATCTTTGAAAAAACCACCCCGACTCAAACAAATAAATCTACCTATATAAGAAACTATTCATATGTGAGTAATATTAAAAAGAATTAAATTAAACAAACATATGAAACAATTCAATACTTCTATGGATGTCACATGTTCATTTTATTGGTTTATATTTTTCCATTAGGTGTATTTCCCATTTTTCTTGAGAACATCTATATCGTATTGTGAATATGAGTCTATTTTATCGTCATAGTGATATTGGAAAAAATATATAAATACAAAAATGAATAAAAAATATTTTAAATTAAATAGTAATTATCTTGAAAAATATTTATTCAGGGATGCTAGTTTGTTCATGGAATGTGGTCTCTCTAATAAATTTAGAAACATAATAACCACAATATGTTCAATTTGTTCGTTTTAGGTGCCCCAAAAACACTACGTAAAATAAGTAATTTTTGTTGATATGTGTTTGTATAGGGAAATATTATTATATATATATTGATAACTGTCCAGTAGTAGAACTTGTCTTTATCCTTGTGCTTACCCCTTTGCCTTATTTATTGTTTATCACTATAGTGATGAACCGACCTATCATAACAGAATACTCATTAAAATATAATATTTGTTTTATAAATTGATGTTCAGTTGTAAAACATTTGATGTAGTGTATTAAAAAAATTGATAAACTCCATCATGTGTGTATGAATTGATGGATATCCATGCATTTAATCCACGAAATAAATGTTTATAGTATCCAAATTCACCACAATGAGAATCCAATTCTTCCTAAAAATACAAAAATAAATAATTAATGAAATAAATGAAAATATATTTTATATAATTAAAATTTAGATTCATAACACTACATCATTGGTATTAAATATTCTCTCATCTGAAATTTTTATTTGAAATGATTTGATAAAACCTTATACTATTTCAACCTTTTTCGGCTATCTATTTCTTTTTGTATTGCAGAGGTGATGTGAGGACTAACAAGTCAAAAACTAAATCATGGGAAAATCCCTTCAATTGTTTTTCATATATACGCCTTCCAAAAATATACGATGTAATTAGTCATAATTAACATAGTATATAATCTTTTGGAAAATCAAATCATGAAAACATACGTCATTTCTACATTTGAAACTGAGTCGCCTAGCCATTTATAGTGGAAGGTTTTAATTTCACTCTCAACACTAATGAAGTCTCGATCTTTCTATCTGTAAGTATTTTTTTCAAAATCAACGATGTGAATGAGACAATCTTTTAAATTTGTATCCATATGAACCTTTAATGATAGTAAATGTTTATATATATCAAGTGATGTAACGGTTCTTTCAGAAGATATTTTTGATAGTTTTTTCAATCCTTAAGATGGTTTTGAGATGGTCATTAATTTCATCCCCTTCCCTTTATCCGTCTATAATAACATTCATCGGTTCCAAACATTTTTCATTAATTAATATTGTTTTATCTTGAAAAGTAAATTGGAAATTAATATCTCCTTGTTGAAATTATATTTTTACATGATATGGCGGTCATGAAATTAATGATCCGACAACTTTTTTTACTGTATTAATCTAATCCCTGTGAATTGGAAAAGGTACCTCTACGCTCAGCTCAGGGGATATACTGATCGACACATTCACATGAATTATTGTATGTGTTCTATTGTGTAGCATGTCATTTAGAATATTTCACATTGTAGCCCTGGACATAAGGCGATGGGTAGGTGTTTCTAGATCTAAATCACAGTCATTATCACCCTTAATAATATAAGTAAAAGAATGGTATCAATGTCTATCTAATTAAAATTTTAGAAAAACATTTATTAGAAAATTTATTACCAATGATAAGATGTCTTTATTAGGGGAATGTATATCCTCATAACTGGTGGGGGTGGGGAGGGATCTCCATGTACTGGCTGTTCTCGAGTTTCTTCTTCTATTTTCCTCTCACCCATTAATGTTTCCATAATCTCTCCCTACCATTGGAAATTTCCTTCAAGGTTAGATATTCGTTATCTAATCTATTTTATTAATTATCATTGATTGTCATTTTTTTCTCAAAATATGTTTGGGGTGTCAACCCAAAACTCACACCTCTGATGTGGCCATACTATTATGGCCACTTCAAGGCCACTAATTGTTTGCGATCATCCAAAATAGGTGTTACTGATTCCTGTGATTATGTCGGATATAAAATATTTGAAAATAATTGATCATTGTTATGTAATAGTGATTTAAAGGGATTTTTTTTATTCTGTAATACTTACATATGTTTCCCACACTTTTTTTTGTCTTTTCATCTATTAGTATCCCATATTTATTAACACGTGCCTCCTCCCATAGAACATTTCACAGGATTCAAGTGTCTTCGGATTTAGATACATCAATCTACATATAAATAGAAGAACATAAATATGGTTTTTGTTTCATGTCACATAAATGTATTCTCTTTGATTTAAAATATGTACTAGTTTTTTTAAAGTGAAGTGTACCCTATCCTTTCGTTACGATAATTGTACACTAGTTTTCCTACTCAATAATTACTTCCATTACATAGTTGTTGTTTTATAAATATTAAATTGTCATTCAAGTTGATAAATACATGTATCATCAAATAAAATATTACTAGACACAATGTACATGGAAGGACACTTCCACATGACATTCAGTAAATGGATTCAACACTTATTGGAATATCAGGTTTTCATAAATAACTGGTGGGTGCTGGTTTATTTTTACTTCAGCATCTTTAAGATGATATATTATTAGAATTTTTTGAAATCCTCTACGAATCCTTTCAAAAATAATTAAAAAAAATTCTTGTAAGATTCAACCAATATAAATTCACTCTGAAATGGATGATGAAAGGTAATACAATGTTTTGTTGTTTTATTTTTTAGTAAAATACAGAAATAATATCATAATATTACCTTAATTTCTTCCAAAATCAATGTATTCACTCTTGGAACAACATATTTCCATGAACCTATGTCAATAAGAATGCATTTTTGAGTTGTGATTCCAATATAACTGTTGAACATTACCTTTTTGGGGTTAACATGCTAACCACACACATTCCAACCCACCTCAAATTTTATTCCTTTGACTTTATCAATAATCATTTTCTCTAACACCATCAAACTACAAAAATACTATTTTTTCTAAGATGTTGTTCCTTTATTGTCTACCATTTACCTATAATCAACAACATCAATACGTTTCTATGGAGAGGTAGCATCGACATGAGAAGATATTCATTGTACCTCTCCACTGGGAGCAATAGTAGGTTGAGAAACCTATTGTTTCTCTTGAATGGGAGCACAAACATGTGCAGAAGGTCATTCTTCTACACTACAAGAAACATTAGGTTGAAAAACTTGTTTTTCCTTGCGATTGGGAGCAACAACACATTCCATATTAATTATCTACATATGTTTTTTAACATTTAATCTAGAGTACATAAATGCAGCATCAAATTGATAATAACATGAGGTAACATGAAACATATTACAAAAAAATTGTAACCTGATTATTGAACTCAATTTTTCTTTTTTCAAGAATGAAAGGATTTCATCCCTATAACAATGATCCAAATCCATTCACTATTTAAACACCCCAAGCTTCCATGGTACATTTCCCTTTGAATAATGCAATGGAGTGCATTATATCCAACTTTGGGATTCTAACACACCACAACCAATCAAACTAGCCGTTATGAATAATAATACATAATTTTTGAAATTTTATAAATTTTATCTTTCGAAATGGGCTTCATTTTTGTATTTGTAATATCGAAATTAGCTTAGGGTGAAATTTTGGTAATTTTCGGAAATCTTTCATATTTTGATGAATAGTGAAAATTACTAAATTTTAATTAAAAACAAAATTTTTAATCGAAATAATTAATAGTGATAAATTATTAATTTGAGTGGTTTTAAAGTATATTTAGAATATATTTTACCATTTTATACAATTTTTGTCATTGGATGGAATTTCACATTTAAACCAGACATAAACAAGTGTCAATCTTTTGATAGTTATTATCTCTTAAAAACACGATATTTGTTTTGACGACGAGAATTAATGTTTAAATTAATTAAAGCAACTGATATGTTTTTAATTTGGTAAAATAGACATCATTTTTGAATTTATAATATCAAATATAGCTTCGGCCTAATTTTGGGTATTTTTCTGGAAACTTTCATTTTTTGATGAATAGTGAAACCACTAAGTGGTAGTTAAAAAAACTGAATTTTTCATAAAACATAATTTTACTGCTTCTGTGAGTGGAATTTAGAAAATTCAAGAGACACAGTTAATATCAATGAGTAAAATGTGGTTCAATGAGATGAAAATAATTTTTGGTGAATAGTAACTTTTTACTTTTATTTACCAGCGTTAAAAGTAAATAGGGCGATTAAGGGTAAAAATGATATTAATATTACCCTAAAACATGTTATAATTCTATTGGAAAAGTGTATCTAGACCAAAAACAACCTTAGGAGTAAAATATTATCATTTATCTCCACTTTTATTAGATTAGGACATTTATTAATATTTAATTCAAAGAAGAGTTAAAAGAGTTAAAATCAATGTTTATTTACTAAAATATTTTTAATATAGGGTTATACATAAAATAAATTCGATTGTAAATATTCATTAGAAAACGAATAATATTTCCTACATAATGGTATTTTAATTATAATTTTTAGACATTAAATAATTTAATTTATTTGTGACACAATAGTGATGCAGTAATTACCTAATTAATGAAATATTAAAATAATTGATATTATAAATATCAAAATAAATTTAATTTGAGACATTTTATGAATTAAACTAATTTTATAGGTCAATATTACATATTAGGATTCATTATATAAATTTTTTTCGAAGTAATAATGCTGTTATGAATTTATGAAAAACAAAATACCCAATAGTGTCAAAATTGACATAAAATAATTTTTAAAACAAATTTTATATTATTAATTTATATTCAATACCTAAAAATATATGGTTCGGCCAAGAGACTTATATCATGATAGTTGTATCATTAATGGGACACTTGGGGGTCTCTTGGATGTATATAGTATGTTTATTAACCATATAATATAAAAATACAAAGAGACATTGTAAAAGTGAAACTAATTAACTAAGAGTTAATACTTAAAGATAAGGTTAATATAATGACCCAAACCTATCTAAATTCTATTGGTTGAGTGGTTTTCTACCCATACCAACCTTAAACTTTAAATAATCCACTTTATAGCCATTATAAACCGAATATGAATTTATTATAAAATAATATTTTTTGCTTTTCCAAAGGTGCCCCTCACCCCTCTTATAAAAGGGCACTCCCCCTTCTCACTACATAACACATTCAAAGCCTTTTGGATCGGCCAAACCCTGCCCAAATACACTCTCAACTACCCTCACTACAACCTAGAGGCCTTAGTTTGATCAGAAAGCCAACCTAAGGAGTCCATTTGATCAAATCAAAAGGAAGAACCCGAAGAAGAGGTAATGTTTTCACCACCCTCTTTCAAGTTCCTTTCTTCTTCAACTTCTTCTTTCATTGTTATTTATATTCTAAAATAATATCTCCAGTATCTTCTATATAATTTTATGTTATTATAAATATTTTACAACCATATTCATTATTCTATCCATCCTTTGAATGGCATGTCACCATACGTGCGTACGTACGGCTTACCGTCTCCACGTCGTGGTGTAATTGTCATTCAATAAATTATTATTTTGATGGGTATAATAATGATGTGTAATTCATGTAAATAATAAATATAACATGATAATTATTCTTTCTATATTATATACCATCAAATTATATATTATTATAACTTCAAAATAATGATATTGTCGCTCGTGAGTACGTACGGACTACCGTCTCCACGAACACGATGAGATTCATTCTCCATCGTATCCATTCAAGTATAATTATAATTTGATGATTAAAAATAATTTTTAAGGACTTTATATAATTCTGGATATGAATAAGATATAACCTATCCATAACAAACACGACTTGCGTAACAAAGAATATAAAGGAAAACGAGTAAGTTAACACCCGAAATAACGATAATACTAAGATATTATTAACAAATCAATGTTATAAGATCATATATGATATCATATTAATGTAAATTATTCTTTAATAATTCAATAAAAATTATTTCACCACTATACATGAGGTTAACCTACCGTCGAACAAGGAAAAAGTACAAAGTAAGGGGTTTCTTATTTCACTTTTAATTATGTGATATTTCCATTGTTCACCACTTATTTATTGCATGTGGTTTGTGTACTGACCATGTTTATATCCATTGTTTAATATACATTAATTAATTGATATTTACATCATCATTGTATGATCTTTATTTCATGGGTGCATGTTTCATAAGTTACCAAATCGATAAGGGAATTTGAAATTTCAATTTCCACTCATTCGGCTTTACGCATACTTCATTGATTATTTTACTCCAAGATTATGTGTGGAATAACTATTCATTTTATTATGTCATAATTTCCACTCCACTTTAAGTGAATATACTTTTGATACTAATAATCACTCCATTTATAAATTCTCAAGTCATCGGTATGAACTTGATAGGAGTAATTTTCACTCAATCTCGATTTATTGAGTTAAACATCCAATTCATTGGTGTTGTTTTTACAAGAATATGTATGAATGTCCTTTTATTTTTTTACACTTAATATCCAATAATATTGAGTGTATTTACATTTTAACACATAATTATGTCATTAATTTATCCTTAACCTAAGGATACGACATTTATGAGATATTTCATCTCAATTTACATTCTATTGAGACTCTTTTGCGGTTATACACCAAATCACTTTTATATGGTGTATATAATGTACTTTGACATAGAATATCATGAATCCATTTATTCTCATTATATTACAAAGTTTTTATTATCTCAATTATTTGTATTGAAGTGTCTACCTTTTGGTTAGGAACTCTAACTAAAATATCATTTTAAAATATTTTAAATATTTATTATTCTAAATCTTTCCCATTAATGTCTATGTTTTAAAAATGGTTTTAATGATTTATTTATATGGACATTAATGTTTTCAAATCAAAATTCATTTTAAAAGATTCAAAGTGGTATGGGATACTTTGATTCAAAAATCAATTTTAAATGGATTCTTGACAAATAGTGTGACTTTTAAATGTTTTCAAGAAAATGGGGGATATTTATCTCAATAGTTTGATGATTATTTTAATCTATGTCAATATCCTTCATTATTCTCTATTGAGGTTAATTTGATACAATACAATATTCCATATTGTATCAAATGAGTTATGTTTGACTATGGATGTGTTATTTTTATACCATTTGTGGTTTGTGGTTAAAGTATTGACATTTCGTATGCTAGATTTAATACAAATGTTAATGTTATGTTTCAAACTTTTCATATGAGAAATGCATTGGACTTAGTAAGTGACGGTTGGAGCCCGCTCTAGCTCCTCGATGCATCGGTAGGTCTCATGAGACAAACTAGTGTCTTGGCACGAGGCCTTGACAAAATCTTATTTGTAGTCTTGGCATGAGGCCTTGGCTACGTGGTTATGATAGTCTGGCAATATGCATTCCGTCATTATGAAAGGGGTTTTTAATATTTTCATGTGATTATTCGACTAGTAGAATATCCATGTGAATAAGTAAATGGAATTATTTCATTTTATCCTTTCCATATTATATTGATGTTCATGTTTAAAAGGCTTTTGTTTTAGTTATACATTGCCTTGAATTTTTATGTTTATTTATAAAAGTTTCCGTTATATTGTTATCCTTACTGAGCATCTGAGCTCACCCCTTTCAATGTTTTATTTTTTTCAGGATGTGAAGAAGTATCTTATGAATGACCTTTAGGGACAGTATGAGGGGATATTAATACAATATGTTGTTGTTGTTTTTCACTTATTGATGTAATGTAAACTTTATGAATATATCTAGTGTTTACAAGGATACTAAACTAATCGGTCTTTCGAGACTTGATATTTATTTAGATCATGTCAATGTTATGTAATAATGCACCGACTCTGGGTATCTAGGGTCGGGGTGTTATAGTTGGTATCAGAGGAAGTTTAGTACAAACCTTGGAAGCTAGATTTAGATAAACTCTGATTAGAGCACGTAGACCTAAGATGAACTTTGAGGATTAGTATAGAAGAACTTTCTAGAATTTTGGTATTGTAGAGATTTTGTGAGTTTTCCGAGCAATACATCCCTGACTGGATACGAGAAGGTAGAGGCGGCTCTGGCACAGATGTACCTAGGGGTAAAACCCGAAAACACCGCTTTGAGCTAGACTCAAACGGGAACTGGTGCATGACAATGGGCCTTTCTGCACTCTTGGTTACGACACTCCCGGGGTATATGCTTAGGATAATTTACATTTTCTTTGAAAACCGATTTGAAGTATTATATATATACGATGAGAGTAAATGACCTTGGTTATTCTTAATGTGTCTCAAATTGAGAATATGGTGACATTTTATTTTCTAAATAATTTTATGACTACTGTTACTGACACAATACTTTCTGGTTTTAGTCAATGGCTGGATTGCAAGGAAGTAATAGTGACTTTGAGAATGATGTACAAGGTGGTAACAGTGGTGGAAAAGAGCAACAAAATGGAATATTGATAGGCATAAAATATATCGTCTTTATTCCAAATCAATATTCCAAAAATATGATCAACAATATATATATATTAACCAATTCCCAGACTCAACAAAGAATAGAAAGGTGATGAATGATAAGAGCTCTAGTAGTGGAGACCATGGAGAAAGGAATCCTCAATTTCCATCATGTAAGAAATGTGGAAGGAGACACCCAGTAAAGTGTCTAAATGGGATAAAGAAATGCTTTATGTGCGGGAAGGAAGTACATAAAGTGAATAATTTCCGAATAAAAATTAAGAGTACTATGGAAGAAGATAAAAATGGTCCGAAGAATCCATTTATAGTCATTTGCCGTAAATGTAGGGGACCTGGCCATTACCCGAGTGAATTCCCTATTCTATAGGATATTTTCTTGGTCAAAGAAGAATCTATGTGGAAATAAATGGTTGGAGAAATGTTTAAAAAGTATTAGTGCTCCTTGTTGATGGGTTTACTTTGGATTAATTTTCTCTTGTATTTTTAACCCTACAGTTTTCCATGTCAGAATTATATTTGAGGAAGAATTATCTTTTCTCTTGTGGATATAGTTATAAATAACCAGTTGGTTTTATATGATCATTGGGTTTGAGGCAATTATAAGTTATTATAATTTGGGATGAAAATGAAAGGTATGAGATAAGATTTGTGGTTAAATTATGTTATGTTTATTTTGAGGAATTTATCTCATTTTGGTAATGTTATAAAATATAGTTTTTGAAAAAGGACAACATGCAGACCGTGTGACAACCCGTCGCGTCGGACAAAGCTGTGGGAATCGAACCCACAACCAAAGTGCGATTGGGATTTATCGCCTACCACTGTACAACGTGAAGTCCCTGGTTAGTGTGACTATTATTTTTAGTTAAATGATTTTATTGATCAATAATAATTTGATTTGGGATCTTATGTCTTATCAAATGAATACCCTTTGTATAGGAAAATGATTTGGTGATTAAGTGATAAATGTTATTTTGGAATTTGTTCTCTTTTTTGTGAACACTATATGCCCAAGGAAAATAGAATAGTATGGGATTTCATTTGAGGAGTAATGATGGATTTTTATCTATGTTTTTATTGTGGATTTATAGTGATTTGGGTTATTTATGGAAATGATTAGGTTAATTACTTTTAAGTATGAGACTTTAAGAGTAATTAATGTCATTTGGAGATACAATTTAACGTGGAAGACTACATTCATATATGTTTTGGGTTTCAATATTATTTTAGATCATATTGAAGGATTTTAAGGAAAATTTATTATTGAATGATATTTATTTAACTTTGGGGTATTGATGGTTTAATTTTAGAAATTAAGATTAGTGTTGTATTTCTTTAATGGAATATCCATTTGGGGGATCATCAGATATTATACTAACCATTTTGGTTTTGATTAATCTCTAAAGACAAGGTAAATATATAGTTTATCCTATGTGGATCATGTATTTCTATAGAAGTTTATTCTAGAACTTCCATTGTGACCAAGTCTTCTTGAATACTCATTGTTCAAAAAAAATGAGTTAGTGGTAAAAATTTATTAAAGAATGAAACTCTACTTAAAAAGTAAGTTTATCTCTTTATGTTCTTTGTCAATATCAAAAATGAATTCATCGTCCTTATGTAATGTAACTTAAAACAAAAAATGTTGTCCGTTTACTTTTCCTACTGGGAGACTAATGACCGTTTGTCCCAACACAAGTTTGTGATTTTCTTATTGTTAAATTTCTCATGATCATGTTTTCTATCCCTCTCCATCAGAACATAACACTTAGTTTATCGTCCATATCCATGTTTTCCTACATGGAATCCTAGTATGGGTTATCTTGGGTTACCTTTATACCTCTCTTCCTTTCTTTTAAAGTGATAGTTTTATTGACTCTTTTTCTGATGTGGGACATTCCATTATATTCTGAAGCCCAATTTTAAAAAAATTGCAAGGACGCAATTTATTGAAGGAGGGGAGAATGTAACACCCCAATCCTCCACGGTACGTATCCCTTTGAATAATGCAATGGCGTGCATTGTATGCAACTTCGGGATTCTAACACACCACAACCAATCAAACTAGCCGTTATGAATAGTAATACATACTTTTTGAAATTTAATAAATTTTATATTTTGAAATGGACATAATTTTTTGATTTGTAATATCGAAATTAGATTAGGGTGAAATTTTGGTACTTTTCGAAAAACATTCACATTTTGATGAATAATGAAAATTACTAAATTTTAATTAAATTTTTTTTAATCGAAATACTTAATAGTGATAAATTATTAATTTGAGTGGTTTTAAAGTATATTTAGAATATATTTTACCATTTCATACAATCTTTGTCATTGGATGGAATTTCACATTTAAACAAGACAAGTGTCAATATTTTGATAGTTATTATCTCTTAAAAACACGAAATTTGTTTTGACGAAGAGAATTAATTTTTAAATTAATTAATGAAACTGATATGTTTTTAATTTAGTAAAATAGATATTAATTTTGAATTCTTAATATCAAATATAGCTTAGGCCTAATTTTTGGTATTTGTCTGGAAACTTTCATTTTTTGATGAATAGTGAAACCACTAAGTGGTAGTTAAAAAAACTGAATTTTTCATAAAACAGAATTTTACCAAAAATGTGAGAGGAATTTATAAAATAAAAGAGACATGGTTAATATCAAGGAGTAAAATTTGGTTCAATGAGATGAAAATAATATTTGGTGAATACTAACTTTTTACTTTTATTTACCACGGTTAAAAGTAAATAGGGTAATTAAGGGGAAAATGATATTAATATTACCCTAACACATGTCCTAATTCTATTGGACAAGTGTATCTAGACCAAAAACAACCTTATGAGTAAAATATTATCATTTAGCTCCACTTTTATTAGATTAGGACATTTATTATTATTTAATTCAAAGAAGAGTTAAAAGAGTTAAAATCAAAGATTATTTACTAAAATATTTTTAATATAGCGTTATACATAATATAAATTCGATTGTAAATATTAATTAGAAAGATAAAAATATTTCTTACATAATTTTATTTTATTTATAATTTTTATAATTTAAATAATTTAATTTATTTATGACACAATGGTGATGCAGTAATTACCTAATTAATGAAATATTAAAATAATTGATATTATAAATATCAAAATAAATGTAATTTGAGACTTTTTATGAATTAAACTAATTTTCTATGTTAATATGACATATTATGATTCATTATATAAATTTTTTTCTAGTAATAATGTTGTTATGAATTTATCAAAAACAAAATACCCAATAGTGTCAAAATTGACATAAAAGAGTTTTTAAAACAAATATTATATTATTAATTTATATTCAATTCTTAAAAATATATGGATTGGCCAAGAGACTTATATAATGATAGTTGTATAATTAATGGACCACTTTGGGGTCTCTTGGATGTATATAGTATGTTTATTAACCATATAATATAAAAATACAAAGAGACATTGTAAAAGTGAGACTAATTAACTAAGAGATAATACTTAAAGATAAGGTTAATATAATGACCCAAACCTATCTAAATTCTATTTTTTGAGTGGTTTTAGACCCATCCCCACCTTAACCTTTAAATAATCCACTTTTTAGCCATTATAAACCTAATATAAATTTATTATAAAATATTATTTTTAGATTTTCCAAAGGTGCCCCTCACCCATCTTATAAAAGGGCACTCCCCCTTCTCACTACTTAACACATTCAAAGACATTTGGCTCGGCCAAAACCTGCCCAAATACTCTCTAAACTTCCCTAACTACAACCTATAGGCATTATTTTGATCATAAAACCATCCTATGGAGCCCTTTTGATCAAATCAAAAGGATGAACCTGAAGAAGAGGTAATGTTTTCACCACCCTCTTTCAAATTCCTTTCTTCTTCAACTTCTTCATTCTTTGTTCTTTATATTCTAAAAGAATAAATCCAGTATATTCTATATAATTTGATGTTATTATAAATATTTTACAACCATATTCAGTATTAAATCCATCCTTTTAATGGCTTGTCACCATACGTGCGTACGTACGGCTTACCGTCTCCACGTCGTGGTGTAATTGTCATTCAATAAATTATTATTTTTATGGGTATAATAATGATGTGTAATTCATGTAAATAATAAATATAACATGATAATTATTCTTTATATATGATATACCATCCAATTATATATCATTATAACATCAAAATTATGATATTGTCGCTCGTGCGTACGTACGGACTACCGTCTCCACGAACGCGATGAGATTCATTATCCATCGTATCAATTCAAGTATAATTATCATTTTATGATTAAAAATAATGTTTAAGGACATGATATAATTCTGGATATGAATAAGATACAACCTATACAAAAAACACACAGCTTACGTAAAAAAGAATATAAAGGAAAACGAGTAAGTTAACACCTGAAATGACGATAATACTAAGATATTATTAACAAATCAATGTTAAAAGATCATATATGATATCATATTAATGTAAATGATTCATTAATAATTAAATAAAAATTATTTCACCACTATACAGGATGTTAATCTATCGTCGACCAAGGAAAAAGTAAAAAGTAAGGGGTTTCTTATCTCACTTTTAATTCCGTGAGATTTCAATTGTTCACCACTTATTTATTGCATGTGGTGTGTATACTGCCCATGTTTGTATCCATTGTGTAACATACTTTAATTAATTGATATTTACATCATCATTTTATGATCCTTATTTCATGGGTGTATGTTTCTTAAGTTACCAAATCGATAAGGGAATTTGAAATTTCAATTTCCACTCATTCGGCTTTACGCATACTTCATTGATTATTTTACTCCAAGATTATTTGTGGAATCACTATTCATTTTATTATGTCATAATTTCCACTCCCCTTTATGTGAATATAATTTTTATACACATAATAACTCCATTTATATTTTCTCAAGTCATCGGTATGAACTTGATAGGATTAATGTTTACTCAATCTCTATTTGTTGAGTTAAACATCCAATTCATTGGTCTTGTTTTTACAAGAATATGTGTGAATGTACTTTGATTTTTTTACACTGAATATCCAATAATATTTAGTGTATTTATATTTTTAACACATAATTATGTCATTAATTTATACTTAACCTAAGTATACGGCATTTATGAGAGATTTCATCTCAATTTACATTCTATTGAAACTCTTTTGTGGTTATACACCAAATCACTTTTATATGGTGTATATAATGTACTTTGACATAGAATATCATGAATCCCATTATTCTCATGATATTAAAATGTTTTTATTATCTCAATTATTTGTATTCAAGTGTCTATCTTTTGGTTAGGAACTCTAACTAAAATATCATTTTAAAATGTTTTAAAGATTTATTATTCTAAATCATTCCCATTAATGTCCATGTTTTAAAAATGGTTTTAAGGATTTATTTATATGGTCATTAATGTTTTCAAATCAAAATTTATTTTAAAAGTTTCAAAGTGGTATGGAAAACATTGATTCAAAAATATTTTTTAAATGGATTCCTAACAAATAGTGTGACTTTTAAATGTTTTCTAGAAAATAGGGGATATTTCTCTCAATAGTTTGATGATTGTTTTAATCTATGTCAATATCCTTGATTACTCTCGATTGAGGTTAATTTTATACAATAAGATCTTCCATATTGTATCGAATGAGTTATTTTTGACTATGGATGTTTTATTTTTATACCATTCATGGTTTGTAGTTAAAGTATTGACATTTCCTATGCTAGGTTTAATACAAATGTTTAAGTTATGTTTCATAATTATCATATGAGGAATGAATTGGACTTAGTAAGTGACGGGTGGAGCCCGCTATAGCTCCTCAATGCATCGGCAGGTCTCATGAGACAAACTAGTGTCTTGGCACGAGGCCGTGACAAAATCTTATTTGTAGTCTTGGCATGAGGCCTTGGCTACATGGTTATGATAGTCTGTCATTATGCATTCTGTCATTATGAAAGTGGTTATTAATATTTTCATGTGATTATTCGACTAGTCGAATATCAATGTGAATAAGTAAATGGAATTATTTCATTTTATCCTTTCAATATTATGTTGATTTTGATGTTTAAAAGGCTTTTGTTTTAGTTATACATTGCCTTAAATTTTTATGTTTATTTATGAAAGTTTCCACAAAATTGTTATCCTTACTGAGCATCTGAGCTCACCCCTTTCAATGTTTTATTTTTCCTAGGATGTGAAGAAGTATTTTATGAATGACCTGTATGGATTGTTTGAGGGGATATGAATTCAATATGTTGTTGTAGTTTTTCACTTATTGATGTAATGTAAACTTTATGAATATATCTAGTGTTTCCAAGGCTACTAAACTAATCTGTCTTTCGAGACTTGATATTTCTTGTGATCATTCCATTGTTATGTAATAATGCACCAACTCTGGGTATCTAGGGTCGAGGCGTTACAATTATGGTCTCTTATACCATAAAAACACTATCTATATTTGGACCACTACAAAATTATTCAGACGTCCCAATGAAACATTCATCCTCAGTTGAAGTTTCTTCTGACCCTTTAAGGGTTTTGGTTAATAACAGAACAATTGATCACTTTTGGTTGGAAAGATCTGGAACATAAAATAATTGTACTACTTGTGATACCATTTTAAATGGTTTTTCTTTATACCCTTTATTAACAAAATCAAATTTCATGAATCCCAATTCATTGATTTTAATATCACTTCTGTTATCAACACACATTCATTGAAAAATCCGCACTTGAAATGTTTTATAATCCAACTCTCATATTTGTTGGTTGATTCCAAATTATGACATGTTCACATAAATTATATATTTTCCCTTAGTACTGGAAACATGCATCACTTCACCCACTAGTGTTACTCTTTTATTATTCATGGAAATTTCTTAATCACGCACATTTTAATAGAATGTATAACCATTAATTACATAACCATTGTAATATAATACACACAGACTAGGTCCTCCAGCTAGATATCAATGTCATTCTAAAATTCAATATGGATTTTCATCTAACTCCTTAATAATATTCTCCCAAAACCATCCTATAATCTATTGGTTACATGTATTTAATATCCATCTTTTGGCCCCTGATGTATTCAAATGTCTATGAATTTATTTATGGGTTTCAACATAAGAGGAAAACTCCAAAATATTAGGAAAAATGTAAAGGTGGGCCTGCTTCTGATTAGTAATATTGATTGTGGCAACATCTCTTTGAGAAATTCTTTCACCCAAAAACTGCCCAATGTAACGATATTTTCTAGAAAAATGATTTCCACACTAAATAGGTATGCGGTATAGAATTCAATCTCTTCCTCAACAATATATCACTCCATGATAAAACCCTCTAGATGAATTCGAGTTTTGACATACCCTTTCAAAATCATTATATACTATTCAATGAGGTACATCCATATATAGTGTACATGACCATATTTTCAATTCTCTCTCATGAAGTGAACCATAAAATGAACCATCATATCAAAGAATGTTGGAGGGAATAAAATTTCCAATTCACATAATATGATGAAAATTTATCTCTCCATAATCTATAATTTCATCGGGTCAATAACATTACTACATATATCTTTGAAGAAGAAAAAAATCTTGGTTAATGTATGAATAACATTCTGTGGAAAATCCAAAATAAAGCTACATGCATTAGATCTTGCATTAAAACATGGCAGTCATGTGATTTTATACCCTTTAACCTTAAATCAATAATTGAAATGATGTTATTGATATTCGATGAATACCCCTCTAGAACCATTATGTTATACAATATGTTTCAAAACAGATATCTCTCCTACCTACAAAGAGTGTAAACAGCTGGAGGGATAACTGTTCATTTTTCTCCCTTCACTGGTGCTAACTCTTCTCGTATACCCTTATCAACCATTCCCAACCATGCCCTAATTAAATCCTTTTTTAGGTACATATAGAAATGTTCCGATGACACTATCACATACATTTTTTTAACATGCATAACATCAAGAAAATGTCTGATGTGGAGACAATGCAAATATGTTAATTAAAGAAATTGATATATTTTTTCAATCGGGTTTAATAAGGTTTTTCAAAAATGGTTTAACAAAGAAGTGTGTACATCTATTACTTTTTGAAATAGTTAATAACTTATTAGTGGAGATGGTATTGTACATTATTCTGAACAGCCATCAAATTATGTCGGACAAAATCGGTACTTATGTTGTTGGGGTAGAAATATGAAATGTACTAGAAACATTGTTTTTTATGAATGTTTCAACCTAATTTAATGTGTACCTTCTTTGAAGATGGGATACCCTTGAGTTCCTATAATGTTATATCATGAATTTTTTTATTAGGAATGTCATTTATCATCCCATAAAACATGGATCTCAACATGAAATCCTCATTTCTATAACCATCATAAAACATAACACAAAAACCCCACAATAATTTCGAATCTTTGATCAATAGAGCAAAATAACCATATATATAATTACCTGTTTGTTTTTGTCCTGATATAATCCTAGATAACACGAGCTATTTTTGTTTCATGCACAAACAAAGTGGGATGTTCTAATTTACCAACATAACCGGATGTGTACGGTGAGTGCTGTTTTGAAAACCAAAAGGATTCACTCTATATATTGATAACACATGACAAAGGTTTCTTGACTCCTTTCAAAATTTAGGATACTCAAGATCAATTCTCTTCCACTAAGGAGAGTCTACAGGGTGATATAGTTTCTCATATTTATTACACGTGTCTACATTCCACGTCAATTTACCTGCAGTATCCCCACTCCCATATAGGCACCTAAACCTTGGAATGATTTGAAAATACCATACAACTTTCGAATAACTAGATTCAACTTTATTGTATCGATAAGTACTACACTTTTTGAACTATCTAAGTGATTTTTGGTTCTTGAAAAATAGTATAACGTCATTCAGGAAGACATGAATTCGTTAAAAGAACATACCAATCATGTGTAGCATTCTTTTAATGTTGTATGGTCATCTCGGGATCTCATTATCTACTAGAAAAATATCATTCAAGAGAAAAAGTAATTCTGTAAAACTAGAATCACTCCATCCATTTAGAGAAACCGCCAAACATTGGTGTCTTTGCACAACTCTCTAACTGGTCAAAAAAATTTGGGAAATCACAACGTTTTTCATCTACTATCCTTTTCACTTTCTCAATTTTATCTTCATCATCATTCATATCACTAATCACATCATTGATAGAGTGTTTTTCATTGTCAGCACTTTTAATCATGTCAGATGATCCATAAAACGTCGTGCTACCCTCACCACTAAATACATTTACTGTCCATGTTTCTTCCAACATTAATAACATCGATATATTCAATGATAGATCAAGTGTTATTCCAACTCCTCTGAGCTAAGTTGTCTTGAATAAAAATAGCATAAACACAGATAAAGTATTTTTGAAGGGTCATATGCATAATATTTTTCAAAATTGAAGAAATATTTCATTCCATCTTCATAATCTTTTGAAAAACTATTGGTATCCATCCATTATTTATTCATATCCATCATATATGATTCAGTGATATTAATATGTAACAAAACAAATACAAAAAAGGGGACTTTAAAATTAGGAAAACTCCACATTTTAATGATAGTTATTATTGAATTTTATTTCTAAGGACTCATCACCTTAGAAGGTAACACAAAATTTCTTTTAAACCTATTTATAAAATCTCACTTGAAATCCCATTTTAGAAAACAACCATTTACACAAACTCCCCTTTAAAATAACACATCCTTTTTAAAATGAAACTATAATTAAATATTCTTTCAAAAAATTCACATCCTATTATGAATGTCAATCGAGTGATTTGACAAAAAATTGGAATGAAACATAATCCCATGCCTAGATTTTAAATAATTTTAATGAAATTTAATACCAATAAAAAGGTATTTTGAACACATATAATATTTTAAGAAACACTTCAAAACACTTGAATCATTTTAAAAGATCCTCTTAGGAATTTTCACAAAGATAGAAATCCCAAGAGATGCACTTTATAAAGGATAAATGAAGAAACAATAACCAACATTTTATAAAATATAAATCTATAAATGTTTTACCATTTCTCTCATTAATAAATAGTATGAATCTGATATTTTACTCTCGTAATACTACTAAGGAGTGAATAAGTACTATATAAACTCATAAGTGTCACTTGTATAAGACAGTTTTGTATATAATGTAACATCTCTTTGATGTGGGAAACCATCTTCCACATGATGCATGAATCATGTACTAACTAAGCTTGATCCTTACAATAACGTACCTTAGAAAAAATGTTCCCCTTCTTGTGTATATACATTAGGTTAATGTTAATAGACTATAGGTACTCAAGCCATCCTAAATATCAATGGTTCATTTCACTTTTGGATTAAATATATTTCAAAAACATTTTAGTGTATTCCAAAAATATTTCACCCTAAAGATAATACCAATAACACCTCATGGAAAGAACCACTATTTCAAAATCAAGGAAAGTATTTGGGAAGTTTCTCTTATGTCTCACTAACTCTTTGGACCCATAAGCAACCGCATGACCAATATGGACTGGAATTGTTCAAATCCTAACTTCTGATGCATCATAATATAATCCATACTCATTAGCTAGCTCATTTAAGATTGATATTAGTGTTTTCATCAATATACCATTAATATATGAGAATTATTTCTCATGAGAATCTAATCAAAGTAACTATGCCACATCTTGGTTAAGACCATTTTAACGATTCCAATCAAGAAGTATCCTGGTTGGCCCGCTGGTAATAATAAGAAATTCCCAACCAATTACACAATGTCTGAATGAGTCGTTTACTACTCTAAAATATCATTATGGTGGGTCTTCAATACTTCCTTGTATCATAGAGGCTGACCATATATGGATTTGGGTTTTTGGGTGATATTCCAATAGCAACCCCATAAATAGGGAATCAACTGGTGGGCTAGATTAATCATAAACATGAACTAGCCTAAGAAAAATCTTAGTTATATGATGGTTCATCATAGAGGTGAACTTATAAACCTATAAAAAGGAAGACTTATTCCAAATATTGGTTCTCATAGTTATGACTATATAATAAAAATTATATTGTTGACCAATGATGGGGTTGGCCTTCGAGTAGGGATCTACACCGAGGAGGTGTTTTCGGCATGGACTGAGGTTGGTCCTTCAAGATCCATGAAAAACCTACATATTTTGATAAGATATCAGGGTAATTGAGTTATATTAATTCTTATAGGTATCGTAGTATTTTTTCTCTTCAACATGAAAATCATCTCAAACCTTATCAGTAAGTGGATCAAGTACATGAACATGTTCCACATGGTTCATAAAGTTGTCATCAAAAGCCCCCAAGAATAGTTTCATTATTACTTCATTAATTTTTACCTATTTTTCTTCCTATATCCATTCTTCATGTTCTTCCTCAGTATTTTTCTACACATACCTCCATTTTCACATTTTTGTAGTGTCCTATTATTCATTATTCTACTACTCCAAATCATATAGTTATTTATTTTCATTGGTTGGGGTTTGTGGAACAGTGGATGAAAGTATATTACTAGATGGGGTAATTCCTCTTAATAATAACTAATCTTGTTTATTATCCATAGATATAATGATATATATAATCTACTCCTATAACATGGACATGGAAATTTATGATTATGGGTGACAATATGATGAGCTTTTGGTGAAAGTATAATGATCAAATATCAAAATAGATGAATTAGTTCACTACTACCCTAAGAGTGTGCATCAATCCACTTTGGCTGGTGCGTATCACTTGTATTATTGGTTTAATATATTGGGCACAATTTTCCCAACTTTAGTAAATTGATAAGCTATAATCGAAATATACTATGAACCGACATGAAATATTTATATTCTACAAATTATCTAGGAAAATAAACATTAAATTCGTCCATAATTGGACCAAAATTTAAAAGAAACTCTAAAATTACAATATGAATGTAGTGAGAAACAATAAACCATATTCATATGTAAAAAGACATCAAAAAACATGTGAAAATACATTGAAAAACATAACTAAAAATGGATGAGTTATTTTATATGACATGATCTCAATCCAAACATGGCCTCTATTTTCAAAATCACCTAAAAACAAAGCATTTACTTTGAAACTAAAAATCAATTGGACCACAAGAATCCAATAGCTAACCATAAACGTAGTGAAAAAAATATACTTAAAGCATTACATGAATTCTTGCAGCGGTAGAACTTACGGAGCTGGGTTCGTGGTGTGGATGGGTTCGTAGATGAGGAGGGCATCACAACAGAGGTGGGGGTTTGCCGGTAGAGGTGGGGTATGTGGAGGAGAGCTTCACGATGGAGGAGAGCTTCACGGTGGTGGAGGAGGGCTTCAAGGAGGTAGGAGTTGATGGTAGAGGAGGAGTCATTCATAGTGGAAGAGGAGGACTTTGCAGCAACGGAGGAGTAGGAGGCGGAGGAGGAGGTAACAGAGGAGGAGGAGGAGGAGTCAACATATTTCGAATTGCACAAGAGCTTGAGTCGTGTGACACAAGGAGGAGACTGTTAGGGTTTATTTATAAAACTGGGTAAACCTTTTACCAATACTAAAACAGCACTGATAAACGACGTATTTATGAATGCTAAAATTTTACCGCTGATAAAACTATAATGATAATAAATTATTTATATTTATATATAAAATTATAAAATTATATGTACAAAAAAAATATATTTATAATAATAACTATAAATAAATATATATTTATTTAAATTTACATATTTAATAAATAATTATTTATATATAATTATAAATTTATAATAAATATTTCTATTATATTTATAATTATATATAATTAGTTTCATAAGTATTTAATTATATATATATATATATGACTATAAATAAATAAATATTTATTTACAATTATAATTATTGATAAAATAAGTATAATAAACATATTAATTATAAACATATTTATTATAATTCCATAATTATTTAAATATATATATATATATATATATAAATAATTATAAAATTATTAAAAATATATATAATTAATATATTATTTTTAATTTCATAAGTGTTTAAATATATATATATATTTATATATATTTATGACAAAAAATAAACATATATATATATATATATTATTAATTATAATTATAAATATAATAAATATATTAATTATAATATTATAATTATTTACACATATATATATTATTTATAATTATAATTATAAATATTTATATACATGTATAAGTATTTGTATATATGTAAAAATATTTTTATATATAATATAAGTACTTAGGGGGTATAATTACGACAAAACATAAATATGCAACAAACGCAACCCGGAAGGGAAGGTCATAGCCCCCCTACCCAAGATAATCCATCCATTTTTATGGCCCAAAGTCCCTGTGGACAAGAAGTCTATTACTAAACCTATAGCCCAGGTGCCCAACACCTGTAGATATTTTTTGCTAGTCATGGACACCACCTGCCTGCTTGAGGAGTCATCCTACTGCCACTCCAATAACACCCGCTCGTGCTACCACCACAATGGTTTGCCGCAAGCCAGCCCACATCTGGGTGCAAAGCCCAATAGAAATTCGTTGTTTCCCGGATTTGAATCCGGGTTTTTTATGCAGTAAATATTTGTGTAAATTTATAAATATATTTCTATAATTTTATATATTTATAAAATTATAATTATTATAAATATATTTATTATAAGTTTCTAATTATATATATATATATATTCGTATATTTATAATTATAATTATAATTAAATATTTTTATAAATATTTTTATATTATTATTTATATATTTATTGTAATTTTATAAAAAGTGTGTATATTTTTATAAATATAATCAACATATTTCTCAATTAAACAGATTATAAAAAATATATGTCTTTAATGAATATATATATATTTATATTCATTTACGATATGCAATTATATATATACATAAATATAATTATAAATATTTATATTTATACGGTATTTATATATAATTATAAATATAATAAATATATTGATCATTTTAAAAAATTGTCGTAATTTTATAGTTATTTAAACCTATATATTTATATATAATTATAATTAAAAATTTATTTTAAAAAGTAATTATATATTACTAAATATTTATAATTATAAATATAATAAATATATTTATTATTTAAATATAATTATCGTGATTTTAAGTATTTATGAGAACATAATAGCTTCATGGTAACATGAATGAATCACATACTCCGAGTAAAGTATAGATCTCATAAAAAATGAATAATCATATATATAGAAAACATGAATAGTAATGAGGGTGTAATGTATAAATGAACATTCATGATGAATACATAACATATGAATGTCAATTATATTCATGCATCACTTGAACCAAATTCATTAGAAACATATATTTATATAAATATATGTGTACATATATTTATAAATATAAAAATAAATATACATATTTAAAAAGTATTTATATATAATTATAAATATATAATTATAAATATTATATTATAAATATATAATTATAAATATAGAATTATAACTATATAATTATAGTTATATATAATTATAAATAAAATTATGGATAAATTTAATAAATTTAATAAATATATTAAATACAAAAAATATGTTTATTATTAAATTAAATTTATTATATATATATTTGATTTATTAAAAAATATATTATTTATAAAAATTCATTTTTATTCAATTTAAAGAAATATTTTTTTGAATATAAATATAATAATTTTATAAAAATTAACAATACCCAAAAGTCCATGATCCTGTCAAAGTGGGCCCTATAGAGCGCAGTAGCTTAGGGCCGTGAAGGACCACATCATAGACTTCTCCATGAATGCTTTCTTTTCCAAAGCATGTGCAACTTGGTTCGCTTCCCTATAGGCTTGTGAGATTACCAAATTGAGCAGAGTGACCTTATTGAGGCACTCAATCCAGTGAGGTAGAATTATCCATGGCACATCCCATGTTCTTGTTTTCAAGACTTGCACTGGAATTTGAGAATCTAATTCAATCCATAACAAGCTCCATTTAAATTGTGCATCATACCTGACAACGTAGACCATAGCTCATAGTTCAGCTTCATAAGCCACCCCAATATCAATGTAATGATAAAAGAATCCTTTCACAAAACCACGATAAGTGTGAAAGACCCTGCCACATCCAGATGGCCCTAGCGCACATGCAGTAGCCCCAACAACATTTACCTTGAGCAACGAGCCTATCTTAGGTGTCTATCAGATGTATTTGATAGTTTGGGGTCTCCAAGGGAGACCAGATATACCTAACATTCCTAGAATTTCAAATCAAATAAGTTATTATTCATCCCACCAATTTTCACCACAGAAGATGCATAAAATTCCCTATGTAAGGCAACCATTCTGGTTTGTGAAGGAATCTGTTTATTATAAAAAATGATGACGTTGCGATCATACCAAACAGACACAAGAATTGCATCACCAGCCGCTAGAAGTAGGTTCTGTATTTTTTCACTCAGTCAAGCATTGGACAGCACTGAAAGTATCTCATGAACCTATATGCTTGAGCACAAATCCAGCCTAAGCAGGGAACCTGCATAAGACCAAAGCTACTGCACATACCTGCACTCCAGGAATAGGTGGTGTGCCTTTTCATCTACACGCATACCAAATTTAATAGGCTGAAACAATTTGAATTCTTTCCCGCATGAGCTGATCCTAGGTAGGGAGCCTATTTATCCAGATTCTCTAAATTAGTATGAATCTGGATGGCTGAATGAAGGGTACCCGAAAAGCCTTAAGATAAGTTAGAAGGTGAATAGAGCCCCCACATTCCTTATTATAAAACTCCTTGATGTTAAAATACCCATGCCTATTTGGTTTCCATACCAGAGTTTCATCATCCATGAATGTATAATTTTATATTTCATGCCCAATTTGTGAGGGGACTATCCTGCCCGAACATTTCCATTGTGCTCTGAAATCAGCAATGGACATATTACTTATTCCAAAGTGATTGCATATTCTAGCATACAGTGTCCTATCAAGCCAAGTGATATTCCAGCAATTAAGGTTGGAGTTCTCACACACCATCCACTTTGTATCATACATGATTTTATTGAAGGAATGTTTTATAGATTCCCACACAAATGACCCAATATAGTATTTATACCCATTCAACAACCTCCCCTTGAATCTTTTGACCTAAAAGGAATCAGAGGCATCATTGTAAATAAGACTCCATGTGAATTTCCCAATAAGAACAACATTAAAGATATTTAAATCTTGGACTCTAAGGCCTCCCAGATCAATTGGCTTAATAAATTATTTCCCAAAAACAGTTACCAACTTCCTTTCATGGACAGAACCAGTCTATAAAAAGTTCCTTACCATGAATTTAAGCTCCTTGATAAGACCTATGGGCCATCTGTACAATGAGAAGGAATAAACAAACTTCTATGTGATCACTGAGATAACAAGACACACCCTCCCAGCCAGGGACATGGCCTTTCATTTCCAGCTGGCAAGTTGATTAACAATTATAGAATAAATACCTTCTAGATAATGCTTTTTAAATATCCCCTAGAATTTAGGAACAACAAGATTTTGGAAAGGGAGAGTCCATTTTTTCACTCCAAGAATTCATATAATCATGTTTTTCTTGCCAACCATGATGCCAGTACCAAAAAAATAGATGATTTATTCCAACTAATCGCCTGTCCAACCACCTCTTCAAAATTTGAAAACAACACCTTGATAGAGGAAATTATTTTCATAGAAGATCATCCAAAAAAGAGTATGTCATCAGCGTAGAGTAAGTGTGAGGGAGCAAAGTCATGTTTTCTGACAATAATTTTCTTATAAATTGGAAACTAACAAGATAATCGATGAACCTACTTAAATAATCCCCATAAATTGTAAATAAAAATTAAAAAATAGGATCCACTTATCTCACACCTCTAGTGCACTGGAAGAATTCTCCTGGTACCCCATTAATAAGAATGGATAGCCTTGAGGAGCTTAGAGTGGTACAAATCAACATGATAAATTCATTCGAGAACCCTTACCTTTTGAGGACATCAAAAATGAAACTCCATCTTAGTGTATCAAATGCCTTAGAGATGTCAATTTTGAGTGGTTCCCATCTCTTACTTTCATCTGCATCAAGTTAAAACTCTCTTAGGATACAAAGACACAGGATTGAATATTTATTCCAGGAACGAATCCTAAATGATTTTGAGTAATCATGCCACTAACCAATGGTCCCATCCTGTTCATAATTATGTTATTAATGACCTTTAGAATTGTGTTCCTGAGTGCAACATGCCTAGAATATTTAATTTCAAAAACAGTTTCCTTCTTGGGTATCAGTGTAATAAAGCATGAAATCATCCCATAAAACATATAGGAACAGATGAATAATTCCTTAATTTCCTGAGTGATATCATCCTACAAGACATCCCAATAAAAAAAAAGAATTTATTCGTAAACCAATCTTGTCCAGGGGAACTAACAATATTAAGAGAGATCTTGGCTGTTTTAATTTCCTCCTTGATTGGAGGAGTGGTGAGAGCTTGATTATTCTGATCCACAATGAGAGAAATAATATTATCAACCATATTTTTTGGGTTACCAACCCATTATTAGAATATAACCCCTTGAAGTAATCTATAGTAGCTTGGGAAATCTCATTTTTAGAAGTGTGAATCTGACCATTAATGTTGATTTCCTTGTTTCCTGCCCGGGCCCTCTTCTCTTTGTGTAGCCTGTAAATGAATTTTGTGTTTCGATCGCCCTCCTTTAACCATTTCACATTTAGTTGATTTCTTACAGCCTCTATTAGACCATTAATAGATCATCCATCCTATTATGAATGAGTATTTTCTCCCTAGATGGAGTATTTAGATGCTGATTCGTGATCTGACAACATGCGAGAGCCTCCTCGATAGCCTTAATATCAAGATCAAGTATAGAGAATGGATTTTTTCTCCACTCCATGAGCTGAACCTTGGTTTTCTTTAATTTCCTAGCCAACCTTTACAATCGGATACCAAGGAACTCAAATTTCCAATCTTCCAACATTGTTTCCCTACACCCAAAAATTTAACGCTATCCATTATTAAATAGAAAATGGATAGGAATAGACCTTCTCAATTGTGTGCTAATTTCTACAATAATCGGGTTGTGATCAGAGTGATTCTTGGGATGTTTAAACCCTGAAATTCCATGAGAAACACTTTGATCAACCATTTTAACAAAACTACATTCATGATTTCTTACTTTCTTCCTCTTCCAGGTGTACCTACTCTAGGTAAAATATTCTCTTACCCCCGGGACCTCAACAAAATTGAATTGATCAATCCACAAAGAGAATTCCAAGGATGCATTCCGATGGAAATTATCCCTATTTTTTCTTCCTGATTCAAAATAGTATTAAATTCTTCAAGGATCACCGACTTTTGATCGATATTTTCAAATATTACCCTCATCTCATCCCATAATTCACTTCTTCTAATATAGGAGTTCGAATCATACAAACAATATAGAAATCTCATAATTTTCAATGCCGTAAAAGATTACAATGCTCTGAGACAACCCACTATTTGAGAGAATGTTAATAGTCTCATTCCTTAAAACCCATAAATGATCTATATTAGAGTTATGAGAGTTTTGTGAGATAAATTTATATCATAGGGAGCCCCACTTGAATCCTGTACAATTATCAAAAGGATGTTTGTGTTCAACAATGCCTACAAGCCTAGGTTTGTATGCTAGAATAAAATGTCTAAGGGCCTTGGATGTTAGTGAATTCCCAAGCCCTTGTCAGTTCTAGTAAAAACATACTCATTTCTTAAGGGTTTTGCCCTGTGTTTGGGGCCCCCCATTTAGTGGCATGTTCACCTGACCTTTACCTTTCCTTACATTACCTTTCCTGTTTCCTTTTTGTTAGATGCTACTATGTTTAGGTGCATACATGTTGTCATTAAATAGGTTCTCTTGAGTTTCCTCCCATGAGATATCCAAATCCTTATCAAGTATCATTGTGTATTTAGATTCATCAGCCCAGAACACACCAGTCAAGGGTGTGAACTGATTCTCATATTTTCCATGATCACTTTTCTTTTCTGTGAAAGCTCTCTTCCCGGTAGCCTTGGATACATCTACCTATAAGAAGCCCCCTCCTTCTCACTGTTATGTAGGATGGGTTCACTTCCAGGAGCATTTAGATTCTCCCCTTGTGATTTAGATGCCAACATAGCAGGTAATGTTACAGAAGTGATGGCCATTGTCTGACCAGAAGTACTTGAGGCTTGTTGATTGCACATTCTATTTTCTGGAATGGGTTCCATAGAATGTACTAAGGGTTTCTGTACAGCAACACTTCTGGCATATTCCCCATCCAGCGAGCTTACTGTATATTGTAGGACACCAGCAGAAATAGGCTGAATATCTGGTAGGACTACCTTGTTTTCGAACACATCATCAAAACAAATCCTTGATGTGAATACCCATGGCTATTCCTCAACTTCATTTCAAGGCACATTAGTATCACCAGAGTCTGGATTTTTTCAGCAGGCAGACATACCTCCTAAGAAGCAGACACATCAACCCTTTTTATACTCGTAGAAAGTAGTAACGAACATCCTTCCTCATTTTCCATAATTGATTATTCCGGTGGATTAGAATCCATATTGCCATCAAAAATCTAAACATATGTACCTAGAGGTGCTTCCTCATTACATTAATCAAGAGGCTCTTTACCTTTCCTCTTATTGAAAATAGTAGCATCATGTCCTTTAATATTAAAAAAGGTTCATTCAGTATGCCTTTTTCATTAAGATATTAAATGTCCAATGAGTTTAAAATAATTGCAGAATTTTGGTTTTCTTTCATTGTGAATATCAATCTTAATGTTGTCATCCCTTGTGGTGAGAACCACCTCTTCCACCAAGGTGTTGGACATATCAACCTCCACTAAAATTCTTTCATAATGGCCAAACCACGGATTTTCAGTTTGTTTGTCCATGCTAATGGGATTTCAAACAGATGAAGCAATGTCCCAGAGGATCTGCAGATGCTAATATAACCTATTAAGCTTATATATTCAAATCCAAATCTAGGTAAATGTATTTCTGACATTACTTGGATCAAAATTCCTATCCCATTCTTGGATTCTCAAAAATCCAGGCTTTAGTGGTATTGTTCCCTTGCTCCAGGCATGCCGTTTACATTCATCAAATGGAAACACCACATGATAATACCCACGACCCATGGAAGTCATTTTCCAGTCATCAAATCCCCAACATCTTCAATTCTTCTAGTTAACTCTAGAAATTTCTAGAAAATATCTCCCTTCGAGACTAAAACTCTTGAAATGATTGAAAATTTACGAAGTCTTACCCACACTGCCACTGCATCTTGATTATCTGATACATGTGCAATACGACCATTTCGAATCACCCACCCATGCGAAGGTATGTCGAAATCAGAAAAAGATAATGAAGCATCCGATTTCATGACCTCCTCAAAATTCTTCCACCGAAAAAAATGTTAGTAATTATCATTATTCATCAATTTTGATTTATCCGCAAAATGAAATAACTCGTTCTGCACCATATGTTCAGATTGACTCTGATCTTTCGAGGATTCCGTGAGATTTGGGATTCCATCAGAATCAGCGGAATTAGGAATCCCCTTTTTCACCTCATGGTTCCCTTGTTTTTCCATCTTTCCCTTAATAAAGTGTACACCTTTATCAGCCTCTTTAGTATTGATAAAAGGAATATTTATCAGCACTTTTTTCTATCATTGATAAAGACCCCCCTTTTGTCCGCACTTTATGGTTAGCAGTGATTAAAATTGGCGCATCCCTTTCTCGGATATTTGGTATTGAATATTTTACTATATTCATTGTTCATTGAAAATTGAATACTTTCAGAGAAACACAAATAAAATCACCCTAGTAAAATTAGATACACTGACCTTGAAATTGAATTCCTTTTCCCAAATAATTATTTAAATATGTTTAATTTAATAATTATAATGACATAAAAAATAATAAAAAATATCATTTTGTATGACACAACCAAATTCACTTACCTTAGATAAAATACATGTAATTTCCTAATATTGGTATGTAATTATATTTAAATAGATTCAATTTTACAAAGAAATTATTTTAAAATTAAATTTTTATAAATTTTGGTTTTTCAAAAAAATATTTTAACAATAATTAATCATTCAATTTTTAACAACATTATAAATATATTTTCATTATGAAAATGATTTTTTTTATAAATTTTAACACATATTTTTCATTTAATTTAATAATATTATTTTTATTTTACATTAATATAATAATGTGTATGTGTTTTCCGCTCTCTTAAATAATATCACACACCTGTTATTTTAGAAGGGAATTTAAATTAATTACATTTGAGGTTGTTACACTATCAAGTGAAGTGGTAATGTTTTCTATGCTAATTAAAATGTCATTAATATTTGTGTTTCATATTTATAATATATATATCACACAACCACTGATCGGCGTAATATCAACGCCGATGCTAAGAAAAACACTCGGAATAAAGGGGCGTCTTTATCAGTGCTAGCTAAAAGCACAGATAAATCTAACATTTACTAGCCTTATTATTAGAACTAATAAATGTTTTTAATAACTTTTTTTATTAATTTATATAAAATTATTATGTTTAAATTAAAAAATATTGTTTATTTATATACGATAATTAAAAAATGCAAGTTTATAATTAATATATTTTTTAGTAATTCAAATATATAAATAATGTTTTTAATAAAATATGTATATGATTTTAATTAAATAAATAAATATTTAAATAATTACAAGATTATAATAAATTTCCATAAATAATAACTATAATTATTATATTTATAATTATATATGTATAATTATATATAAATAATTTTTCAATATATACATATATATAATTATATATATATATATATATTTAAAATTACAATTATAACGATATATATATAAATAAATATGTGTTTCTGATGAATTTGGTCAAAAAAATAAAAATATGGGAGTATAATTGACGTGAATATATGTTATGTATTCACCATGAATATTAATTGATACATTACACCCTTATTCTTATTCTTATTGTCCACATGTGATGACTCGTTTTTTATCTATATATTACTAGGTATATGATTCATCCATGCTATTCACATGAATATATTATGTTCTCAAAAATACTTATAAAATTACAATAAATATATTTATTATATTTATAATTATAAAATTTTAATTATATATAAATTATTTTTATATATATTTATTTATAAGCATAATTATAACTAAATATATATATATTTAGATATTTATAATATTGAAATAGATGCATCTATTATAATTATAATTATATATATATATTTATAATTAAATACGAACATTTGTAAATATATTTATTTATAGTTATAATTATAAATAAATAAATATATATGTGCATAATAATAAAAATATAATAAATATATTTATTATACTTATAAATTCATAAATATAACGAAAAGGTTCGAGGTTAAGCCCCTTATTATTAAAACGATGGAAAAAAGAAACAAGCACAAGGTGGATGGATGTGGTCAACATGGGTAAGCCCATATCCACAATAAAGACAGAAACTCAACCATCACTGTAGTCACGATCAGAGTAATGACCATAATATCTAGTATCTTCAGAAGTCTCCAAATATGACTATGAATTCATTAGATTAAAAATTAAAATGTATTTATCCTTGATATTCATCTACTATGGAGTGAGATGGGCCGATCTAGAAGACAAACCTTTCCCACACTCTCCAGCTGCATCATCTCGCCCACCCTTACCTTGACATTTAGGATGTCTACCCCGTCTCCAGGTTTTCTGGTGCAACATTACATCATACCCATCTTTTTCAGCATCAAGCATGTCTTTGAAGACATCATCAGTAAGAGGTTCAAGTGCTCCAAAACGTATAATATCCCTAGAATTCTTTGACTTATCAAATTTCTGATTATAAACCACAGGCGTCTTAAAACTAGTTTTCCTTGGAACCATTTGAAAGCCTATGTTGTCCACATGAGGCATGTCGTGAATAACCACTTCCCTCTAAATGTACCTCAATCTGTCTAAAAAATAAGAAGCATCTATAATCTCACTACTTTTTAATTGAGGCAACTGTTTTCTCGAGCACAATCTAATAATCCACCACTACTTTCGACGGGGACCTATGTAAATCCAAACAAGCCACATTATTGATGATAGTATATGAGGGGACATGAGCATGGATATCACCAACCACTACCATGTTCACCTAATTCTATTCGTGGAAACATTACTGTGCTCTTGTAGGCAAAATTCTAGAATGACAACTTCATTTTGCGGAAGATCACCCTATGAGTCTTCAACCATGCTAACATCCGAGGCTTTGGTGGGGGCCAAAAAGGTGAAGTGACCATATATTTATAAGATATTATGATCCTTTTTTCTAGAAAAATGTCCAATCCATCACCTATGGGAGGGCTCTTCATCAGAGTGAAGAGATGCATTTTTTAGAATGTCATCCAAGGATCTATTCTGCACTTGGTCATGTGAACCTAAGGCTGATGCCCTTGCATCATTATTTGTAAATATTTCATTCCCTTCCCATCATCAAACACTGAAGTCCCTTCAAGAGTGGGATGTGTAACCTCAACCTGGTTCCCATCCCTTTCAGACTGTCACCCCTAAAGACAGACACAATCCGATATCTTTCCTTGAAATGACCAATTGCTTTACAATTACTACAAAATGGGGGTTAATTTCCCATATCGAATCATTAGTTAAAAATTAAATAAAAATAATTATAAAAATATAAAAATATTTATAAATAAATACAAATAGTTATAATTATAATTCTAAACAAATAGTTATATTTAAATAATTATAAAATTATAATAAATATATTAATTATATATATTTCAAAAATTATAAATAATATATATATATATATATATTTGTTAATGTTTTATAATTATTTTAATAAATAAATATATATATATATATATAATTATAATAATATAAAGTTATATAGTTATTATAATTTTTCATTACGAAGAAATATAAATATAGTTTTAGTCATAATTATAAATAAATATATATTTATTATTATAAATATAAAAGTATAAATAATATTTTTATTATTCTTATAATTTTATAAATATATGTAATTACATAAATATATAAAAATATTTATAAAAAAATAAAAAAAAAATATAATTATAAATAAATAAATTTATATTTAAATAATAATAAAATTATAATAATCATATTAATTAGAGATATTTTAATAAAATTATAAAATATAATAATTTTTTTATTATATTTTAATTATTAAAATAAATAAATAAATATATTTATTTAAAATTATAACTATAATGAATATATATTTATTTAAAATTTTAAATTATAAATAAATTAATATATATTTATAATTATATTTATAAATAAATACAAATATATACATATATTTATTTCAATAATTATAAAATTATAATAAATATATTTATTAAATTTTAGTGATATATATATAATTAAATAAATATATCTAAAAATATATTCAAATATTTATAAGTATAATTCTGAACAATTGTAGATATATTTAAATAATTAAAAATTATAATAAATATATTAATTTTATATATTTATAAAATTATAAGTATAATAAATACTTATCTTATAATCTTATAATTATTTAAATAAATAAATTTATTTATTTATTTATAGTTATAATTATAAATAAATAAATATAAATATATATTTGTAAATATAAATAAATATATATTTAGAGTTATACATTGATGATAAATATATTAATTATATATATTAATTATATATAATTATACATATAATAAATATAATTATTACAAATGTATAATTATATATAAATAAATATTTATTTATTATATATAATTATATATATATATAATAATATAAATAAATTATTAAAATTATATCATTATCATCGCAATTTTAGCACAGATAAAGGTATTTTTTATAAGAATTTTTTATTTTAGCACTGATAAAACATACATTTATGAGTTTGTTTTATGTAGGATTGATAAAAGCGTTACCCTATTTTATAAATGAACTATAATAGTCAACTTCTTCTCTTGCACACCTCAAGATCTTGCAGAAGCCAACCTCTACCACCACAAAACCCCTCCTCTTCCACCACCGAACCTCTCCTTATTCACCATTGAAACCCTCATATACCGCCGTGCACCCCATTTCCACCATAAACCCCACATCCCCAGCAAACCGCACCTCCGCCAAAAACCCCACCTCCGCCACAAACCCCACGTCTGTCATCAAACCCACCTCTATTGTTGAACCCCTCCTCTTCCACCACGAAACCATCCACCATTGCTATACCCTTCCTCTTCTACCATCGCCACCATTACCGCCACTACTTATACCAGCCACTTCACTTCCATCGAACCCCAGTGCTATCGTTGAACCCCCTCCATGCAATGGTATCCTCCCCTTCCCTTTATTTTGTATTTTTTTCTTGGTCTTGTAGACATCATCCTCACCATTTTTTGGGATCCTCATGTTATAAGAGATTAGCTCCACTTCTTTATATGGTATGTGTTTCTATGTAATCCATTATTTAACATGTCTTGGATGTTTGAGTTTCCTTTATACCGTTTCCTATCAAATAATAACTATATATTATACCCCTCATGAGTTTCAAATGTTTTTCATGGAAATTATCACTTGGAATATATGATTCTCAATAGTTTTATGTTTTAAATCTTAATATAGTTTGTTTTATAATTCTATGTAAATATTTAAATTCCATAGGGCTCATTTGAAAATGAATATATAATTTTAAAGAGATTTTTGAAGCCAATGTGTGAGTCTTAAGAAGTTCTTTTAAAAAATTAAAGAGAGGTTTGGTTTTTGAATGGCTATTTAATAGGGACGATTCTTGATTGAAAAGTGTTTTGTGTGTGTTTGAAATTGTTTCCATGGGAGGGTTTCATTTCCAAATTTTCTTTTTAAAGTATGTTTTAAATAAATATATATTTGAATCTTAGTTTTATAACTTGGTATCCCAAGATATATTTCGAAGGGTCATTTTTCACATCCAAATAGGAATTTAAATTGATGTTTCTCAAAACCTCAAAATTGGCCATGTGCTTGATATGTCTATTTAGGCCTTTTCCCTCAAAGGGAAGCACTTGACTATAAAGTTGAAATGATTGATGCTTATTCATGGATGTTAAAATGGTCTCTTTCTTATGAGGGTGTTAGAGTTGAGATGTGGTTTACTATATATATTATATTTATTCATGTAATGATCATTATCTTGTTATCCCTCACTTGAAATTATTTGGCTTCATGGAAACCCTAGGAATTAAGAAGTATATCGAGATGTATAATACACTATTTAGCTCACACACAAGCTAGTTTTACCTAGTTGAATGATTTTCTTTAGTATATATGAGTTTCTTTAATGAGGAATCTATAGATAAGTCGGGTGAATTTTATATTTTTTAGAATTCATCATAGGCTGAGTATCGTCCTCATTGTATTCTAAGTACAAAAATAATGAATAATTTAATTCCATCTATGATTTTGATGCATTGTAGATAATTGATTTTCAATAAGGAAAGAGGGATCTACCAAAAATTGGAGTTATCATCTAAAGGAGAAAGTGGATGATATAAAATAGTGCACAATGTCAATATTTTTAAATGTATTTTAATTATTAGAAGTATTAGATTTTAGTTAGAATTTCTCTACTGATATAAAGCATATAATAATTCAGATGGTTCTTGGATTGGTTTCCATTAATGGTTTATTTCAAGAAAAAATGGATGTCATGATTATATTCTTTCATGGAGACTTGGAGGAATAAATCTGCATAGATCAACTAAAAGATTTCATGCAAAATGGAATAGAAGGTTTAGTTCAAATATCAGATGGGTTTATTGTGGGATTAAGTAGTCACCAGGGAAGTGTAACTGGAATTTCAATTATTTCATGGCAGAATTAATGTTCATGCAGTGTAATATCAACAATTTATACTATATGAATGTGTATTATAATGGTAGTTTTTTCATATTACTTTCTTATGTGGATGAATTTCTCTTAGTTGGACAGACGAAGTAAAGGATGGAAGTGTTGGAGATTAATTTATCTAGAAATATCAAATTAAGGACCTTGGTTCGGGAAATTGGATATTAGGGAATTTTTTTGAAAGAGACTTAAAGTCTATAACTTTTTTCCTAAATCAGTTAAAGTATACCTAAAAGGAGTAGAAAATATTCAGAATGAAAAAGTTAAAACTTGTGAGAACTCCCTTAACTGGATATTTAAAACATTCAAAGGAGGATTCACCTAAAATTTATGATGAGTTAAAGTTAATAGAAAATATTCTATATAGATTAGTTATAGAATATATAATTAATATCTTGGTGTGTATACGACCAAATATCATTTATGAGGTTGTTTTAGTTAACAGATTAATAGTGAATCTAGGGAAGGAGAATTGAAATGTTGTTGATTGGTATTTTTGATATATCAATGGTTTAGTTGAGATAGAAATTTATTTCAAAATGGATCACCCATTAAATGGGTTTTTTTTATTTAATCATCGGAAGATATAAAGACTCACTATAGAGCTATAAAGACCAAGAAGAATCAATGGTAATAACCAGCATGATTTTTTAAAAATTATTCTGATGTTAATTTGATTTCAAACCAAGAGTTCGAACGATTTTAAAGTGTTAAAAATATTGGAAAATGTTGTTTTATTTTTAAATTTTCATGTTAACCCATGTGATATATATTTAAAACCACTTTTTTAGCCTTGGTTAATTTTTATATAAATGTTTTATGTATTCATTTTGTTAAATATTAATATTACCAAATCAAATATGATCGATATGAATAAAAAATGGATGGACTGAAATCATCTAACAAAATCGTTTGAATATGGAATGAAAGGGTTCATCCGTTTTGAAAAAGATCATGTGTTTGACCTTTCTAAAATCCTTTGTCAGTGTTTACACTATTTTAATTCAAGAATAATTAGTACAGAGGAGTTATAAGAACACATGATCTGTCACGGAATAGATTAAAGTTATAAATGTTGGAATAAACACAAAGAAAAAGAGAATATAGCGAGTGGTTTTGATATCATTGTTTTTTATGGATCATCTGAGATGATTACAAGTGTTGACAATGAAGAAGAACGTATCAAGGATGTGATTTCAGATCTGAATGATTATGAATATCGTATTGAGTAAATTACCTAGACAATTGAATATGAACTTCATGATTGTCCAAAATTGTTTGAAAAAATAAAGAGTTGTACAAAGACGTAATTTTATGGTGGTTGCACTAAATATAAAACATTTTCAGTCCTACTAGATGTATAATTTTAAAGTAGAATATGGATGGAGTGAACCCATTTTTATGGAACTACTTTATCTCTAGGATGACATGATACTAGAAAAAATGGGCCCCCAATCCAAACATATGATGACAAACGAATTCTATGCTCGTTGGGTATGATCTCTGAAAGATTATAAGTCATTGAGAATTTCTATATACAATTTCTCAAGGTCCACAAATCAATTAGATAATTCCCAAAGTGTGGTTCTTTCTTATAAAATAAATATGAATCTTGTCCTACAAAAGTTTGATGGTAAATTCCAATCATTCCAAGGTTTAGGGATCTATATAGATGTGATGAGACTGTATGGAAATTGACATGACACACAGATACAATAAATAAATATGGGAAAATAAGTTACTTTGAAAAATCCCCTTATTTTAAGAGAATTAATCATGAGTATACTAAATTTTGAAATGAACTGAAAACCCTTTATGTCATGTTACCCATAGATGGAGTGAATCCTTTTGGTTTTCAAAACAGAACACATAGTATATGGTTGGTATGTTGGAAAATAATAACTTTCCACTATAGTTATGCATAAAATGAAAATACCTCATGTTATCTATGCTTATATCAGGACAAAAAAAGGTAATTATATTTATGTTTATTTGGATTCATTGATCATGTATTCTAAAATATTGTGGGATTTAGGTGTTATGTTATATAATGATTACAGAAATAAATATTTCACTTTGAGGGCTATGTTGTATAAGATGATGAATTTCTTTCCTGGTTATGGGAATTTGTTAGGATATAAAATTAAATGAACTAAAGTGTCTCCCATTTACAAATAAGGTACAAAATCAATTATGATGAAACATTTAGAAAAAACCATGTTTTCTGGATGCCACATATTTCCACCCTGATGAAATAAGTACTGATATTGGATGAAATCATTTGATGGAAGTTCTGAAAAACTTACAAAAATTTCTCAACTAACAGGTGATCAAAAATTTGGGAATGTAAAATATATGGAAACTATTTTTGGTAAACTGTTTTCAAAAAAAAATTACAAAAACCAATTGAGAAATAGATCAGTTTTTTTGAAATACCAAACTAGATTTGTCTTTAATTCATAAATTTTATTGATGCTATGCATGTTGAAAGAATATATGTTATACTTTCATCATCACATTTCTAATTTAACCTATAAAAAAGATGTAATTAAGGCGAGGTTGGACATGGTTTACAAGGGAATAAGAGAAGAGTTGGAGGAAGTGAAGGCTGGAAAATGAACCTTTCTTTTTCCATCTTCTAACACTCTTTCCAGCCAAGAGAGATATCTTCTTTTCAACTTCATGAATGATGTAAAGGATCAAGATGGGTATTGTTATAATATCAAGAAAATTAGGTCAATTACCAATTTAAAGTTAATGTTTATGAAATCACATCACTTACATGTTTTAATTCATGATCTAATTTCCATTGCTTTATATTTAATTTTTCCCACAATTTTTTATTCATTAACCAAGATCTATTTATTATTAAAAGAAATATACCACAAATTTATTTACCGGACGAAATTTTCTATTATAGGAAGAGAGATTAATGTCAAATTATGGGAATTTAAAAAGATCTTATCACCAAAATTATTTGATATGACGGTTCATTTGATGGATCACTTATTGAGAGAGATTCAACTATCTGGTCTTGTACAATATAGATGGATGCACCCCATTGAACTGTACATGAATAATTTGAAAGGTTATTCTAAAAGTCAAATTTGGCCATAGGATTGTATTGTATAATGATATATTGTTGAGGAATCCATTTAATTATGTTTTGATTACCTTTCTGGTGTCAAAGTAATTAGCCGACTGAAATATTGTCACACTGGGCAGATTATAAATGAAGGAATTTCTAGAAAAGATGTTGTCAAAATCAATATTTTAGACTAGGTGTAGACCCATGTAATACCCTAGGTTTCGTTTATGTAACCCTTTATTGATGTTTTTAAGGGTTTTATAGTTAAGGGTGACAAATGGGAGAGTCAGGAGAACTTTAAATGATGTTTTGAGGCAAAGGGGAAGTCGCACGGATGATGTAAGATTTGTCTAACCCATGTGGTACAACCGTACGTAGTTGGTCTTGGAGGTAGTATCTTTTGCACGGGTGGTGCACAGTTTGTCTAACCATGTGGCCAAACCATGCTTGGAGTTTCTTCCAAGGTAGTGGCTAAATCACGGTTAGCACATGGTTTGTCTAACCATGCGGACCAACCATGTGTCCACTTAAATGAGATCCTATGAAGGTGGATCTCACATGTTTTTGCCTCTAAGTGGCTCGTTTCCCTCCTAATCATCCCTAGCTCATGATATTTGTAACACCCGAGACTTTTATGAGAAATATTTTGTTTTTATGTTTTATAAATCATCAAATGAATCTTTCAATACACACAACACTAGCTTGGCTTGCTTTACACACAACCGTGACCTTCCTCGATAGCTTGCGTCATACGCAATACCGAGTTTCACTAAGCAACGATATGCTATTAAAATATTATTAAAACTAGCCATTATGAATAGTAATAACTGAATTTTAAATTTTATAACATTTTAATTCAACTTATACATTTTCTAGAATGAGGTATAAAAGGAAAATCAGTTTTTTTGGATAAAAGAAATATTTTTCAAAAAATACAGTTTTGCCACCTTTTGATGGAGCACCCACATTAAATATAGTTTTTGAAATGTTTATAAGTTCAATTTAACAAAATAAAATTCTTTTTTTGAATCAGAATATAAAAATTTACTTTGGATAAATTTTTTATATTTTTCTGATAACTTTCATATTTTTATGAATAGTAAAAATACGGTAATTTTTAATTAAAAACAACTTTTTTCATTGAGATAATTTATATAGTTAAATTATAATATTGAAGGGTTTTAAAGTATATATAGAATATATTTTTACCATTTAATATAATTTATGTCATTAGCATTAATTTCACATTGAATTAATAGGTAAAAACATTTCAATCTCTGGCAATGTTTTAACTTCTAAAACCCATTTTCTTAACAACGTGATTTATTTTAAATTAATTACTGCAACTTATATGTTTTGAATTTTAAAAAATGGATTCCATATTCAGAATCAGTGGGTCCAAATTATTTTAATAGGCTAGTTTTTATTTTTGGGCATTATGAATAGTAACTACGGTAAATTTTATTTACCATAGTTAAAGGTAAATCGGGTAATGAAGGGTAAATATAAGATTATAAAATTACCCTAACACCTGCCAAAATCCTATTAAATGACTAAAAGTCGACCCATATCACCTAAGGGTCAGATTATATTCATTTAACAGACTTTTGTCCATGAAAATAATTTAATTATTATTAAAACCAAAGAATGTGACAACATGTCACTTTCTTAAATCTTATAAGTATAATAATATTAATTTTGTGATAAACTTAATGAAACTTAGAACATGAATAGTCTCCAAAAATATAATATAATTATCTAAATCATAGAAATTTATTTAGAATATTTAGGGATTTAATTATTATCATTAAGTATGACACAACAGTGATGTTGAAATTATTTTATTAATTAAAATATCAAATAAATTGTTTTAAAAATATTAAAATAAATATTATATGAACTATTTAATGTTCTAAACTAATTTTCTAGATACATATGACATTTTATGAATCTATTAAAGCTTTTAGTTCGAACATACCTTCTGTATATATTTTATTTAAATTCAAATAAATGAATAGTGTCAAAATTTACACTATTGTTATTTTATAAAAATAACATATTATAAAATTGTTTAAAAATCACAAAAATATTTAAAAATTTTAAATTAAAATTTATATGGTCTAAAATTTCATAAAGCGTCAAATTATGGAAAATTCACAACACATATGTAATTATTTATAATAATTTAAAATTTAGAATATTATTACCACAAATAAAATTAAATTGATAAATAAGGATAAATCAAGTTGATAATGTTTAAAATAAATTCCTAACATGTCTAAATTTTATTAGTTGATGAGACTACAACCCTATACCATCTAATATTTGGATATGAGTCATTTTGGAAGTTTTTAAGTGGGGTTGGGATTTAATATAAACTAATATTTCTTATATTTCCAAAGGTGCCCCTCTCCTCTCTTATAAAAGGGAACCTACTCCCTCTCCTCCTCACACCAATTTGAGCCTTCAATCTTGTCCAACCCCTGACACTTTCTCATCTACACTTCCCTAGAATCATCCTAGAGGTTCTGGTCTTCTTCAAAGACCAACCCTAGTGCCCTAAGAGGAGGTTAAGAGGAGGCGTGTCAAAAAAGAGGTAATATCCATTACCGATCCTTTCCAAATTCTTTCTTCTTCAAATTCTTCTTCTTTAGTTATTTCAGTATGAAGTAATAACATCAGTATCACTCATATACTGATATGTTATTATAATTATGAAACAACCCTATTTTACCATCTATCCATCCTACGGAAAATGAAATCACCGCGCGTGCGTACGTACGGAATACCGTCTCCACGCCGTGGTGTAATCTATTTTCCACCACCACCTTACTTGGATGGGTATAATGCTGTAAATAATAACTATATATGATTATTTTAAATTTATATTGATTCTAAAATAGAATAAATACACTCCAATACAATTCCACGATCATGGGAATGATATCATCACTCGTTCGTACGTACGAAATACCATCTCCATGATGTGATGCAATTCGTTATATGTGATCTTCATTGCATATTGATCTCATAAATGAATTGAATGAATAAATATGATATATAGTACATTAATACCATTCTGGAAATGATGTATCTATAACCTAAAGAGAATAATAAGAATTTATTCGACAAAACACGCATAAGAAAAAATAGTTATAAACACCCAAATAACAAGTAGCAATGAAATATTACTACTAAGAAGCTATGAATATGACCATATATTATAACATAACAATAATTATGATTCTAGAATAAGTCAATAACATTATTTAAATCATTATACAGGTGGTTCGTACACTTACAAATCAAATCGGACCTAAGGTAAGGGAAATATCACAATCTCATTTTTATCCGAGATTGTTTATACTTTGGTATTTACTGGGGTGTATTTTATCATCCCAATCCATGTTTCCTCAATATTTAATATTATTTCCATCCACCTACAATTTGTAAATCCAATTTTACCCTTCGGTGAGTTTTTAGTAAAAGATATAAAAGGAATCTTTTTTCGTTTTTCGTACGAGGTACTTTTTGACTTTTCTGACAAAAGTACGAGAAGAATGTTTTTTTAACTTATACGGCATGAATGGATTTTTAAAACATTATTTCCAAGAAGATTCCTTTAAAAGTTTTCAAGTTTATTTTTAATCAACTTATTTTAGTTTAAAATTGTATAACATGTTAAAGAAAGGAAAGTGTTTTTGAAGTAGAAAGGATATTTTCCTCAAGAATGGGGTTCAAGTGTTTTATCAAAATTATTTTCCATCTAAGATAATAAAGTGTTCTGTTTCTATCCCTATTATTAAATTGATTTGATTATGTTGTGATGGAATTATTTTTATGAATTCCTTTATCTTATATGAGTTGTTTTATGATGTCACAATGTTTAAGAGTCCCATTTTTATTACATGGGTTATGCTATGATGTATGGTTTATGATTTTGTGGCACACATAAGAATGGTATAATTATGAGATGGGTGGGACCTATATCTCTCTCTAAGTCATTGGGTAATGATTTTATATCTCATGAGATAGACATGGCTGGAACAGCAGGTTTAACCGGTTCTGTGAAACAAGACTGAAACGAGGAGTGAACTCGGTTCAGAAATGGACTTTGTCCACTAAGATAGTCTTGGAAATGAGTCTTGACTAATAAGAAATGATTCTCTATGATTATGTGTGTATGACACAATGTTTAATGTTTTAAGTTATGATTATTGGGATTTCATTTCACTACTATGTTTTATCCCATGTTATGAAATTATGCTCTCTTCTGCAGGTTAAGATTACCAAAATGTTATGTTCTTATGAATATGATGTGATTGATATTTCTTTTGTTTAACCGTACTGAGAATTTGAGCTCACCCTTTTGTATGTTTTCTTTCCATAGGTCAGGAAGAATCTTATTAAGTAATATATGCCAAAAGGGACTATAGATATGATGAAATAAATGGGAGACAGTGTAGACGCTTTATGAACCAGTTGTTTATGTTTCCCAGTTTCTAAAGACATTATACCTATACGGTCCATTCATGGTTTTGTTATATTTTGTAATAAGTGTGCTTCAATTCTGATGTAATAACAATGTATGTTAAGTATGGTTCGTTATAATATTTCTTCTCCAATGGAAATAGAAGGTTATCCCATCATTCCAGAGGCGATCCTAAGGCTTATCTTGGTGAATCGATGCCGAATTATTGAGGTATGTGATCGTTCTTCTTCATTCTTGATCGGATTTTTAGATTACTTAGATCTATATATCCTCTTCTATTTATTTCTTAGTTCTACCCCCTTCATGGGTAGATCTATGTGTTCGGATACCAAATATGATGAGATTTTTTCTTGATCTTTCTAGGAGAATAGATCTAAGGCAGGTTTTTGGAGAATCGACCCGGTTTTCTTGAGCGTTCTTTGTTCGTCGTGGTTTCTATCAAAGCACTAAAGGTAGGCGGATTCACTATAGAATCCACTTGTTAAAATTGATTTTATTAGTTTTAAATTGTTTTTTCGAATGGATTTGATTGTGAAAATCATGGAATAAATATTTGTTAGTGCTGATTTAGGGTTATGTTGAAATTGTGGAATCTTGGTGAATTGTTGTGCAAAGTGATTTGGCTTCATGAATTTAAAATTTTGTTTTTAAATTATGGATTTGTTGAAATTGTAAATGGTTTGATGAAAAGTGGGTTTTCAATAAAAATGGTGTTTTATTGAAATGGTTTGAGATTGAATTGACTTTGATGGAATTGGTTTTCAATAAAAAGGGAGTTTTATTGAAATGGTTTGGAATTGAAATGGTTTGGATTTGAAATTCTTTCTATGAAAATTATTTTAAATAAACAAGTGTTTTTATTAAAAGGGTGTTTTGGAATGATTTATGGGAAGATGTGGTGTGTGTTCATATTGCATTCGAGACGGACAAGGGTTAGGAGTCTCCCCCATCAGTGTTGAGATGGATAAGGGTTAGATCTCTCCCCCGTCAAACATTCATATTGCTTTCGGGACGGATAAGGGTTAGGGGTCTCCCCCATCAGGGTTGGGATGGATAATGGTTAGGGCTCTCCCCCATCAAACATTCTTGTGCATTTGGGTTGGATAAGGGTAAGAAGTCTCCCCCATCATGATTGAGATGGATAAGGGTTAGGGATTCTCCCCTCTTCCACGTAGCATGCATGGTTGTTTTCATGAGTTTGGTAAATTGTTGGGTATGAAAAAAGGGAATGATTGTGAAATGGTTCTTAAGCTTGTTTGGTTATTTTTTTGGAAAAATAACTTGCTGGAAAACTTGTTTCAATTTCTCATGGAATACCTTTGGTTATGAATGGTTTTGGAAACTTGTTTATATATAGTTATAAACTTCTTCTTAAGAAATGTTTTATATAAATGTGGCTAACTCTTCTATCCTAGTGGAGTGAGTAGGGAAGTCATGGGGAAAACCTACTGAGTTTTATACTCACCCCTACTTTGGTACGCTGGTGCTTTTGCAGATGTCGTATTCTGGGACACAGGTAAAGGTAAAGCATCTTATTGCTAATGTCTTATAGTCATTATTGGGAGATGTTGTGAAGCTTGGTGCTTGTGGAGCATGGATTTGTAGTGTCTTTTGATAGTCTTGAGTTGTTCTGCTACTGTTGTGTACTTTGATGCTTAGTTTGGTCTTCCGCTGTTGTGTAATTTAACGTAGTTTGATATAAATGAAGTGTTTATTAGTCTTTCATTTGTTCGTGCATCATATAGTGAATGTTTGGTTTATGGATTTATTTCATAAAGGGTAAATCGTCCCCCACTTGTACTTGAAACCCTTCTGCATTTATTTCCAACCTTTGGCGCCCTGGGGATGTCACTTAAGTCCTAGTAATGATTCGCTGTACTCTCAAGCCAATGGGAATTGGAGGGTCATTACAAATGGTATCAGCTTGTTCGGTCCTTTCCTAATAAGTAGTCATCGATGTTCTTAGTCTTGGAGTTTAAATTCATTCTTCTCTATTCCTTAGGTCTAAATCTTAGATAGGAGTAGGTTTTTCGGAACATGAAATGTATAGCAGAAAAGGATGTAGCTATCCCATTTATGCTGAACTTCAAGTTACCAGGGTGTTGGGTACATAAGTGTTTTGGATACACTTCTAGAATTTTGGGAAATCTCATTGTCATGGATTTATCCAATGAGATGAGCATGACATTCATTTTAAAGGAATGACTTCCCACTAGGATTGCATATCTCATTGTGATGAATGATTTGTGATTTTGTGCATAGTGCATATTTTTGAAAAATGCAGAAATTGTTTTCAAGTAAAATATTTTGAAAACATGGTATTTGGTGTATTTTGAAAATGGGTTGATTTCAAAAGGCATGAGGAATGTTTTTAAAAATGTTTGAACACGGGAAAAAGGTTCTATTGAAAACAATGTTGTGATAGATGATGTGATAGAATTTGAAATGCTAAGCCGTCAGTTGCTAGAGAGTGATATTGACGGAGTTTGTTGTTGGTTTAGAAAATGGCACCTGGTAGGCATCATCGGAACCAACCCGAAGAAGCTACGAAGAATGTGGTTGCACCTGAACCACATGTGAAACAGGGATGGTTCAGTGTATCATCCACGGTTTTCAAGATGTGGATATGGGGAACTAGAGGAATGAGCCACGACATGTGGGTCATACCATCTAATTCATGAAACAGAATCCACCGAACTTTTGGGGTGATGCTGAACCCGAGAAGGTGGAGGTGTGGCTAAGTAGGATGAATCGTATCTTCGATTTCATTGTCACACCATCAGAGCTCAAGGTCAAGTTGGTGATGTATATGCTCGAGGATCTTGCACGACAATGGTGGGATTTAGTGGTGTAAGCTAAATTGGATGAAGGCCTTACATGTGAGGATTTTGAAGAATTGTTCAACAAACAATTCTATCATCACACTTTCAACATATAGAAAACAACTGACTTTTTCATCCTGAAATAGGAGAGCCTCTTTATCATAGAGTATGTGGATAAGTTCATGAATTTAGTCCGTTTTTCACCAGAGGTTGCGGCAAGTGCATTTTGGAAGGCACACATCTTCAAACTAGGGTAAGGAAAGAGATTCGATCGAAGAATATGGTGCTCTATATTACATATTATACAAAGATGGTGAATAGAGTGACTATTTCTGAATGTGATATCTCAGGATCGATAGGAGGAGGAAGGATGACAGCTACGGGAAATGGTGGGAACCCAACCCCTGGGAACAAGAGGAAAAGGGACACCTATTTCCACGGTGCAAGTGGAAATCACTATGTGACAGTGGGATCAGTGAACCTTCCTCCACGTCCCAAGAGCAAAGTATGTTGTTTTTAATGTGGTTCACTTGACTATAAAAGGAGAGATTGTACGGCGTAACCTATAGTCTATCACAATTGCAAGCAGATGTGGCATTTATAGTGCTATTATAGGAATGCACTGAGGTCGGGTGCTTGTGACCCCCCTGAGGCGTCGAAAGAATCATATTCTTCAAGTGGACATGGACAACAGAATCAGTCACGTCAACATAACAAATCTATCCATGGTTATTCTTGAAATACCATAACTCCTCATCTAGGAAAATCTCAACAAGGCAACAAGGAGAATAGTGCATGGGCAATGAAATTTTATGGAGCTGAGCAGATGATTGTCGATGATTAGGCATGACCATCTATAGTGAGAGGTATGATTCTTTTGAATTCCACCCTTGTGCAAATGTTTTTTGATACTATAGCATCTCATTACTTCATTGATTCTAGTGTTGTTTACTTTCTATGTTTAAAATTGGAAATGATGTCTTCTGTTTTGAAACTGAAAACTCTTCTTGGTGAAAGAGAATGTCAAGACATTGTGTGTAGAGCATGTGCTATAACTGTTGATAGAGCTGAGTTAAAATGGGACTTCTCAATGTTGTATATGGATTTCTATGACGTAATCCTAGCTATGGATTGGTTGAAAATTTTTAAAGATCACATCGACTATTATAGGAGAACAAATAGTTTCACAACTGAGGATGGCCTCAACCATCTCTTCAGAGGAGAGAGGATGGTAAAGAAAGGTTCAAAGAGCTTGTTGGTACCAATGGTGGGAACGATCCATTACCAACTAGCAGTTTTTACTTTTGCATCAATTGAAGAGATTGAGGAAAATATTTTTCTAGATGTTGTGGATCAATTTCCAAATGACTTTCCTAATATCTTCTCAGAGTTACCACCTCTAAGGGAAGTGGAGTTTACTATTGATCTCTGTCCGGGGACCAGTCCTATTTCCCTTCGGTCTTATAGGCTGGTACCAATAGAGTTACGGGAATTGAAAGTGAAGGTATAGGATCTAGAAAGCAAGGGTTTCATTCAACCAAGTACTTCTCCATGGGCAGCACCGATGTTGTTTTTGAAGAAGGTATATGGAACTCTTCAGCTGTGTGTTGATTATGATAAGCTTAACCAAGTTATGATAAAGAACAGATATCCACTTCTATGCATTGATGATCTGTTCGATTAATTAAGGGGATATTAGTGGTTCTCCAAGATTGACTTACGATCTGGATATCACCAATTGTGAGTTCGGAATGAGGGTATTTCAAAGATAGATTTATGAAGCATATATGTCCACTATGAATATGTATTTAAGCCTTTTAGTCTAAAAAATGAACCAATGATCATCATGGCTTTGATGAATCTGATATTTCAACGATATCTGGATTCTTTTGTTGTGGTGTTTGTGGATGATATTTTGGTCTATTAAAAAACAAGGTCTAATCATGCGGTGAACTTGGAAATAGTGTTACAAATCTTGAGAGATCATCGTTTGTATTCTAAATTATCAAAGTGTGATTTTTGGATACGGGAAGTATGTTTTCTTGGCCATGTCATTTCTGAGAAAGGAGTTTCTATTGATCCTGAAAAGCTAGAAGCCATTATCTCTTGGCAACCACCGAATAATGTGTTCGAGATACGTAGTTTTTTTGGTATAGTTGGTTACTACCAACGCTTTTTGTGTGATTTTTCATGACTAGCTTCACCAATGACAGTTCTGACTAAGAAGAATTATCTCTTCCAATGGATGGAATAATGTTAAAAATCCTTTCAGGAACTGAATGTTCGACTTACATCATCACCTATCTTGATCTTTCCAGAATTAGGACAGGGGTATGTGGTGTATTGTGATGTTTCAGGATTAGGGTTGGGTGGTGTTCTCATGCAAAGAGATCATGTGGTTGCTTATGGTTCAAGTCAGTTGAGGGTGCATAAGAAAAATTACCCAACACATGATTTGGAGTTAACTGCAGTCCATGCATTGAAAAAATGGAGACATTATCTCTTTGGTGAAGAGTTTACTGTGTTTACAGATCACAAAATCATGAAACACAATTTCTCACAACGAAATTTGAATCTTAGGAAAAGTAGATAGATGGAGTATCTCTAGATTTTTGACTTTGACTTGATGTACACACCAGGAAAAGGGAATTTAGTGGCGGATGCATTGAGTAGAAAGTCATATGCTCAGTTGGAAAAAGAAGCTTCAAATGAATGGCAGTTGATGTTGGTCTTATCCGACATGCATGTGGAATGTGAAGACCGATGTAATTTTGCTATTTTCATTTCAGCTACACTTGTTCCTAATTTAGTAAAGATGATCAAAGAAGCACAAATATCTAATACAGAATGTCTGGTTGTAAGTTCAAAACTCAATGTTGGGGAGACCATTGATGACTGTAAACTTAATGGGGGTTCAGTTTTGTGTTTTAGAGATCAGATGATTTTACCTATGGTTTGTCAGGAAAAACTCCTTCATGCTTACCACCATTCATGATGGGATGTACATCCAGGCACACAAAAGATTTATAAGGCATTGAAGGTGCAGTTTTGGTGGAGCGACATGAAAATGAAGGTGGCCGAGTTCGTCTCACAGTGCTTAACTTGTTAGAAGGTTAAAGCATAACATTAGAGACCATCTTGTATGTTATAATATTTACCTATCCAAGTGTGTAAATGGTATCATATTTCAATGGATTTTGTTACACCTCTTCCAAGAATGGTCCAGAAACACGATGCCATTTGGGTGATAGTGGATCGTCTAACTAAGTCAGCCCATTTAATCCCTATTTTTGAAACACATACGGTGGAAGATCTTTCAAAAATCTATATCCAAGAAGTGGTAAAGAGGAATGGTGTACCAGTGTCTATAGTCTCAGATAGAGATATGAGGTTCATATCTCATTTCTAGAAATCATTACAGTAAGCCCTCAGAACTCAGTTGACTATGAGCATGAAGTATCATCCCCAAAGGGATGGGCAATCCGAGCGGATGATACAAACATTGGAAGACATGTTGCAAGCTTGTGTAATTGATTTTGGTGTCTCATGGGAGGAGAATATACCCTTAGTGGAGTTGTCATATAATAACAACTTTCAAGCCTCGATAGGCATGGCTCTGTTTGAAGAATTGTATGGGAATCCTTGTCGTTCTCCACTATGTTGGGTGGAAATGGGGGAAACACAACTACTTGGGACAAGACTTGTCCACGAGACAATAGGGATGATCCGGTTTATTAGAAAGAGGATGAAGATGGCTCAGAGTCATCAGAAATATTATTCATATCAGTGTTGAATACCGTTTTCGTTCATTGTGGGTGATCATGTCTTCTTGAGGATCTCTATAAGGCTTAGACATAGTCATTTCGGGAAGCATGGAAAGTTATCTCCTAGATACATTTTACCTTTTTAGAAACTGGAACCAGTTGGAGAGGTGGAATATCAGTTGGAATGACCACCACAGTTTAGTTTGGTGCATAATGTCTTCCATGTATCTCAGTTGAAAAACTATCAGCCTGATCCTGACCATGTGATCAGATGGGATCATATTGACCTAGAGCTGGATGCTTCGTTGATACATATCCCAATACAGATTTTATACAAGAAAGAGAAAGTCTTGAGGGAAAAAAGAATCAGTATAGTGTGGGGTTTATTGTAGCATAGTCAGATTCAGGAAGAGACTTGGGAACGTGAAAAGGAAATGAAAGAGAAGTGGCGAGAACTCTTTCAGTTGGGTGAAGGTTTTCTACTTTATGAGGATAGAAAGACCAATGGTGGGGAGAATTTAGTACCCCCAGTTTTTGGTATGTAACCCTTTATTGATGCTTTTAATGGGTTTATAGTTAAGGGTGATTAATGGGAGAGTCAGAATAACTTTAAATGATGATTTGAGGCAAAGGGGAAGTCGCATGGATGGTGCACTGTTTGTCTAAACCGTGCGGTAAAACTGTGCGTAGTTGGTCTTGGAGGTAGTAGCTTCCGCATGGGTGGTGCAGGGTTTGTCTAACCATGTGGCCAAACCATGCATGGAGTGTCTACCAAAGCTGTGGCTAACACATGGTTAGTTCATGAGTTTTCTAACTGTGCGGGCAAACCGTGCGACCACTTAAATGAGTTCTTATAAAGGTGGATCTCACGCATTTTTGCCTCTAAGTCGCTCGTTTTTCCTCCTAATCCACCCTAACTCATGAGTTTTCTTCTGATAAGGCAAGAGAAGGATCTCCCATCGTTCGGTAGGTGATCTGAAGGCTTCTCTTGGTGAATGAAAGCCGGATTTTTGAGGTATGTGATCATTCTTCTTCTCTCTTGATCGATTTCTTAGATATACTTAGATCTACTTCTCTTCTTCTCTCAGTTTCTTAGATATATTCCCATTATGGGAAGATCTAAGTGTGTTGATGAAAAATATGATGATATTTGGTCTTGATCTTTCATGGAGAAGAGATCTAAGGTGGGTTTTTAGAGAATCAACCCGGTTTTCTTGAGCATTCTTTGTTCGTTGTGGTTTCCGTCAAAACCCTAAAGGTAGGTGGCTTCACTCTTGACTCTTATTGTTATAATTGATTGGATTAGTTTCAAATTAGTTTGTTTGAATGGATTTTATTTCAAAAATCATGGGATAAATCTTCTTTAGTGATGATTTATGGTTTTGTTGAAATTTTGAAATCTTTGTGAATTGTTGTGAAAAGTGATTTGGCTTCTTGAAATTAAAATTTTGATTTAAAATTATGGATTTTCTGAAAATTTAAATGGTTTGATGAAAAGTGGGTTTTCAATAAAAAATGGTGTTTTATTGAAATGGTTTTAGGTTGAAATTATTTTGATGGAATTGGTTTTCAATAAAAAGGGATTTTTATTGAAATGGTTTGGAATTGAAATGGTTTGGCTTTGAAATGATTTTGATGGAAATGGTTTTCAATAAAAAGGTGTTTTTATTGAAAGGGTGTTTTTGAATGATTGATGGGAAGATGTGGTGTGTGTTCATATTGCATTCGGGACGGACAAGGGTTGGGAGTCTCCCACATCAGTGTTGGGATGAATAAGGGTTAGGGATCTCCCCCGTCGAACATTCATATTGCATTCGCGACAGATAAGGAATAGGGGTCCCCCCCATCAGTGTTGGGATGGATAAGGGTTAGGTCTCTCCCCCATCAAACATTTGTGTGCATTTGGTTTAGATTAGGGTAATAAGTCTCCCCCATCATGGTTGAGATGGATAAGGGTTAGGGATTCTCCCCTCTTCCAAGTAGCGTGCATGGTTGGTTGAATGAGTTTGTGAAATGGTTGGGTATTCTAAAAAGGGAATTTTTGTGAATTTTTTCTTAAGATTGTTTGGTTAGTTTTATGAAAAAATTACTTGCTGGGAAATTTGTTTCAATTGATCTTGGAATGCCTTTGGTTAAGAATGGTTTTGGAAAATTGTTTATATTTAGTTATAAACTGATTTTGAGGAAATGTTTTATATAAACTGTTTTTATATAAATTTAGATAACTCTTCTATCCTAGTGGCATGAGTAGGGAATTCATTTAGGAAAGCCTACTGAGTTTTATACTGAGCCCTTCTTTGGAATGTTGGTGCTTTTGCAGATGTGGTATTCCGGAACACAGGTAAATGTAAAGCATCTTATTGCTAGTGGATTGTGGTGATGCTTGGGAGATGTTGTGGAACTTATAGCTTGTGGAGCATGGAGTTTTAGTGTCTTTTAAGAGTCTTGAGTTGGTCTCCCTCTGTTTTTTACTTTTATGCTTAGTTTTTTCTTCTTCTGTTGTGGAATTTGATGTAGTTTTATATAAATGAAGTGTTTATTGGTCTTTTATTTGTTCGTGCATCATATAGTGAATGCTTGGTTATGGTTGATTTATGGGTTTATTTATAAAAGGGTAAATCATCCACCACATGTACTTGAAACCCTTCGACATTTATTTCCAGCCATTGGCGCCTTGGAGATGTCGCTTAAGTCTTAGTAATGACTCATTGTACTCTCAAGACAATGAGAATTGGCAGGTCATTACAACCCACCTTTATATTTTTCCTAACAGTTTGGAAGTTTCCCCACATATTGAATCCCACTAATAAATTATTTTTCATTTGAATCCATCAAGGGATGAAATTTGAATATCAAATACAAATAATCATTAGTTTATTGGATGGTTTCAAGACCATATTTTTGATTAATTGAAGGAATATCTAGATTCAATTTCAAAATGACTTTGATGGATAGTCAGAAGACCAATTTTGAATATATAATATTAAAATGGTTCGGTAATTAATGGTTATACGTTCTAAAAAATGAACATGATGAATACTGTACTATGAAAAAAAGTGGAGATACACTTATGGGTAATGTGATGCATGTTTCTTGTACTAAGGATAAAAATCTAATTTACATGAATATTTCATACTTGGGAATCATAAAAAATAAATGATAGGTTGATTATACAACATTCCCAATGTTGATTTTCAATGAAAGTGGGTTGATAATAAGAGTGATATTAAAATAGATGAATTGGGATTCATGAAAGTTGATTTTAGTATGTAAGGGTATAAAGAATAACTGTTTATAATGGAAATACAGACATTACAACTATTTTATGTTCTAGATCCCAGAAATTGAAAGTTGTTAATTGTTTTGTTATTGGAAAAAACCACTAATGGATCAGATAAAAATTCAACTAATGATAATCCTTTCATTGATAAATCACAATTATTTAAAAGTGGTCTCAATGTAGATGATATTTTGTATTTAAGAGAAGACCATAGAGAATGGATTTGGATAGTCGATAGAGGTTTCGAATCCCATTATCCTTTTAAAAACAATAGATTTCAATAATCATGTTATATATTTTTTGTAATATAAATTATGTCACCTCAAGTTATTATTTGTTCATTACTGTATTTCTATAATATAAATTTAACTTTGAATAACTTCAATAGATAATGACTTATTCATGTGATTGTTCTACCAATACGAAGGCACAATAGGTATTTCAACCTACTGATTCTCACAGTGAAGAGGAACAATGACCTCATGCATGTGTTGGAACTCCCAATCCTGAGGAACAACAGGTTTCTTAACATGTTGTCTCTCTTAGTGCAGAGGTACAATGACAATCTACATATTTCAACTCTACAAATATAGCGGAACAGATTGAAAATGTTGAATCTAATGAAATGGTAGGTGGGGAAGGATAGACATTTCATAAAAAAGGAGCTTCGTAGTATAATGGGGTTAGAAAAAATAATTAAGGGTAAAATTAAAGGCATAAAATATGAGGTTAGATAAAATTTTTGGGGCGATTATGTTAACCCTGACAAGACCATGTTCAATAGTTATATTGGAATCATCACTAAGAAATTTGTGAAAATTGATGTAAATTAGTGGCACCATGTTGTTCATGTGCTTAAGACTATTATGTGGTAATATATTCTGATAACATTAGGATATCATTTTCTTATTTTACTAAAAAAATAAAATAATGAAACATTGACTTAATCTTTATCATCCCTTACAGAGTGAATTTATAGTAGACTACTATCACAAAAAAATATGTATTAATAATTCATTGAAGGATTTATAGAGGCTTTTTCAAAATTCTAATGATACATCATCTTAAAATTGTTGAAGGGAAAATAAACCCACACACACCACTCTTTTATGGACACTTGATAACCCAAGAAGTGTGGGATGTGTTTACTCTTTGTCATGAAGATGTGTATTTTTAGGTACATTGTGACTAGTAATACTTTGTTTGATGATATGTGTATTCATCATTTTGATTTAAAATGAAGTATTTATGAAACACCTATTTAGTAACAAAAAATGGAATGGGAAACAAAAAAAATATAACCTACCATAAAGCATGGATGGTGTATGCTTCACTTGAAAAAAATTGGTACATATTCTAAATATCATAATAATTTTATGTGACAAGAAACATCACAATAATTATGTTTCTTTTTTTATATGATAATTGATAAATCCAAATCCAAATCCACTTACATTCTAATCCAAGTGTTATTAAAGGAGGAACATGTAAGTAAAGATGTGATACTAATAGATGAAAACAAACATAATGTGTGGGAAACATGTGTAAGTATAACAAATATTTTTAAATCGATATTACATAACAATGATTACTTATTTTACTATATTTTATATCCTACATAGTCATATGAATCAGAAAAACCTATACTAGATGAACACATATTATCAATGGACTTTAAGCTGCCAAAATAGTATGGCCGCGTTCGAGCTGCGGGTTTTGGGGTGACACCCCAAACATATTTTGAGAAAAAAAACAATAGGAGGTTCAAGGAGATGAAATGAAAAAGATTAGAAAAATACTAGACAAACTCAAAGAAAAATTACAATATAAGATATATATGCAATAAAATTTTATGGGAGGGATGAAAAGATAAGAAACAAAAAAAGAAAACCATCACGTGAAGATCCCACCCAACCCCACCCTCTTTGAGGTTAGCCATTCATCTCAAAAAACTTCCTTAACCAAGGTAATCAATTTTCTAATAATTGATTATATGATTTTTGAATAAGAAATACAATAATACCATTCCTATAATGATATTATATAGGGTGATAATAAATGTTATTTTTATCTATCAACACCCACCCATTACCTTGTAGCGAGGGATACGGTGCTCAATATCCAAAATTTCATACTACACAATAGACCACTCCCAACAGGTCATTGAGAGTATAGATTAGCATATACCGTAAGCCGAGCACGGATATGCCTATTCCAATTGATGAGTAATACATTAATATGGTTAAACAATATGATGGAACATTCATAACATAACTATCACATCGTGGAAAAAACATGTCACCAAGGAGAGATTAATTTACAATTTATTATTCATGATAAACATTTAATAAATAATGAAAAAAATATAAATTGATGAATGTTAATATAAATGGAAAAAGGAAAGAAGTGAAATGAAATACAATCTCAAAACCTTCTAATGTATCGACCAATCGATTGAAAAGATCTACAGAAGTAAACTTTACCCCACCCGTTCTATATCTGCATTCACCAGCATTGAAGGTTCATGTGGATACAAAGTTAAAAGATGGTAGTAGACACATATTTTATTTTTTAGAAAACATGTATGGAGAGGAAATTGGAGAATACATTAGTGTTTATAATTTAAATGAAATACTAAACTATGATTGGCTAGGTTCCTCAATTTTAAATGTATACATGAGGTGTGTTTTCATGATTTGATTATCCAAAAGATGATATAATTTGTTAATTTGGACTAAATACATTGCATATTTTTGGAATTCATATATATATATATATATATATATATAATTGATTTTATTTTCCCATGAAATAATTTGGAATTTTTATTCCCCAGATCTCTCGTATAGAACAACCAAAAATATAATCCAAAAAAATGAAATAGTAGTAGGCCAGGTCATGTCATTTGAAAGAAAACATTAGGATGGAAAAATATTCTTAATACTAATGATGCAGTGGTAAAAATATATAATTTAATAATATGAAACATAATTTTTATTTATTTCATTACTTACTCCTTTTTTTTATTTTAGGCAACATTGGATGCTCGTTGTGGTCAATTTAGATACTTGGATGATTTATTTCTTGGATTCAATGCATGGATATCCAAAAAATAGACGACACATGATAGATTTTTTCAATTTTTAGTACACTAAATCAATTTTTTAGAACTAAACATAATGTTATATAATTTATATTATCTTTTAATGGGTATTATTTTATTATGGGTTAGTGCATCAATATCATGAAAATGTAGGAATGAGGCCTAGGGCTATGCTTGAGGACACTGAAATGTTCTAAAACTAGAAAAGTATGAGGGTTTATATAATAATATTTCTCTATCCTATAACAGATCAAAACAAATTAATTATTCTAATCAATATTTCTACAGATTCTGAAATAAACAATTAGAAAATATTGTTGTTATTATGTTTGTAAATTTATTAGAGATATCAAATTCATGAACAAACTAGCATCCCCAAAGAGGTATTTTAGAAGATAATTACTATTTAATTTAAAATATTCATTAATCCATTGTGTATTTATATTTTTCCAATACTACCATTATTGTCTAAAATACACGTATTCATAAGACGATATAGATTTTTGTAGAAGTTAATGGGCAACATACGTCATGGAATAATGCACAAAAATAGAATCAAGATGTGAATTACATAGAATTGGTGGATTTTTTGATATTTATAATTATTTTAATTATTTTTAGTATTATTCACATAAAAATTTATTTCTTACAATGGTGGATACATTTTTTGGGTTGGGGTTGTTTTTTTGAGGATGCTCAGGCTCATAGGAGATAAGACTTTGAGGCTACAACTACGATAAAGACAACAATGAAATGGGTCAAGAATATATACAATCATCATGAAAAGATGAATTCATATTAATTATTTAATTAATTTATTCATCATTTTATCTACTATTTATAAGTTAATTTCCTTATCGTTTTTATCTATAACTTATTTAGTTTTTCTCACAGATCATTATTCTTTCCATCACTTCTCTTTGTCAAGCTGGCAATTCTATATAAAATTGATGTTATTTAGCTAAAAACCAATTCTCATTGAAAAATAGAAGAGTAGAGGAAGCTCATGTTCTCATTGCAATTACTTCTCATGATATAATGGGAACATGATCTTCCTACACTCTCTATGATTTCAACAACAAGAATGGTTTTTTATCTATGAATATCAATTCAATATATGGTGTTGACAGTTCAATAATGAATCGAAATGGAACTCATGATAACATTTGAATTTATGGTTTTTTTTTTGAGAATTTAGGGTGAGAGGAATCATCCACTCCTCAATATTACACATTTTTTGAAAGGTATGACACCATGTTCTTTGATCAATTTAAAATTGAAATAAATATTAGTAAAAAATCTAACTGGCATACTCAAAATTGAGAAACCAATTCAGATTGTTTTTATACTTTAAGAAAACAGTCCATATGTCATTTGTGACATATATAAATCGACCTAATAGCAATATAATACATGATGTTCTTGGTATGACAGAAAGCGTCTTTTTCTATTTAAAATTGACATTAATTTTAGTAAAAAGAACAAGTTACACACTAAATACTAAAAAAATAAATTTTTATAGTTTTGATATTGTATGAAAACAATCCATACGTTATTTTAACTTTCAGGAGTCAACTACAGCTCAATATGATGTACAATGTGACCAGTATGACTAAAAATGTGTCTATTTATTTAAAATTGACATTAATTTTAGTAAAAATAAAAATTTACAAACTGAGAACAAATAAAACAATTTTAGATTCTATTGATAGTTTAGAAAAAACATCCTTAAGTATATTAAGATGTTTTTTAGTCAACCAAACCACAAGAAGACACACATGGTGACCACTATAACTCTATGTGTGTCTATTTATTTAAAATCGACAGTAATTTTATAAAAAGAAAATGTAACATTCTAAAAATAGAGAAAAAATATTAATTTTTTAACAATTTATTAAAACATTTCATAAGTAATTTTTTATGTGTAGGAGTCAACCTCTCCGCAATATGATGCGTAGTGTAACCGGTATGACTTTAAGTGGGGATTTTTTATTTATCATTAAATTTAATTTAAGTAAGAAATAAAAAAATGACATACTAAAAAAGATAACATTATTATTGTTTTTATACTATATGAAAATGATACAAAAATAATTTGTGACATTTAGGAGTCAGCCACACCTCAATAAAACACACTGTGTGACCGATATAACTAATTTTTTATCAGTTTAAAATTTAAATTTTAGTTGAAAACATATCACTCACTTAAAAGTAATAAAAAATTCTAATATTGTCTTGATAATTTAGGATATCAATTAATAATTCATTTTTGACATGTATGTAGTAGTATCACATCAAAACAATGCACAATACAACTAATATGACTCAAAATGCATTTTTCTACTTTGAAATTACTTTTTAGTAAAAAACAAAACTAACATACTAAAAACTGAGAAAATAAATTTTGATTATTTTTATACTTTTTTAAAACAATCCATTCATAATTTTTTACAAGTTGGAGTCAACCACTCCCCAATACGACATATAGTGTGACCAGTATGACTCCAAGTGTGTCTTTTTATTTAAAATTGGCATTAATTTATGTAAAACAAACAAGTGACATATTGAAAACTGAGAAAACGAATTCATTTTTTTATTGATACTTTATGAAAATGATACATAATTTATTTTTCACATGTAGAAGTCAAGAACACTAAAATCCAACCCACGGCGTGACCAATATGAATTAAAGTGTACATTATATTTTTCATATTGGCATTACAGTTCAAAACATGTCACTAATTGAAAATGAAGAAAACGCCCTTCCATTGTGTTGATAAAATTGGAAAGAGATTTATATGTCATTTGTGAAGTTTATAAAGTAATCTCACATCAAACTGATGCACGATGTGTCCAATAGGACCCAAAATGCATGTTTTTAGTCTAAAATAACATTTTAGTAAAAAAATAAATCTAGAATACAAAAAATAGAGATAAAACATTCCAATTGTTTTGATATGTTAGGAAAAATATCCCTCAATAATTTTTGATAGTTAGGAATCATTTTCACCTCAATTCGACGCATGGTGTTACCAATATAACTCCAAATGTTTCATTATTTAAAATTGACATTAATTTCGGTAAAATAACAAGTGGAATACTGAAAAATGAACAAACACATTTGTATTGTTTTGATACTTTTGTAAAATGATCCACGTGTCACTTGTGATGTGTAATAATCGAATCCCACCTTAATATGATGCACGATGTGACTGGTATAATGACAAATGTGTATTTTTAATAATTATTGAAATTTTATTAATGTATTATTTCTTATTAATGTTTAATTTATTTCATTACAGTATTACGAATATAATATTTTTTTCTTATATTGGAGTAATATTTTTCTCTCATTGAAAGGATTTTTTGGAAACTAATACCTTGAGTGGTAATTCGTGAGAGTGTATAATGGGAATCAAAAGATGAAACATTAATGTTTTAAATTTTTTTTTGGAAAATTGTAAATGTAATTATATAAAACATTTTTTGAAATGTATATATTATAGCTTTTTTATATACCATGTGAGTATATTTTTTATTCCTCATGTCACATTAAATATATATAGCATGATATGATATTAAATGTTTTTACGGAGTGTGATGTTATATTAAGAGAACATTGTATCCTGTTAATCCTTTATCAGTGATATTTAAAACATTGATAGGGGGATTTATTAAGTCAAAAAATATCATTGATAAAGGCTGTCCATTTTCTGTTCTAAAATACGGTGGATAAAGTTCCCCCTTTATCAATGCTGTGATTAATGACAGTTTTTAAGCACTGTTAAAATCCTCTATTCACACCAATAATAGGAATGTGTGTAGTAGTATCATTTAATGGGAATAATTTTTTGAGTTTAAATATTCCTTTAAATTTTTTGAATTCCTTTAGGTTTTGGAAATTATAAACTCATTTCCTTTAATATTATTTTTTTCCCACTTTCTATAAGTTTCAATGAAATAATTTTTATGAAAGTCTGATAATAATTGGGATCATGCTATTTAATATATTTTATGTTTTTTTCTAGTTATGTCTAAATTTATTTCCCTAATACCAAATATAGTCTATAAATAATAAATGAAAGCAGATCCGTACTTATAATAGGATTCTCATAGTTTCTCAAATACTATTTTCTCAGATTTTTGAATCTGATTCTCACAATTTCTCAAGTTCAGTTCACTTATAATTTTGAATCTGATTCACAGAGTTTCTCAAATCTTATTCTCTTAGAATATTAAACCCGATTCTTACACTTCTACAAATCCAATTCTTATAATTTATAATTCGTTTTCCTTTTTTTAAGAATCTTATTTCATACCTTTCTAAAAACAAATTAGTTACTATAATTCCTTATTTTTCTTATATATGTAATCAGATTCATAAATATTTGAAATACTAATTACTTGATAATCATTCTCATGATGTTGTTTCTTTATGTTAAAATGATTTCATCTAATTTATTATTTTATGACCGTTGTAATTTACAATTGTGCTGGTCCCTCTGAAATTCCAGGTAAAATATTACCATTGAAGACCAAGTCGACCATAGCCATCGAAGCCTATAAATATCCGATCTCTTCGTCATTTGTAAAAAAATATCAACTACTATGTGTGTCTACATGATGTTGAATTTCTATCTTGTCAAGTACTTTTTCTCAGGGTTTGTAACTACAGTAAGAGGGTTTCAATCTTAAAGCAAACATGTCAGGGTTTCTCTTTAAGATTTTCTTTATGCATCCAATTTTATGATCGGGGGATTCGAGTGAAAGGAAGATAGATGTTCAAATTACCTACCGAATAAAGGGATTGCAGGGATAACAAGAAAGAAGCTACATCTAATCTTTCACAAATCACAAGCTTACCCTTGTGTGGGTATTATAGACTTTAATGAAAGTGTAAATCAAGGTACTTTTATCCAAAGTCATTGGATACCCTTCTCTTTGGGTTAAAATATATCATTTCATTTGTTCTAATTTTTCTGTTATACGTTTTCAATTTTACTAAAATTTATTATAAATAGAAAGTATTACATTATATACATTCTTTATTGGTTAAACTTTGATTTAAAATTATATACGATTTAAGATAGAATGCTATTTAAGAAAACCGGTGACTTATTTTCATTATGATAATCATCTTTATCAGATCAAAGGTGTTTTCCTTAACTTTATACAAGAGGGTTTAGTGAATATAATTTTTTAAAATTTTTAAACAAATCCTACCTTAAGATTAAAAATGAATTTTTTTAACTTAAAATTCATCCTCTCCTATAATTGTGCAATCTTCATACATATTTCGATACAACAATTGGAATCAGAGCATGTTTCCACATCTCATATATTTTCTTAAATTACTTTTGTAATTTAGTTTTATATATTTTATAATTTTTTTATTTATAAATATTTTTCTACACTAATGTGTTTCATGGAAAATTTTTTTTTTTATTATTCTAAAGATGATAGGTTTCAATGAGGGATCAATAGATAATTTGAATCCTACAAGACAAACTATTTTTTTGGGTAATGAATATGAATACTAGAGTGATTGAATGAAGACATTTTTTATCAATATTTGTGTTGAAAAGTTTGTAATGCTTACTAGAGATTACAAAATTCTTAATAATGAAGTTAGACTATTTACAAATTGAGAGTGACATGAATATCAACTTAACTATAATGTAATATCTACATTAATTTTTCAATGTTTTGAAATATATACAACAAGATTTAATTTTATGAATCAGAAAATAGAATTTGGATGAAACTAGAAATTACTAATTTTGGTACATCTAATATCATTGAGACAAGAAGAGATGTGCTTAGAGAAGACTATTATACTTTTGTTTTTCCATATGGAGAACAGGTAACTAAATTTCAATAGAGATTTATGAATATTGTAAATATCTTATAATACATGGGATAAAGAGTCCTATAAGATGATGTTATTATGGAAAATATCATAGTCATCTTTTCTAATTAATGGGATTCAAAGAGAACACTAGTTGTTGTATTAAGAAAAGTTGAAAATGTTACTCTTAATGAGTTATTTGGAACTCTTATACAATATAAAAATAGATTGAAGAGAGATTATGAAAAAGGAAATAAAACAAATAGAATTGTTTATTTTACTTAAAATTGAATTATGAATAAATACAAGACACATCATAAAATAGTTAAGTCACCAAAGAATAAATTGGATGTTCAATCTGAGTCAAGATAATCTGAACATTCAAAAAATGAGTTATCCAATCATTCTTAAAGGAAAATAATATTGTTGGAAATAAGTATTTTCAATACTGATATAAGAAAAAAGATAATAATGAAAAGAAATATTTAAATTTTATATGCTATGAATGCCATAAAATGGGACACATCAAACCCAATTGTTCAAAGCATAAACCAAAAGACAGAAATGACAGATATTCTGAGAGGAATCAGAAAAATTTATACAAGCATAAAGTAATGATATTTATAAATGAAAATTTATAATGGAATATTAATGGAGGAGATTATTCTAATTAATCCTCATATATTGAAAATTATGAACAGAATAATATTGGACTTCTGGATAGAATACCTTTCGAGAATCAATATTTCATGAAGAAGGTACACACTATTGAATCCTTGACCAGGATTTTATTAAAAGATAATTACCCTTATGAAGACATTTCTAAATTTTTGGATGAGGAATATTCTTCAGAAAAAGATAATTTACTGCCTTTATTTGATGAAGTTTCTATATTTTTCATGTTTCTTGAATATGAGAATTGAAAAATCAAAAAGAAACTTAAAAAAGAAAAATTATAGAATCAATGTCCTCACCAAATAAGTATCATATCTTTCTAAATATGTTGATGAAAAATATTTTGAAATAATTTCTATTTAAAAAATCCATTATGATGTAAATTCTAAAAATAATAAACATTCTATGGGTATTGAAATTTGTATTTCCTGAGAAAATAAATTTTTGATACAAAATCAATTTCTAAAAAAATAATTTTAAGGATAAGAATTTATTTATTAGACTAAAATATGAATGAAATTATCTTACAAACCTCTTATCAATGTTTACTTCTGATAATGAAGAATTTAATATAATTTATAAACAAATTTTCCTTCTAAGAAATAGTTCTATAATTGCTTACTATCATTCAAAAATAGTTTTTAGAAATAACTATTTTGGTCCCAAAAGTGCCCTATTTTTCACTAAGTGTCAAAGTGGTGGAAATTTGAAAAAAAATGTTCATTAAAAAAAATAAATTCCTTAGGATCTCATGAATCTTATTTTTCTAAACTACTATGGATTCCTAAGATTTTACTTTTTAACAATTCTGATTACAAGAAACTTTGGTTAACAAAAACTAACTATTTTTTTTCTGGAAAAAAAGGAAGAACAAAAAACACATGGTACATTAATTTTTTTTGTTCCCTATATATGACTGGTAAGAAATACTTCTTTGAAAATATTGTTTAAATGAAATGTGTAAGGTTTTCCTTTGTAGATAATACTAAAGGGAAGATTATTTGTATAGGTGACATTGTTCTTCTTAAAAAATCCTTGATTTTAAATGTTTTATTTTTTAAGGGTCTTAAGAAGAACCTTATATGAATAAGTCAATTATGTGACTAAGTTTCCCTTGGGAATTTTAATAATGATAAAATTTTATCAGTAAATTCCAAGGATGGATTCATTCTTTCTGACCACCTACATGAGAATGTTTACACACTAAAATTTAAAGTCCTTAGGAGCCAAGAAATATGTTGCCTTAGTTTAATAATAGATCAGTCTTGGTTTTGAAATAGATGGATAGGACATTGTAACCTTATGAACTTATAAAAATTGACTAAAAAGGTCTAGTTTAATATCTATCAGATCTTATATTTGATTCTTCAAAAGTAGGTGATCCTTTTTAATATATATGGAAACTAAAGTCATAATTTAAATCAATCAGTGAAGTCTCGTCTACTGGTTCTTTAAAATTTATGCACATGGATGTTTTTGGTCTTATAAAAACTAGACGTATTATAGGAAAATACTATGTGTATGTTCTAGTTGAGTACACTATATTTACATTGGTCTATTTTCTGACAAAAAAATGAAGCCTTTTATTTCTTTAAAACTTTTACAGATAAAGATAAAAACTAGAAAAACAATCCTTTGATAACTATTCATAGTGTCCATGGTCGAGTATTCAAAAATTAATATTTTGAAACTTTTTTGTAGGAAAAAGGGAATTACACATAAATGGTAAGCTCCAAGAACTCCTTAGAAAAATAAAGTTGTTGATAGAAGAAACAAACTTTTCTAATAGATAACCAGAACCATGTTGAGTGAATAAACAATTGTTAAATATTTTTCAACTAAAGCTATTAGTAATATTTACTATACTATAAATTGAGTTTTAATAAGAAAATTTATTAATAAAACACTTTATGAGTTATTGACAAGCTGAAAATATAATGTATCATACTTCAAAGTATTTGGATGCAAAGTATTAATTTTGGATACAAAAGATAAATTACATAATTTTGAACCCAAGTCCAATGAAGGTATATTTTTTGTCTATTCAACTTTCTCTAAGGCTTATAATGTTATCAACAAAAACTATTATACTATTAAAGAAATATCACATATTAAATTCTGTGAAATTGATCCATTTTTTAACAATCCCAACCTATATCTTCTGATTTATTTTCAAAAACGGATTACCAACCATTGATATAAGATTCTACTAATAAGTATAAAACCCAAGAGAATTTTTTGAAGTATTTAGTTCAGAAGATATTCTACCTTACGTTTATGAACCAATTTTACAAAACCTAAGTCAGTTTTTTCTTAGAACTCATCCTTGTGATAGTATCAATTCTTATGTAAATAAACCCTAAAAGTCTATAATTTATTTATGAAATGATGTAGAGCATATATTATTTCTTTCCCAATTCAAACGAAAAAGTTCTAATGAGGCTTTAGGTGACAAATATTGGATTAATTCAATTTAAGATGAAATAAATGAATTCTAAAGGAACAAAGTTTGGACATTGGTTGAATGACCTAAAGAAACCTTTGTAACATAAGTAAAATGTGTTTTAAGAAATAAATGTGATGAAAATAGAGTCATTATTAGAATTAAAGATATACTATTTTCTAAAGTCTATAATCAATAAGAGGGAATAGACTATGAAGAAACATATTCCCTAGTAGTTTGACTTTAATTTATTTGTATTCTATTATCCATAGTAGTATTGTTTAATTCTAAAATTTTCCAAATGGACGTAAAGTGTTCTTTCCATGATGGATATGTTTAAGATGAAGTTTCTGTTGAACAACCACCAATTTTTGAAGATATAAAACATCCAAAATATGTTTGTAATCATACAAAAGCATTATGAAAACTTAAACAAGCCCCTAGAGCATGGTGTGTTAGATTTACAAGATTTAATTTGAAAAACAATTTTTTAAGGGAACATCTAAACCAATAATTTTTATAAAGAAATAAAATATTTTTTTTGATTGTTTAAATTTATGTTGAGGAAATTATATTCAGATTTACTTAGAAATCCTTAACTAATTCATTTTTGAATATTTTGAAATTTTAGTTCAAAATGTTCATGATGGATGAGTGGAAATTCATTCCTGATGTTCAAATTTCTAAATAATTTGATGTAATCTATATATACCAACATAAGTATATTAAATATCTTCTTAAAAAGATTGAATATGACAATACTAAAAGTATTTTTACTCTAATCAGAACCTCAAATGACATAGATCTTATGGAATCTAGATAACCATTAGATCAAACAACATTTAGAGGTATGATTGGAAGATTACTATACTTAACATCTAGTCATCCATATATAATGATTTCAATATTCATATGTGAAAGATATCATGAAAATAAAAAATAATCCCGTATAAAAGCTATTAAATTAATTTTACATTATTTAAAGGGAACTATGGATTTTGAACATTTATATTCATCTAGAAATGATTTTAAATTAATTTGTTTTTCAGATGCTGACTTCTGTGGTTGTATAATGGATTAAGAAAGTTTATCTACAACTTGTCATTTATTAGTTGTTTCATTAGATTCTTCATCTTTCAAGAAACAACACTCGGTTGAACTTTCCATTACTAAATCGGAATATGTGGTAGTTGGAAGCTGTTGTGCTCATGTGTTGTGGATGAAACACACACTCACTGAATATGGAACGAGTTTTACAAAAACTCATATAGAATGTGATAAAATTTTTTCCATAACATTAAGAAAAAAACTTGCACATCACTAACATTAGAAAAACATAGATATTAGGCATCAATTTCTTTGAGATCACACACTTAAAAGAGATATTATTTTATAATTTAATAGAATGTAAGAACTACTTACTGATATTTTTACAAAACCTTTACCTTATGATATATTTGAATACATTAAGAAAAATATAATAATGATAAATATAATGTAATCATTCATTTACACTTTCTATTTAATATATATCCTTTCATTAATATACTCCCTTTCATAGAGGGAGTGCATTGGATATTTTTCATTAATGTTTTTTTTTCAGATTCTATCAAAAAATGTTCAGAACTTATCAAAATAAATTGGGGCCCTAATAATATTTTTAAACACTAGTTTATGTATATTTTTTAAATTTCTTATTATAATAAATTTTGTGCAGAATTATAACCCCTAAGAAGAATTTATTTTAAATACTAGTAATTCGTAAGAAAACATTGAAAGGTAAAAATTGTTTCTTATTAATTCATAAATTTAATTCAGTATGTTTATATTTAATTTTTTTAATCATATTTTCTTAAAACTATTTTGTTTCCTTGAAACCTCAAAAGTTCAAAACATATAAATCCTTCCTTGGCTGAATTTCAACCATCAATTCATACCTGTCTCTTTTCAACAGTCAGATTATTCTTGGAAGTCAAACCATCACCTTGCCACCAATATATAGAATGATACCCCCTTGTGTCCCACATTGACCTCCAATATATTTTTCCCATGTTTCTATTTTCCTTAAAAACATAAGAAAAAGAGTTAGAAGAAATTAAAATTACAGAATCCTTTCTTTTAGACACTGATGTTCCCCCAAAGAAAACATATTATGTGGATTTTATGTTCTTCCAACCAATAAAGGAAATATATTTGATTTAGAATTAGTTCAATATGCTGAACTACAGTCTCAATCATAAAATCTAACAAGTGAAGAAAAAATAAGTGGTGATGAGATTCAAGAAATATGACATATTCAGATGGATAATCAATACAATAAACTCTATATAAGAATTTATCATGCCTCATCTTCTAAGCTAGCCTTAGAAGAAAATTCAATTCATAAACCTGAAAATAAGATATAGAAATCAAACTCATCCCTAAAAGAAAATTTCGTTGATAGTGATGTTCAGAATGTTCCTTCCAATGGTGATGATAATGGTAATGATAATGGTGATGGTGATGATTATGAATAAATTATTGTTTAAATTTATGATGAAATTAAAATCTAATAGAGGAAAGATAAATAAAAAACTAATACAGACAAATTGAAGTAGATAGATGTTGTAACTTCTAAGAAAAATAAATCATAATTAGAAAAATCATAATCTTCCATGGGATAATATTTAAAAAAAAAATAAATAAGATGGTAAAGTCCATTATTTATATTCCAAATATTTAGTCAATGTGTCAGGGAAATCAATAATATTTGAATAAAAAATATGACTCAATAACTTTTTATATGGAGAAGATGATCAAGCTTGAAGAATATTTCATAACCTTCATTGTGATAATCATCTTTATTAGACCCAATGCATTTTCATTAACCTACAGAAGAGGGTTTAGTGAATCTTATTTTCTTAACTATGTTAAACAAATACTTACTCAAGATTAAAAATTAATGTTTTTAAACATTTAATTCACCCCCTCTTGTAATTGTTCCATATTCATACATATTTCGATTCAACATAAATTATAGTATCCATAAATTTTTCTATATATTTATGATTTTTGTTTTTGTGGATGTTAAAAATTGTATTTTAAAGATCAATTATTAGAACTATACAAAAAATCTATATAATTTTATAAAAATAACATGTTTTATTTGAACACATCATCATTAGTTTGAAACCTATGTGAAATTGGTAATTTTTTTTGTGTTTTAGAGGAGATGATACTAGTATGGTTTCTTCTAGACACAATTCCTTGAAATCCTCATCATTCTTAATAAATTATCATGGTTTTGAGGAAATTTTTTAGTTCTTGTGTTGTATTAAAAGAACCTTTAGTGAAATCACTATAAAATAAAATAACAAAGAATTTTTGTTTTCAAAAAATATTCCATTTATAATTTTTATAGTGATTTTGGAAATCCTTTATGGTATGTAATAAAAATTATTATTGTGTCCAATATCAAAAAGACACATTTTGTTAAATTATCATTTATTTGTAGGGTAATGTGTTTATATATTTAGATATTATTGAGAAAGAATATTTTATATTTATGGAATATTTATGATTTTCATTTTTAGTTCATATACCACAATAACAACATTATATTTTAATATATCTTTTCCTTTAATTAAGTCACCTATGTTTGATAGCTTTCTCCACATGCGACACCAAACTAAAACATACCTTTATTATATATATACTTATATATATTTTAAATATTAAATATTGTTTTTAAAACTCTTCATTTAATTTTGAGTAACTGAACTGTGAATTATATTTATATATAATAGTTATTATATATAAATTTACTAAATTATTTATATTTATTCGAATACGATTTTAATGTTCTAAACATTTTATAAAATAAAACTATTCATATTATTGTTAATTAATGATGTTAATAAAATATAATTTTGACTGACTAATGTGTCCTTTATTGTTGTTTTATTTAAATTTTGATTCAGAAGAACTATAATTTTTAAAATATTGTTTAAAAAAACAATTTTTTCACTATTCTCTATATTTTTTATTAAATATTAAAATTACATATTTTATAGTGTTAAAATGAAAAAGTAAATCTAATATTTTTATTAATCTTAAAAATATTTTCTTGTGGTAATTTTTTTCTATAATCTGGATGGAATAATTTTAATATGAATTTAACAATATAATGTTTTCATAAATACTATTAATTTTTTGGAAATATTTTTTTATGTTTGATTTAAAAATATAGGAAAAAAATTCCAATGAAAAAAATATATTTTATAAGTGAAAAATAATATATAATAATAAATTATTTGTTTCAAAAATATAGAATTATAAATTTATTGCATGATTAATATATTAAAAAAATAATTAAATTATACATTTTGGGTTTAAAATTAGTTTTATTAATTTTAAAAAATTCTTTGATTTAAAATGGATTTTAGATTTTGACGTTTTAGGAAAAAATTAAATAAAAACCCATTTTTTCATGGAGGATATGTTACCTTAGGTAAAATAAATTACTAAAATAATAGCTAAAATGATTAAAATTAAAAATAAAATGGTAATGAGGTGAAAAAATGTTTAAAACATGAGTGGGAATTAGTGGATAAATTTTTTATCAGATTTATCTCTTATCCACTAAATTATTTCCAAATTTGTGATCATATTTTATTAAGAGTAACTATAAAACCCAAGTTTTATTTACGTTTCCATTTTATTATTTATATTTTATTTTATAAGAAACATGAGTTGAGATTTGGGAGTTTATAGATGATTTTATAGAGTTTAACAATAATTTTTAAAGGTGTGTGAATTGAGAAAGATTAGTAAATAATGTAGAATAATTCTAAAAAATTAAGAAATATGATCTAGATAAATGCATGCTTAATACATGGTTTTTTTGAAATCATTTTCATTATAACAGAATCCATATGAGTTGAGGTAGTGGAAGAAGCACAGTCTGAACATGAGTAATCAAAATGTGTGATCCAACCATGAGATGTAATAATTTTGAGAGATTATAGTTACATGGGGTTCCAAAAAAAATGGAACAACCATGGGACTGGTTATGATACATCTAGTAGTATACACATTGTTGATGCACAATTTGTTAAACGGTGTGGCCTAACCATGGATTTTGTATTAAATACAATGAATATTAGTCATTAAATATAATTCTCATCATGAAAACCTAATTTATATATGAATATCATAGGCTCTCAAACTATAATCCCTCCTTAGGAACCCATAAGTATTTCATTGATCTATAAGATAATTTTGTTGAATCATGTTTCTTTAGTTCTCAATATTTAATTATAAGTCTTCTTTAATTATTGTTCTATTTATATCTTCCCATGGTTATCCCTCAAGGTCCCATAGACCAAATATATCATGAATATATATATTCCCAATGATGTGTATTTTAAAGATATCTTTTTGCGTAACATTTAATGTAGGGTGTTTCAAGCATAGTTCAAGAGGTTTTTTTCATTCTCGGATTACTTTTACCATTGTGAGGTATATGGATTATCTCCCATTATAATCATTCCGCAACATGAATTATTAATAATTAAATCACTCAATTATAAAAATTTTGATTTATATCTAGGTTTTAATACCCAAAAAATATTTTTGAAAGTGATTCACATAATGTGTTTGATAACATAATTGAAAAAAAATGTTTCTAAAGAAATGAAATTTCTTCAGAACATGGTATGTTATTCAGATAAATATAATGTAATTTAATTGTAGTTACATATTGGTTATAACATTGGGATAGTGTTAAAGTGGGATATAGAAATTCCATTTGGTGATGAATTGGTCTCCAAATGTTTCACCGCTAATGATTAATGGGACATTCATTGGGCATGCATGGGTGTTTGAGTGTGAAATGTGAATGGGTATTCAAGGTGAAAAGAAATATAATAAAAGATTTCACTGAAAACAATTTCTATTAAATGGTTTTATTAGGTTTTTTTTTTCAATTATCAACTTCTATTTTATATATAGATGAGATAACATGTTCAAGTTACTAGAGACATCGGGTGACATGTCTTTGGTAATTACCAATTGTGTTTCATACTCACCCATGCTTGGGAAAATCAATTCATTTATAGAAGTTTTATTTTTATATAGAGGAAAATTTATGTTTTTATATAAATTTCTAGTGATGCATCACGATACTATGGGCATGGGACATGGAGTTAGAGATTGGATATTGACCATGATAGGTTAATGCAACTTTGGTGTCATTGAATTCTATTCTTATTTATGGTGTCAATGTTGTACTCCATTTATTCCATAAATGATACTCATATTTTATTATGGTTTTAGTTGTTTTGTATTACAATACAATAATTATATAGAATCTTGTTCATTGTTTTTTCATCAGTAAGTTATTCCCAGCTAATAGAAAATCATCGGATGATGATCAACTATTATCATTGAAATTTTTACCATCATTTTGCGCCTCAAGGAAAACAATATGGTAAATATAACCTTATCAACATTCTATTCCAATTGGTGTGGGGTGAGGTTCTACAAATGGTATAGTCATGGTTGATCAATCATCTTTCTATGGTATCATAGAGATTGGAATTTCAAAACATGAAAAGTATTGAGTAAAAAATGTTGATATATTATTTATGTTGACCACCATATAACCTGGAAATTATCTATATAAATAGTTTCTCTATAAACTTCTTATTGTTTTTCCATCACATCGTTATGGGTTTAATAAACGAGAGTAGTTTATCATGCATGATTAGTGTGAAATTAAACTTTAAATTCATTGTTCATATTAAAATTAATGTTTGTTTGAAAATGGTAATTTTGACTATTTATCTATACTATATATTAATTTAATTGAATTATTTTTTTAAAAATATCTTAGTCATTTTATGTTTTTTTGTCCTATTTAGAAATTGGAACCAGTTTTATTACAAGAGGATGCAACTAAGAATATATTTCAACATGAACAAAAATTATATTAGAAGATCATTTTGGAAAATTTACATAAATATCATTTCATGGATAATATAAATCAAGATTAACAACCATGAAATGAAAATGTCTCTATATACATTTATAAATATAATAAGTTCATATTTTGGGGAGATTTAGGTCCAGAACAAGTGGAGGAATTTTTATAGAAGAAAAATCTAATTTTTAATTCCATGGGTTCACTAGGGGAACATATAATAAATATGGAGGTTAAAATTGGACAAAAATATATATTACCATTCAGTAGTAGATTCCTTAGAAATTGTTAATTCAACCAAGTATGGATATCTTCCAAACATCATGGATTTATATTGAAATGTTTTCATTAAAAATTTATTTGTGTTTCCACCATAAAAATAAGTTGAATTTTTTACTGAACTCTTACTAGGGGACAATATTATTACACATATATCCAATAGGATGGTGATGATATAATTAATGTAATTTAATGTTAAGTTACAATAGTTTTAAACTCAAGGATTCATTTGAACTAGTATATCTCCATTAAGCGAACCCATTCTTTTTATAATGATATTAGACAAAGCCAGTTGTTTCTAGGTTGTTTATCTAAATTTCATCTAGGTTCTAATAAATAATCTATATTCTATTCCATTATTTTATAATCTAGTTGACCAATTTAGGAGATCCAAAGGGTTTTATATGATTTTTATAAAGTTATGGTTCCAATATCTTCATGTTATAAGGTAGGATATTTTGATAACATCTTTTTGGAGATATTATAATCCCTCTAAATATATACATATTACCTGTATTCTTATGAATGAACTAAATGTTTTCATGGAATTTAAATAATATATCATTAATAGGAATCTAATTATATTTATGGATGTATTATTTGATTATATTTTAATATATTTTATGAATATGACCAATTAAGAAAAGTACATGAGAATAGTTTGGGTATTGTGTTGTAATATCACCATTATTGTATGACATAAATATGTGATTTATTGATATAGTAGGTACCTTTCCTTGGTCATCTCATTTCATAAGGTGAATTCTATGTTGATCTTAAAATATAAAAAATTTTATCTCTCAAAACAACATAAGAATACCATTGAGATACACAGTTATATTATATTATCAGTGTATTACCAATTCTTTATTTATGACATTTCATGACTTTCCTCTAAAATTATATAATTTATCCGTAATGGTGTTCAATTCCAATTTAGCTATGAGTGATAGAACTCATTTCAGGATCTTATGGTTCAACTAAAATTATAACCCATCCATACAAATCCATAGTCAGTATGAGGCCATGGTGTCTATTGCGATTCATTTAGATATTTTTTGGGATATGTTATCATGTAGGGAGAAAATGTTGTAGCATCTGGATCATGATAGTTATGATATGATGAGAAGAATTGCCTAATTTATTATTTGAAGTTATAATTTATAATATATTAATTTAAAACATAGATTAACTATATTGTTGGTGACATGTTCATAGTGTTCATGAATTATAAAAGAAAAACACAACGTTTCATAGATTTATTTTAAAATAAAGTGTTTATGAATCATAAAATAAAAACAAAACTTATCATATATATATTTTAATATATTGAATAAAATATGAAAGAATTTTTTTTGAATTTTAATTTATGTATAATCCTGTTAAATGAAATTCAATAGTTGATGCATTGAGAAGGATGTTATATAGTTAGTTCACTAGATATTTAATGGATGAGTGGCAGATCATGATGGTTAGAGTGGATATACATATGGATTGTGAAGAGTAAGGTGGTGTTGTAGAATTAATTATTTTTCCCAAATTCTTAATTTAGTTGAGCATGTTAAATATGGCCATAGATCCTATCCTGAATATATAATCACGAGGTATAAAGACAATGGAATGGAGACTATTAAGGGATGATTTCTAGATGGGTTTTTTTGTTGTGTTGTAGAGATATTATTATTAATCCACTGACCTGTTAGTAATGAATTTATTATAATTTTTACCACCCATGATGTTTTATTTTTACTATAATTCGAAAGGCATATAAATAGATGAGAGAAATATTCTAGTGGGTTTCTAATAAGATAAGGTTTGTAAAGTATGTCTTGAGATGTATCAAATTTTAGAAGATCAAGGTAGAGCACCAATGAATAGATGGTGTGTTGAAATATTTACCTACACTAATGTGTAAATGAGAGAAGATTTCTATTTATTTCCTCAAAGGTATAATAAAAATATTTTATAAACAATATGTTTTATATTTGGGATCAACTCATTAATTTGGATCACATCATCCCCACATTAAAATCTAGTAAGTTTTTGGGATTGAAAAAACAATGTATTTTAGAAGATTTAAAGTTTCATTTAGTTCTAGTAACAATTTCATTATATTAAGACCCTATGATTATATCATTGTTTTGGAAATCCTTACAGAAATCCCTTGGAACCTAGTTAACTAGGTCTGTAGTTTATTGTTCTCAAATTGATTTAGAGTGTAATAGGACAAACCAAAAATTGGAAGAAATTATTAGATCATACAATATTAAATTTAAAGGCTCATGGTTGGATAATATACCATTAGTGGAGTTATCATACAATAATAATTTTTAGAAAAAAAACATTATTCCTCCTTTTGTTGATTTGTATGGTCTTCCATGTCATTATGAACATTATTCGGTGGAAATAGGTGATGAATACATTATCAGACCTAAGCATGTGTAAAAGAAAATAGAGAAGCTTGTAACAATATAAAAGTTTATAAATATGGATTAGAGTCATCATTTATCATATGTGGATCATTGTTGTTGTCCATTTTAATTTTTTTTGGTGATTATGTTATCTTGAGAGCCCCTCTGAGCCTAGGGAATTAACATTTTTTTAAAAAGGTAATTTTTCTCTTCAATAAATTATCCCTTTTATGATACTATACCTCATTGGTGATTTATATTATTATATATATTTAACACTATGATTATTCTTGGTAAAAAATTTATTTTACATATCTAAAATGATATGTACCATCTTGATCATGAACAGGTTATTTGATGGTACCATGATTCTCTTAGGAATGATTCTATGATGATTTATGTGACGATAAATATTTTTGATAGACAAGAGAACCTATTATGTGGGAAATTTATCATCTTGGTATGAGTATTATTGATGCATGAAAATATTTTGGATGAAACATGGGAATGTAAGATATAAATAAAAGAATATTTGGTCATGATCATACAAGGAAATTCCAATCCCTTTATTTCTAATTATGGAAATACCAATTGTGGGGAGATTGAGACAGCCCAAATTTTAGATATTTTATATTATTATTTTTTATTTTTAATGTTATTGTAATGTCTCATATTTTTCCGTATATTATTTCAGTCTTATATGGGAATTATTTCAAGACCAGGATCTGAGACGGCGTGCAGTTCCGAGGCCCGGTGACCCCGAAAAAAATGTTGGAATTTAATTAAATAATTAAATAATGTGCGCGTATGGTTTTTCTAAAAAATTGGAATAACTCTTGAACGGGTGCTCGGATCAGAAATATGAGGGCACCATTGTGTTCATAGCAACGAGTTTTTCTTAGGAAAGACCTAACATAGGCTGGCGCAGGTCGGTGATGAAATCTACTTTTTGGACGTAACTATAATAAAAAATTTAATAAAAATATTTTATTAAATCTTTTTGCAGAGAAATATTTTTAGTCATTAAGTGAAGATTACGCAGGGGATCAATGTTACATATCTTATAACCCTGAATTTCCCCTGGAGGCTCTGGAAAGCTCTGGAAGAAACCCCAAATGTGGTGACGACGTTCTTAATGAGTTTCGCCAGCGATGATGACACGGTGACCAGATCTTCGCCAACGAACGTCGCGGATCTAGGTAGGGTGTTTGATCTCTTTGTGATTTCTTTCCCGTTCTTGATTTTCATGACATACGCAGATCAATAAACGTATAGATTTTCTTGCATATTGATAGTTATGCGAGATGGTTTATCTGTGGTATCTTATTTGGGGATTGATTCTTGAAGGTTATTTTGGTTTTTTTAGCCTTCTAAAGGTGACGAACCAAGATCGACACGAACATCTACCGAGGTTCATCTATCTTGATTTTTTGTTCCTTTCTTCCCCTATTTATCGTGTTCTTCATGTGAGTTCTATGCGTTCATCATGGAGATATGAACGATGGATCGTTGTGTATCCATTGTGAGATGAAAAGATCCCAAATTGAAGCTTTGGCATTAGGACAATCCCACAGAGGAGAGACTGCGGTGGTGATGGATGGATCAAAGCAGATCGAAAGATATCGTTCTTCGAACGATTTCTACACAGGTGATCGGAATCATATTTTGGAGCCGATCAAAGGCCCGAAACCCATGGATTCAGCATCACGATGACAAGGCGACCCGAGATATCGAGTTTCACGGCAAACAAATGATAGATCACGAATCTGGAGGTTCGGCCGAGGCGCGAGGAAGAAGGAAGCGATTTTGGATAAATCCCGACTACACGTCATGTATTATGGGCTACACGGCGTGTGTTCATTGGCAGACCACCGGGCGTGTACTCTGGGAGTACACGGAAACAGGTTTGGTACACGACCAAGGACACGGCGTGTATACCCTTCCCCGGCCAGGCCCGGCTAGATACACGGGATTCCCCGTGTACTGGTACACGGGCAAGGAGACACGTGTTGAGGTCATGTATGGGCACATGGACAACGTACACAGAGCGAACCCCGGAAACTCGGACACGATGTGTAATCCTTCTACATGCCGTGTAGTAACTTTCTATATGACAAGACTTAAGACATGAGCCATTTTACACGGGTAGTACCCGGAGTCAAGGAATACAACGTGTGACCCTGCTACACACCATGTAACCTGTTTATACAAGGCATAAGCCAGTTTTATTCTGTGACTTGGACTAGTTTCCTTATAATTCGCCCCCTTGGTCTTTCCCCTGAAGGTTTCCAGTATCATTTCCTACGTACAAGAGTATGATCCCTTAATCAGGACTTCCTGAATAGAGTTGTTGGAATCCCCTCTGTGAGAATTAGAGCCAAATCCCCTATTCCGTCATGATACCCTAGGTATAGTTTCTTGGTATTGACGTGAGCTACTTTACCTAGGCGCCAATCCTCCACATAAAAGGATAGTTCAGACTGAGTTGTTGGAATCACCCCATAGCTACTAGTTGTGATCCTCATCTGATGCATCAAGTATCTTTCTTCAGTACTCACGGAGTGAGTTCTCCCAAAACTAGTGCCTCATATCTTTCTTCAAACATAGGATTATGTTCTCCCGGTTACGTGCTTAGTGGAATCTTTGAGCTGGATCTTAGTGGTGATTTTGTGATAGTTGATCATGTATGAGTATATCTGGATATTCTTGTTATATGTTCTGTATACATATAATGTATAGGACTAAGTGTATCATTACTTTGTTGTTTTCTCTTTGTTGTATTTCCTTTGTGGTTTTCGGGGTGTCCTACTCGGTATTGTTATACTCACCCCTACACGGGCTTTTCCCATACATGTCATGTCTTGTGCAGATGAGCGAGTCTTTGATAAGATTATTGGTGGACCAGGACCGGACGTTGCTCAGTGAGATCATCCCGGTCGAGGTGTGTTCCTATGGTGATATATTACAGTCCTAGTACCCTTTTTTACATATTGGAATTTGTTTTAGACTTTATTTTGGTGGGCTTGTACTTTTTACCTAGGGGTTTACATTACATTACTTTACTTTCCTATCATACTCTGTTGGTTGGGATTTTAGTGTATGCATGCATTTCCATTTTTAGTAGTTTTTAATTTTCAACATTGTGGGCTTTGAGATGTTTGTGTGTGTGTGTGTTTATAGGTTTATAGGCAATGCCTCCCATGTTAGTGACATGCCTACTCAGTGCTAGTCACTAACCCCTGGCCTATTGGAGGCAAGCTTGGGGAGTTGCAGAACGGTCCCCACTAGGACGGTTCGTGATAGAGTGGTATCAGAGGTGTATGGTTCTACCTTAGGACTGAGAGTCTGTGAGTTGGTTTGGGAAAACATTGTTAAGTGTTTCGAGTTCGGCTTTCAGGCTAGGGACCCCAGTTTTGGTACGGGCGGCCGACGTATCCATACACCAGGAATCTGATAACTTGTTTTTCGACTCGGAACATGAGAACACTAGTTGTATGAGAAAATAATGGTACATGCATCATATAGGAATGTTTTGTGGTTTCCATTTCCTTCTTGAGTCAACTCTCCAGATATACTCACTAACTATGATACATCATGTTTTTGTACAGGATGACTCCGCGACGTGCACCCGCTAAGATCCAGCAGCTCGACCACGAGGATGACCTCCTTAGTGATGAAGCTTCTATACAGGGACCATATCCCTCAGTTTTACCTTTGGGTGGTGTGATAGTTATTCCACCACCTGCAGAGCAGTGTTTAGTTCCTGCTGTACCTGTATAGAAGGAGTGCAGGCTAAGCGCACTCCAAGAGTTTCAGAGACAGAGAACCTTCAGGTTTTGAGGCGAGCCTGACCCTTAGGCAAAAGAGGAATGGCTTGAGGTAGTGTCTGATGTCTTCCGTTTGGTCAGGACACCAGCAGACCAGATGGTGAACCTAGCAGCGAGCCTTCTGCAGGGTTCGACATGGCGATGGTGGAGTTTGGTTATCCAGACTCATGATGAGGGGACTCTTGCATGGTAAGAGTTTGATCATCTCTTAAAAGATGAGTTTTCACCGGTTATCCTGAGAGCAGTACGTATACAGGATCTTATTCAGCTTCAGTAGGGGACCGTGATGGTGGCAGACTATTCATTGAGGTTTACCGACCTCTCATGGTACTCGATAGATATGGGCAGGGATCAGTACTTCAGAGATCAGACTTTTGAGTGGGGCTTGCGTGGAGATATTTGAGCTAGCATCATCCCTAAAATAATTTCTACTTATTCTGGGGTGCTCGAGCTGGATTTGGTGGTCGAGAGCTTCTTGGTAGAGCAGAGACAACCAACAGTTGTCAGTAGTGAGTGAGCTGGAGAAGAGACCTTGGCAGCAGGGAGCCGACGTCAGGTACCTAGGCATGGGAGACAGTTTTAGAGAAGATCCCAGGACATAGGATCTTCCGTACAGGGTTCATAGGGTGCATCCAGCCATCCTTGAGAGAGGCGTTTCTACTCATGTGATGGTAGGGGACATCTCACTAGAGATTGTCCGATCCTCCATACTAATAACATGAGGGCAGTGGATGGACCACCAAGGAAGAGGCAATGGGTGTAGCAGATAGACCCACAGGGTGGAAGACATGGTAGAGGAGCTGGGAGAGCAGCTAGAGGTGGTCGACGTTTTGACCCTTTACCACCACCACCCCTAGGAGGTCCACCCCAGGCTTAGGGAGATGGTGGACAGAGGTAGGGAAAGCTGCAGGCAGCAGAGGCTTATAACCCAGGTACTCCTGGAATGATTACAGGTACAATCTGTGTCTTTTATACTTTAGTTGTCATACTGATAGTCACAGGTGCTAGTCATTTTTTTCTACTTATCTTATTTGAGACCTTGAGATTCTAGTTGAGCCATTGACTCAACCCTTACGGTTAGAAACACTAACTAGAGAAGATTCAGAGATCACACACCTTTGTAGATTGTGTGACCTGACCCTTGGTGGTGTGAGTTTAGGTTGGATACTCTTGGTGGTGGCGTCGAGGCCTTAAATTGTCATTATTGGAATGGATTTTCTATCCAAAGTTCATGCTCAGATTGAGTGTCTTAGGCGAAGGGTGCGGTGTGTCCGCAGTGAGGGAATGAGGTTCTCCTTCATTGGTGAAAAGAAGACCTAGGCAGCGCAGGATGGACTCGTGCATAGGATGGTACAGTTGATCTCACATCAGTTGGCTAGCCTATCCCTTGGCATAGTAGATGTTACGAGTTTTCCATTTCCTGTAGTAGTGGCTGAGAATGAGGATTTCTTTCTGGAGGATGTCCCCAGACTACCTCCCCATCGGGAGACAGATTTCTGCATTGAGTTGCAACCTAGGATGACACCGATATCAGCATCAGCATATCGGATGGCTCCGGCAGAGCTTTGTGAGCTGAGAGTGCAGCTGGAAAACATTCATAGGAAGGGCTTTGTGAGACCCAGTGTTTCACCTTGTGTGGCCCCAATGTTTTTTTCCAATAAGGAAGACGAGAGCTTGAGGTTGTGTGTGGGTTACCAGTGCTTGAATTAGGTGTCCGTGAATAACCGATATCCACTTCGAAGGATCGATGACCTCTTCGACTAGTTAATTGGGGAACAATTGTTCTCAAAGGTTGATCTACAATCAGGTTATCACCAGTTGCGAGTATGGGATGAGGATATACCGAATACGGCTTTTAGATGTCAATATGGTCACTATGAGTACTCGGTGATGCCCTTCGGCATGATGAATGCCCCAGCAGTGTTTATGGGACTCATGAATCAGATCTTTTAGCCCTATCTAGATCAGTTCGCGGTGGTCTTCATCAATGATATCCTTGTGTACTCCGCGTCCAAGGAGGAGCATGTGAGGCACCTAAGGAGGGTTCTGGACACACTCTGAGAGCACCAGTTGTACGGGAAACACTCGAAGTTTCAATCCTGGATACAGAAGGTCCACTTTCTGGGAAACATTATCTCTGCGGATGGCGTAGCAGTGGACCCAGCCAAGGTAGAGTCAGTGTTAGCATGGGAGCCACCCCGAAGCTTGACGGAGGTGCTGGGTTTCCTTGGGTTGGAAGGCTACTATATGAGATTCATTCATTATTTCTCTAGTATTTCAGCACCCATGATAGCTTTGACCTGATAAAGGAAGCCTTTCATGTGGATTGAGAGATTCCAGCAGGCTTTTCAGCAGTTGAGACAGAGTTTGAAGAGCGCCCCGATCTTGAGACTACCAGAAGAGGGTGTTGAGTAGGTAATATTATGAAACGCAACAGGAACCGGGCTTGGATGTGTCCTGATGCAGAGGAAAATGGTGATTTCCCATGGCTCACGTTAGTTGAGGCCACATGAGTAGAACTATGCGACCCATGATCTAGAGTTGGCAGCTGTAGTCTTTACATTGAAGATGTGGCATCACTAACTGATGGGTGAGCCATTTATCATCTTATCTGATCACAAGAGTCGTAGATATATATTTTCTCAGAAGTAACTGAATTTTAGACAGAGGCGGTGTCTTGATTTCCTCCAGGATTATGACTTTGAGATCATTTATACTCCTGGGAAGGGGAATGTTGTGGAAGAATCTCTCAGCAAGATATCCAGTTTGTAGTTGCTGGATGAGGCAACGAGGCAGTTGGCCTCTTTACAGTTTTACTTCTTGGATAGAGATGAGGGAGCTTACCTTTATTCGATGTTTGTTTCCCCTCCACTCTTATAGTGAGCTAGGGAACCACAACTCAAGGATGCTAGCTTTGAGACACTACGTGCTCAGATATCCGTAGGTGATGCTGCTGATGAATATTCAAAAGGCAGGGAGCACATTGTTATTTTTAGAGGGCGTACAGTAGTACCAGTGACGTTGCAGGAGGTGGTTCTGAGGTAGTTCCATACATCTCCTTTGGCGGTGCATCCAAGCATGGCGAAGATGTACTAGGACCTTTGACATTAGTTTTGTTGGCTAGGAATGAAGAAGTGTGTGGAAGAGTTTGTTTCTCGGTGCCTTACTTGTCAGCAAGTAGAGGCTGAGGACCAGGTTCCAGCAGGTTTGACATAGCCCATTGAGGTGCCAGAGTGGAAGTGGGATAGGATATCCATGGACTTCATGACGGGTTTATAACATATGTTCAAGGGACACGATGGCATCTCGGTGATCGGTGACTGACTCACCAAGTCGGCCCACTTTCTAGCCATATGGGAGAAGAGTTCAGTAGAGATCAAGGGACGCCTCTACTTGCAGGAGATAGTTCGACTTCATGGATTTCCATCAATGACCATCTCAGATCGTGATTCTTGTTTGACATCCCATTTGTATAAGGGATTTCAAGAAGCTTTTGGGACTTAGTTACGCTTGAGCACAACGTTTCGTCCTCAGACTGATGGTCAGACAGAGCGGACCATCCAAGTTCTGGAGGATATACTAAAATCTTGCCTACTTGACTTCAGTCGTAGCTGGGAGGATCACCTACCACTTGTGGAATTTTCTTATAACAACAGTTATCATTCCACTATTGGTATGGAACCATTCGAGACTTTTTACAGTCAACCTTGTAGGTCACCACTTTGTTGGACTGACCCAGGGGAGTCAGCACTCATGGCCCCAAAGATGGTGCGAGCTACTACAGAGAAGGTGCAGGTCGTCAAAAAGTGGATGAATACTGTACAGAGTCGGCAGAAGTCTTATGCCGACAGGAGACAGTGGCTCTTGGAGTTTGAGGAGGTAGACCATGTGTTCCTTCTGGTCTCACCATGATGGGGATTGTGAAGATTTGGCCGAGGTGGAAAGCTATCTCCGAGCTTCATCAGCCCTTTTCAGATTCTGAGTATAGTTGGTGAGGTGGCGTACCGCTTGGCTCTACCTCCTCTGATGGATCAGGTACACAATGTCTTCCATGTGTCACAACTATGAAGATACGTGCATGATCCATCACACGTTACCGAATGTGGAGAGCTGGACATCAATGATAGAGAGACCTTTGCTGAGTACCCAGTGGAGATCAAGGATAATCATGAGAAGATCCTTCGTGGGAGAGCTATTCCCTTGGTGTGTGTCCAGTGGCAGCATGAGAATCTACAGGAGAGCACGTTGGAGCAGGAGTCTTAGATCCGTGTGTAATACCCACATCTTTTTGAGTGGCCTTTGTTTTGGATTTTTGGGGATGTAAAGACCTAATGTGGGGAGTATGAAATGTTCTAGATTTCTCTATATATTATTTCAATATTATATGGGAATTATTTCGAGACCAGGCTCTGTGACGACATGTAGTTTTGAGGCCCGGTGATCCCGGAACAAATGTTTGAATTTAATTAAATAATTAAATAATGCGCCTGTATAGTTTTTTTTAAAAAGTGTAATAACTCCTAAATGGGTGTTTGGATCATAAATTCGAGGGCACCGTTGTGTTTAGAGAAATGAGTTTCCCTTAGGCGAGGCCTAACACTGGCTGGTGCAGGTCGGTGGTGAAATCTAGTTTTTGGAGGTAACCGTAATAAAATATTTAATAAAAACATTTTATTAAATTTTTCTGCAGTGAAATATATTTAATCATTATGTAATGATTTCGCAAGGGATCAGGGTTACAGATCTCATAACCCTGATTTTCCCCGGGAGGCTCTGGAAAGCTCTGGAAGAAACCCCCAACGCAGCGACGATGTTCTTGATGAGTTTCACCGGCGACCACGACGCGACGATCGGATCTTCGCCAACGAACGCCGAAGATCCATGTAGGGAATTTGATCTCTTTGTGATTTCTTTCCCATTTTTGATTTCCACAATGGATGTAGACCAATCAACAAAAATATTTCCCTGCATATTGATCGTTATGCGGGATGGGTTATCTGTGAGATTTTATTTGGGGATTAATTCTTGAAGGTTATTTTGGTTTCATTTATCCTTCTAACTATGACGAACCAAGATCGATAAGAACATCTATTGAGGTACGTACCTCTCAATTGTTTGTTCCTTTCTTCCCCGATTTCTCACATTCTTTGTGTGCGTTCAACGTGTTCTTCATGGAGATATGAATGATGGATCGATGTGCATCTATTGTGCGACGCAACGATCCCAAATTTAAGATATGGAATCGGGAAAATCCCACGGAGGTATGACTACGGTGGTGGTGGATGGATCGAAGCGGATCAGAAGATATCGTTCTTCGAACGATTTCCACATTGGTGACCGGAATCGGATTTTGGAGCCGATCGAAGGCCCAAAACCCATAGATTCAGAATCACGATGACAAGGCGACCTGGGATCTCGAGTTTCATGGAAAACTGATGAAAGATCAAGAATCTGGAGGTTCGGCCGAGGCGTGAGGAAGAAGGCAATGATTCTTGAGAGATCCCAAGTACACGATGTGTAGTATGGGCTACACGATGTGTGTTCGTCGGTGGAACACCTAGCGTGTACTCCGAGAGTACACAAACATGGGTTGGGTACATGGACAAGGAAACTATGGGTATACCCTTCCCCGACTAGGCCCGTCGAGATACACGGATACCCCGTGTACAGGTACACAGGTAGGGCGACACGAGTTGAGGTCGTGTATGGGCACAGGTCCAGAATACACGGAGCGAACCCCTGGCACTCAGACACATCGTGTAATCCTTCAACACATCGTGTCATTACTTTTTATATGACAGGCCTTAAGACATGGGCCGTTTTACATGGGCAGTACCCGGAGTCAAGGAACACGGCGTGTGACCCAACTACATGTTGTGTAACCTATTTATACCTGTCTTGATCCAGTTGTCTTCTATGTCTTGGACTAGTTTCTTTAGGGTTCGTTCAATTGGTCTTTCCCTTAAAGGTTTCTAGTATCATTTCCTATGTACAAGAGTATGATCCCTTCATTAGGACTTCCTAAATAGAGTGGTTGGAATCCCCTTGGTGAGACTCAGAGTCAGATCTGCTATTACTTCATGGCACCCTAGGTAGAGTTTTTTGGTATCGACGTGACCTACTTTACCCGGGCGCCGATCCTCTACATAGCAGGACAGTTCAGACTGAGTTTTTGGAATCACCCCATTGCTACTGGTTTCGATCCTCATCTGACGCATCAAGTATCTTTCTTCAGTACTCGTGGAGTGAGTTCTCCCAAAATGAGTGCCTCGTATATTTCTTCAGACGTAGGAGTATGTTCTTCCAGTTACGTGCTCAGTGGAATTTTCGAGCTGGATCTTAGTAGTGGTTTTGTGATAGTCGATCTTGTATGAGTATATCTGGATATTCATGTTATATGTTCTATAAAGATATACTATGTAGAGGTGACTGTATCATTCCTTTGTGGTTTTCCCTTTTTTGTATTTCCTTTTTGGTTTTCGGGGTTCCCTACTAGGTATTGTTTTACTCACCCCTGCAAGGGATTTTCCCTCATGTGTCGTGTCTTGTTAAGATGAGCAAGCCTTTTGTAGGATTCTTAGTGGACCAGGACCGGATGGTGCTCAGTGAGATCAGCTAGGCCGAGGTGTGTTCCGATAGATATAGATTGCAGTCCCAGTACCTTTCTTTATAGGTCGGTCTTTTTTGCAGACTTTATTTTGGTGGGATTGTACTTTTGGCTCGGGGTTTTACATTTCTGTACTTTACTTTCATGTCGTACTCTATTGGTTGGGATTTTTGTGTATGAATGCATTTCCATTTTTAGTAGTTTTTACTTTTCAGCTTTGTGGGCTTGGAGATGTGTGTGTCTGTGTGTACAATCTTATAGGTAATGCCTCCCATGTTAGTGACATGCCTACTCAGTGCTAGTCACCATCGCTTGTCCTATTAGAGGACAGATTGGGGAATTGTGGCACGGGCTCCACTGTGATGGGTCATGGAAGTTAAATAATATTTGGGTTGAGTTTTAGTGGTTTATGAATGTTTTTTGAGTGTTTTTGTAGTGTTATTTTTTCTTAACAGTTTTAGAATCATTAGTGGAAATAGTGAAAATTTACTAGGAAACCATTCAAGAGGTACTCGGTAGGTGCAAAGATGGTGTACAATTTTTCCAAATGGTATGCATACCAAGATAAAATGTGTGATTCCATGACTTTAGTGAAGAATTATTGGAACATTATTTTTAAAATAGTGTGATCAAACCATGTGAGCAGATTGTTTTGAGATAGTATCAATGCCAAATTGGTGCATGTTTGGAGACAATGTGCCCCACAATTGTGTGTCTCCTTGGGTGACATATAATATAATGTTTACTGTTATAAAAAGGATTTAAAACAGTATGGCCTAACTATGAAACATTCATTAAATAATAAAAAATTTTATATTAACACATTGTCTTACATTGAAACCCAAATTTCCCTCATATTCTCTACGAATATCAATCTACACTCCCCCTAGCCATCCTGAATGATTTCATTTGATCTGGAAGATGAAATTGGTAAATAAACATGCATTAGATCTATGAAACAATAGAAATAACCAAATTGTTTCTTGTTCTCTCTAAATATACCCATATCTTCTCTCAATGATAAATAGATATAATTAGTTATAGATATATCTATTTCATATTATGTGTATTTTGGTGATATGTTGATTGGATATATTGAAGGGAAGGAGTTTCAGGGTTCAATATAGAGTTTTTTTATATTGTTTTTAATATTCATTAACCATTATAAGTTAGGGTATTTTATCCAATTATACATATTCTATAATAACAAGGATTGATGTTTAAGTCACTACCTATTTCATTTTGGTAAACATTTCATGGTTTTAATACATAAATATTTTGTTTTTAATTAATGAACATGTAGTGTTTGATAAATTTTTTAAAATTAAAATATTGATAAAGAATCCATTTTTATTGAGAACATGGCATACAAGAAATTTTCAATTTCATGAAATTTCATTGAGGCGCCATTTTGGTTTTAAGATTTGGCTGATGTCAAAGTGGAACATGCCATAATATTTTAGTTGATGACTTTGTGATGAGGTTATTCTTATCCTGAGTATTGGGACTATTATTTGGTATGAATGGATGTGTTTCTGTGTGTGTGATAAGGATGGGAATGCTATGTGGAATGAAATAATTAAAAAATTAATTTAGTAATTTTTTTTCTTGAACTGTTTCATTATGTTCATCATTATTGATGTTATCATCGTCTAGTATATATAAATGATAGATAACTAGTTTTGATCCAATTGTATGTATTGTGAAGTCATTGATGATTACCCATTGAGATTTATAGTAAACCCCCTTTTGGGAAATTTTAGGTGTATATAGATATTTTCTACTATCAAAATGGTAATAGAAGGTTTTCATACCTCCCTTGTGATGTTTCATGATTAATTGGGCAAGGGATATGAAATTTGATCACCGAGATTGTTTGGGATGTCATTTGGGTTAATAATATTTTAGTGTGATTAAGTTCATTTCTACTTTATAGTTACAATTTTGTGACATTTTGATTCTTCCCACAACACCAATGTTTTTTTTCTTGTTTTTATTATTTTTTATTACATAATGTTGGCCATATAGTGTTGTTTTCATTGTTTTTTTGATATGTTTTATCATTCCAGGGAAAATCATCCCCCAATGATCTATTATTCCATTTTGACTTGTTTCTAGCATCTGTTATCATTGGGAAATTACCTAAGGATTGTAGTATATCCTCCTCAATCTGATCCAATAGAAAAGGAGCGGTCTATTATAGTGACATCAAATTATAAAAAAAATTCATTATTACAAAAACGCCATCATATTTCGATTATATTAATGGATCTTCTCTCTTCACATATAATCACCATTAAATACACTTATATTAGACCAAAAACATACAATTAATCTAATATAATTCCTAGAAACAATCATTTGGGTTTGTCCTTTTTACAATTCCATCCTTGAAAGGTTTGACTCTCTTTCAAAAAGTGATAATCCAAAAGATGAGATAAAAATTTCTAATTACATCTTTGTCATTTCAATTTCATTGTATGAATAAATTCTCCCCAAAAATTCTTTAAACCATCATAAAATTATATCTTTAGTTTAATTAATATGTAATTATGTCACTATAATTATGGTACAATCATTATCAACCTTTCACATTTCTATTAATAATAATGAATCCACCATGCACGTGTTGTACAGATTGTCCCCTACAAAAAGAAACATGTTTGATTTTATAATATAACTATAGAAGGATGGTAGAAATATGAAATATAATATATAAGTATAATTTATATTAGATACCTTAGATTCCAAAATGATAATTCATATTACTCAATTTCTTGGTTCTATGGGAAATAAGTCATTAAGTATGCATACATGTGGAATACCACCATATTGGAATGATCAATTTCCGTTTTTTTCATCATCTCCTAACATGGATAGTCATCATAATGGATTTAATTTAGTTTTATATGAAATTACTCTAGATATTTAAATATAAAATATAATACAATTTAAAAATACTATCAATTACGAAATTTGTTAAACTCAACCGTCCCAAAAAGATTCTATGAGAAAATGTTTATTTCTCTTTACCATGAAATTAATGTATATATCTTATATTAGTCTTTTAATTATCTCCAATTATGATATAACACATTAAAAAACTATAAATTATATCACTATTCTTTTTTAAATGGTATTAAAAAAATACATCACAGGCATACATTAGTTATGGTTTGTCCATGCTTGGGTAGGTTTAACTAATTCGGTGAATAATACTAGTAATTTATATTGTGGATGAATAAATAATTTATTTTTATGTAATATGTCTTATAAATAATTAAATGATCGGTTTTTTTCTATAATGACAATATAAAAATGAAACCCATTATTTAGTGAAACACTATTCATTCATTAAGAATTATCAATAAATTAATATCACCAAACTCATCGTTACGAATTAAAACCAATTCTCAAATAGAATGAATTTATAAAATTATAAATAATAAAATAATAAAATCTAGTACCTGTATGATTCTGGAATGATGAAATTTTGGATATGAATGATGAACTACATCTCTATTAAATAAAACAGTTCAAAATAATCATCATTTCTCAACCTAGATATCAAAAATAGCTAATAAATGACTAAAACTATTGTATCGAATAATTAGAAAGTATTTTTAGAAATATTTATAGATATTATAATGTATCATATATGGGTGATAAATATAGTTAATTTTTTATACAATAGTTTATGGTGAATTTTATAAAACCCTAAATTATATTAAGGGGTTATTTTTCTCAAATATAAATTACTAAATTGATTTCTTTTTTTGAAACATCTAATAATTACTAAGGTGTTATTACAACATAATTAATTTATTCTTCCATATTATTTTGTTCTTAAAAATAAATTTCATTATCTATTTTAAATGGGTTTTGATTCAAAATATTAAAATTTTGATAGGGTTTTTTCTTAGCTCAATTCATATCGTTGAGTTATAAAGATTATTCATGAACATATTTATTTCAAGATGTGTTTTATTCAAACAAAAATTTATTTCATGGTAAATTCATTTTTAACTATATGGAAAATCATAACTTTGAAATAAATATTCCCCTTGATGATTTGTTCACTATAAAATATATATCATTATAAATAATTAGTCCCATTATAATATAGAATGTTTTTCCCTTATAAATATTTTACATATTTTAAATGTTCCCATTTATAATTGGAATCCAAATTTGAACATACGAGTATTATTTTCATGTTTTATAAAACACCTATTTTTTTCAGGCTTTGGTTGTGTTTGTTTAGGGTTGTTTCTAGTGAACGTTTCTAAAAAAATTGGATGTTCATGGGATATGCACAGTTGGCACACAATTTTATAATAGAAAAATATTTTTCCAAAATCTACAATTAATTACAATATTTTTAGACCCACCACAGTGTTATTTTATTCGAAATTGTCACATTTTTATGTTTTTGTGGAATTTTTATATTAATTATAAAAATGGACTAATTTGGGGATTTATCTATTATATTTTTAATCAGTATTTATGCCATATTTTTTTTCCAAAATTATTTAAATAGTTAAATTATATTCTTTAAGGATCCCATATATCTTGGGATAAATTGCATCCTTTTGGACCACAAGCTCAATCCATAAATTGGAGGCCCAAAATCAGATCACAGCACAAGCCTTGAAAACTGTTCATAGATATGGACCATTTTAAATATGAATTATATCTCTATATTTTCCAAAAAAATGAATCATAAATTATTCATGGAGGTGGATATATAATTTTCTAACAACCTTTAGTATGAATGAAATGCTTGAATCATCTGTTTGGAAGGACATTAATGCATAATAAACTGGATATGGAATTTGGAGAGGTTGTTAGATAATATTACATTACTAGAGTAAAATAGTAATAAATCTCATTAAACTTGGACAAATATGATAAAATTTTTAAGATATATGACAAAAACAACTGCTAAAAACTTTTATTAAGGGGTCCATGCATGAATAATTTATAAATGGGACTAACACATGACATTTTTCGAAGGGAAAATCTATCCTATAAAATGAGGAGAGCTCATACTTTCCTAATGATTCCATTCCACCCCAATCCATTTGAGGCACCAAAGATGATATCTCCACCAAAGGAGGCCAAGTGAAAATCTCCCCCATTTATTCTACTTCATTTTTTTAAAATTTCATTATTTTGATTTTTATTTTCAATTATAATTTAAATTTTAGTTTTACTAAATTAATCCATGCATTTGTGTCATCCATTATACAATTCTTCTTGATAATTATCTTCTTTCAATTATAACAATAATAATAATTATTATTGATATTAATATTAAAATTAATATAAATATAAATATTATTATTATTATTATCAATATAATAATTACAATATTATTATTTTAAAAATCTTTTCTCATTTATTTCTCTTCTCATTTTTCAAAAATTATTATCTTAAATATAATAATAATAATTATTATTATCATCATTTTTATTTTAACAGTCTTTATAAATTATATAAATTATATATTTTCCTATTTTATTTTATTTTATTTCTTTTTCTCTATCTCATCATCCCCCATTAGTCAATTTTTATTTTATTCATCCACCATTATTTCATTCATCCTCTATTTTCCCCACTTATTCCATCAACTCTACCATTGTGATATGTCATTCTAAAAAATGAGTGGCTGACCCTGAGATTTGGTTCCGAGGGGGGGGGGAGGTAAAAGTGTTGATGAAATTTCCTCAAGGTTTATTTTACGTCTCTAGAGAGAATTGAGTTGTATTCTTGGATGAGAGGAATGCCCTGATATATTTATTTATCCCAATTAATTGCAACTCAATCTATCTATATTAATTTATTTAATCAATTTTCCCTCTATCTATTGGTCAATTCTTCAAAAGTTGGAGTTGAACTAAAAAATGGATGAAATATATTTGATTTAATTGGGTCCTAGAAAGTGGCACCTCTTGTACCAAGGAGTGTCATCAACCTTGATTAAATAAGGAGGTGGAATTAACGGTTCTTAGGCATTCCTTGATATTCCAAATTTTTTAAATAATGAATATTAATTCAAACATGAGATTAACTGTTTTGATTGTCAAACTGGAATCAAACACATAAAGGATAATGATGATTGAATCCAAAACAGAACCCCAAAACCAAGTGCTTTCCTCCTAACTCAATCTCTTGTGGTTTTCATGTTAGTTTAAATTTATATTTTGTCATGTCATTTTCATAAATAATAAAAAAACCAAAAACATTGTAATTTTTTTCATTAGATAAAAAAAGTTATTGATTAGGCGATATAGAAGAGGTATGTGAAACAAACTGAAAGGCTCCTAAAATGAGAAGATAGTGGTCAGCCACCGTTCTACACTAGAAAAATGTATAATAGCTTTTGACCATGTCCTATTATAGGCATGCATCAAAATTTGTTTTAGTGTTGGGTATCCATTCAGTTGTTTATATTACTTTTTCTATTTTCAAATTTTAGATAGATTTCATTTTTTTCAAAACAAAAAAATTCCATAAAAAAGTTTTTCTTCCATGATGTATCCAAACTATAATTACACTGCATGAAATGATTATTCATAAGTGAAATAATAGAAAGAAAAAAAATAACAATAACAAGAATATTATAATAGATCTTAGGGTTAAGAATATATAAAAAGTAAATAAAAAATAATGAGAAATGTTGAAATATAATTCAAATATATTCGAGCACTAATAGAGAAGCTGTTGTACCTCTCGTATCCCCTCGTGGTTTAATTTTCATGATCACAATCACTTTCATGTTTATCTAACATTGTTTGAAGTGTTTTTGATTGAAAGGCACAAGGTTGCCAAGAAGTTGGCCCAAGAATGGACATCAAATGGACTGAAATTCAGTCCACCGGCCAACCGGTGTGATTGCACCGGCCAGCCGGTGGAACTGGCAGAGGGATTTCCCACTGCCAGGTTCCACCGGTCGACCGGTGGCTCTGTCACCGGTCGACCTGTGGCACCCAGCCCAAATAGTGTTTGCTATTGTCTTGCCACCGGCCAGCCGGTGGCTCCTCACCGGTCGACCGGTAGAGCCTGGATCAAGACTCTTCTTCTCTACCAAGGCACCGGCCAGCCGGTGGAGCTGTACCGGTCAGCCGGTGGCCCCTGGACAAGAATCCTATGCCTTTTTGCACACACCGGCCAGCCGGTGGGACTGTACCGGCCAGCCGGTGGATCCAGTCAAACTAGCCGTTGGAGCTTTGACCAGGCTGCTCCACTTGCCTCCCAACGGCTCCGAAAGCCTTTCCAACGGCTCCAAAGGCCTCCAACGGCCATATGAGGGTTCCCCCTCTATAAATAAAGGACCTTGATCCCCCGGAAGCCAAAGGAACATTACCGGAACGATACGGAAGCCCACAGACACCTTGTTGATCATTTGGCGTACCTCCGGTGCATTCCTCCAAGGGAACCCCAAGTGCTCCATCCAATTCCACATTCAAGAGCACCCTCAAGAAGCTTGGGAGAGCACGCTACATCAGCTCCATCATCCAATTGGCGCCCAAGTCTTCCTTCAATACGGTTTTTATTTTATATTCATTTTGAGCTTTAAAATTGGGTTTGTGCCTACAAACCCCAAACCCTTTTCTCATCCCCCTTTCTTTTGGGTTCTCACACCACCATTAAGGTGTGAAGAGGTTAGTCAAGCCTTTCCTTTTAAAAGGCTTGAGTTTTCGGTGAGCTAGCCTTCACCCGTTAAAAAGGCTAGTGGGTTCTTGCTATTCCATTGAAAGCAAGTGGGTTCTTGCTAAACCAATAAAAGCAAGCTGTAATAGGTCCTAGTGCTACCTCAAAGCCTAGTGGGTTTCTTGCTAAAACCATTGAAAAGCAAGCGGTAGGAATCTCTCAACGGTTGAGTTGGGAGCGGAGACGTAGGCCGGGTTTTGGCCGAACTCCGTTATCAATTTCTTGTGTGATTGCCTCTTTATTTCCGCTGCACTTTCACTTTGATTTTTAAATTGTTAATTAATTTTAAAAGGCAATTCACCCCCCCTCTTGCCATCTTTCCCTCTCCGGGGTGTTTCTTCCGACCCATCAATTGGTATCAGAGGGTGGTTGGTCTCGGGACCGGTGTGGGCTTGGGGGGGGGATGTTGTGTCCTGGGCCCAGGATTGTTGGGCCCCCGCCAGGATTGTTGGCGCCTGTGCCCCGGTAACCAATCCCACATCGGTTGTGGAGGGAGATTGGTGGGTGCTTGAAATTCCCGTGCCTACCTTCCCCTCAGCAACGCGTTTTAAATCCGTGAGGCCTGGGATAGCAACTGGGTCAGAGCGGACAATATTGCTGGGCCGAGGGATCCGATCCATCAATATTGTCCGCTCTGACCCAGTTGCTATCCCAGGCCTCACGGCTTTAAAACGCGTTGCTGAGGGGATCCGATCCATCAATATTGTCGGGCTCCATTTTTTGATGGGTCCGACTATAATTATTGGAAAACCCGCATGACCACCTTTTTACGAAGCATAGGTTATCCCATTTACAAAATTGTCATGCAAGGTTACACTTTGTCTACCCCCGACGAATCCAAATGGACCCCCGCCGATATAAAGAATTTTGAGCTTGATGGCAAAGCCATGAACGCTCTCCATTGCGGACTAGACCGAAATGAATTCAATCGAGTGTCTACTTGCACCTCCGCACATGAAATATGGAAACTTTTGGAGGTTACCCATGAGGGGACCAACAAAGTAAAGGATACTCGATTGGACATGTACCGTCAGGATTTTGAGTCTTTCTCTATGCATTCAAATGAATCTATTTCTGAAATGTTTACTAGATTTACTGACGTGTGCAATGGGAGAAAGTCCCTTGGTGATGATGTTTCAGCTGAAGCAATGGTCAAGAAGATCCTATGGGTCCTTCCGAGCTCATGGGCACCTAAAGTGACGGCAATCCAAGAAGCTAAGGATGTCAAAAATATGCCGGTAGAGGAGCTCATCGGATCTCTCATGACTTATGAGATCACGATGAGGAGGCAAGCTCAAAAGGAGGGCACACCAATCAAGACACCAAAGAACATTTCCCTCAAGGTTCAAAAAGAAGTAAGCTCCTCCTCATCCTCATCATCTTCATCTTCATCTTCTTCATCATCAAGCGGCGACTCGGAAATGGAGAATCTCGCCCGCCAAATGCACAAATTCATGAAGAAGCACAAGAAGAAGAAATCCCGCAAACATCGAAAGCAAGAACCCACCGAAAAATACGAGCCCAAGGTAAAATGCTACGGGTGCGGCGAAAAGGGCCATTACAAGCCCGATTGCCCACTCAACAAGAAACGGGCCAAGGAAAAAGGAAAGAAAAAGGTCCTCAAGGCGACATGGAGTGACACCTCCTCATCCTCCTCCTCCTCCTCCTCGAGCGACCAAGGTACAAAATGCCTAATGGCATTCCATGAGGTAACATCTTCCGACTCCTCCTCTTGTTCTTCAAATTCCAATTCTTTAAATCATTTATCCTATGAAGAACTCTCACACGCTAGAGACCAACTTGAAAATGGTTTTCATGAGCTTTCTTCAAAATTTGTTGCTTTGAAAAAGAATTTCAAAAAACTCTCTTCCGAAAAAGAACAACTTCTTAAAGAGAAGGAAGAGTTGACCCTCAAAATCCAAAATTTTCCAAATGTTGATTCTTTGGAATCAACCATCGAAGACCTAAGGGAGACTCTAGCCAAGTTCACCCAAGGTGAACAAAATTTGTCCAAACTCCTTGGTTCTCAACGTGTTTCTAGAACCACCAATGGACTTGGCTACACCAATATAGCTTCCTCCTCCCATGCTCCAACTGTTTTTGTAAGGGGGAGCTCCGATTTCAAATTTTGTAACTATTGCAAGAAACCCGGGCACCTCATTTATGAGAGTGATTGCAAAAACGCCCGGTACGGTCAACCCAAAAGTTTTTTCTTTTCCGATGAATTTTATAGGAGAAGACCCGCTATGAGACAAGTTTGGATTGAAAAATCCCTTCTTGCGAGTCTCTCCGGGCCTAAAATCATTTCTTTTCAAAATCCCTCTCCCCGGTGATTTATTGTTTTTATTTAGGGGGAGTTAGGATTGTTTAAGCCTTTCAATTTCAAATTTTTTCAAACTTTCAATTTCAACACTTGTTATTCAAATTCTCATTTCAATTTCAAAAATTTAAATTGATTTAAAATCTCTTCTTGTTTATCAAAGTTTATCCCTCAATCAAGTTTTATGCCCCATTCTATTTTGATAATCACAAAGGGGGAGAAAATTGTTGATTGATTGGGGGAGAATCCTTTTCATCATGCTTTGATTTATTTTCAAATTATCCTTTAAGAATGTCTTTAATTTCAGTATTTTACTTTGATTGTTTCGGTGATTGTGATCATCAAAATAGGGGGAGATTGTTGTACCTCTCGTATCCCCTCGTGGTTTAATTTTCATGATCACAATCACTTTCATGTTTATCTAACATTGTTTGAAGTGTTTTTGATTGAAAGGCACAAGGTTGCCAAGAAGTTGGCCCAAGAATGGACATCAAATGGACTGAAATTCAGTCCACCGGCCAACCGGTGTGATTGCACCGGCCAGCCGGTGGAACTGGCAGAGGGATTTCCCACTGCCAAGTTCCACCGGTCGACCGGTGGATCTGTCACCGGTCGACCTGTGGCACCCAGCCCAAATAGTGTTTGCTACTGTCTTGCCACCGGCCAGCCGGTGGCTCCTCACCGGTCGACCGGTAGAGCCTGGATCAAGACTCTTCTTCTCTACCAAGGCACCGGCCAGCCGGTGGAGCTGTACCGGTCATCCGGTGGCCCCTGGACAAGAATCCTATGCCTTTTTGCACACACCGGCCAGCCGGTGGGACTGTACCGGCCAGCCGGTGGATCCAGTCAAACTAGCCGTTGGAGCTTTGACCAGGCTGCTCCACTTGCCTCCCAACGGCTCCGAAAGCCTTTCCAACGGCTCCAAAGGCCTCCAACGGCCATATGAGGGTTCCCCCTCTATAAATAAAGGACCTTGATCCCCCGGAAGCCAAAGGAACATTACCGGAACGATACGGAAGCCCACAGACACCTTGTTGATCATTTGGCGTACCTCCGGTGCATTCCTCCAAGGGAACCCCAAGTGCTCCATCCAATTCCACATTCAAGAGCACCCTCAAGAAGCTTGGGAGATCACGCTACATCAGCTCCATCATCCAATTGGCGCCCAAGTCTTCCTCCAATACGGTTTTTATTTTATATTCATTTTGAGCTTTAAAATTGGGTTTGTGCCTACAAACCCCAAACCCTTTTCTCATCCCCCTTTCTTTTGGGTTCTCACACCACCATTAAGGTGTGAAGAGGTTAGTCAAGCCTTTCCTTTTAAAAGGCTTGAGTTTTCGGTGAGCTAGCCTTCACCCGTTAAAAAGGCTAGTGGGTTCTTGCTATTCCATTGAAAGCAAGTGGGTTCTTGCTAAACCAATAAAAGCAAGCTGTAATTGTAACAGCCCAAGATTTTATAAAAAAATATTCTTTTTAATTTTATTAATGTCTTGTGTTGTACGCTACACCAAAAGGAGCTTGCACAACACGCATCCTTGACTTTCCTTGCATTACACGCAATCACGACCTTCCTCGATAGCGTGTGTAATACGCAATACCGAGTTTCACTAAACAACGATATGCTATTAAAATATTATTAAAACTAGCTGTTATAAATAGTAATAACCACTTTTTGAAATTTTGTAAATTATATTTTTCAAAATGGAATTCATTTTTAGATTCGGAGTATCGAATTTAGCCTAAGGTGAAATTTTGGTACTTTTCGGATAACTTTCATATTCTGATGAATAGTGAAAATTACTAAATTATAATTAAAAACAACTTTTTTAATCGAAATAATTAATAGTGATAAATCATTAATTTGAGTGGTTGTAAAGTATATTTAGAATATATTTTTACAATTTAATACAATGTTGGTCATTGGATGTAATTGCACATTTAAACCAGACATAAACAAGTGTCAATCTTTTGATAGATATTGTTTCTTAAAAACACGCTATTTGTTTTAACAGCGGGATTTAATTATAAAATTAATTAATGCAACTTTTATGTTATGAATTTGGTTAAATAGACTTCATTTTTGAATTCGGAATATGAAATATAAGCTTGGGATGAAATTTTGGCATTATTCTGAAAAACATCAATTTTTGATGAATAGTGAAACTACTAAGTGGTAGGTTAAAAACTGAATTTTGCATAAAACTTAATTTTACCGCTTCTGTGAATGGAATTTCAAAAATCCGAGAGACACGGTTAATATCAAGGACTAAAATGTGGTTCAATGAGATGAAAATAATTTTTTGGTGAATAGTAACTTTTTACTTTTTTACCGCGGTTAATAGTAAATAGGGTAACTAAGGGTAAATATGATATTAATATTACCCTAACACATGTCCTAATTCTATTGGACAAGTGTAATTCGACCAAAAACAAACTTAGGAATAAAATATGACCATTTAGGCCCACTTGGATTAGATTAGGACATTTATTATTAATTTATTTAAAGAAGGGTTAAAATAGCAAAAATCAAAGTTTAATAAGTAAATCATTTTTAATATGGGGTTATGCATAAGATAAATTCAATTTTAAATATTCATTAGAAAGCTAAAAAGATTTCCTACATGATGGTATTTTATTTGTAATTTTTAGACATCAAATAATTTAATTTATTTATGACACAACGATGATGCAGTAATTATCTTATTAATGAAATATTGACATAATTGATGTTATAAACACCAAAATAAATATAATTTGAAAATTTTTATGAATTCCACTAATTTTCTAGGTTACTATGATATATTAATTTTGATTTAATCAACTTGGTTCGAACATTTAATTCTGTTATGACTTTCACAAAAATCATATATCAAATAGTGTCAAAATTGACACAAAATAGTTTTTAAATCAAATATTATATTATTAATTGTTATTTTATTCCTAAAAATCTAAGGTTCGGCCAAATGACTTAGATAAGGATATATATATTAATAATAAACAATTTGGGGTTCGTTTGGCATGTTATAGTAAGTGTATTAACCATATAGTGAAAGAAAACAAAAAGACACGGTAAATGTTAAATTATTTAACTTAGAGTTAAATCTAATTGATAAGGTTAAAATAATATCCTAAACTTGTCTAAATTCTATTGGTTGATAGGATTTCGACCCCTCCCCACTTTAGCTTCGAAATAAGACCCTTTGGAACCATTATAAACCGATTTTGACTTTAATATAAAATAATATTTTGAGATATTCCTAGGGTGCCCCTCTCCTCCCCTATAAAAGGACACCTCCTCCCCCTCCTTCTCACACCAATTTGAGCACTCAAGCTCGGCCAACCCCTGCCAAAATCTCTTCTCCACTTCCCTAGAAACATACTAGAGGTTCTGGTCTTCCTCAAAGACCAATTCTAGTGCCCTAAGAAGAGGTCTCAAAGAGGCACTTCAAAGAAGAGGTAATTACCGTTACCAATTCTTTCATCTTTATTTCTTCTTCCACTTCTTCTTCTTAGGTTGTTTCATTATGAAGTAATAACATCAGTATCACTCATATACTGATATGTTATTATAAGTATGAAACAACCCTATTTCACCATCTATCCATCCTACGGAAAAAGAAATCACCGCGCGTGCGTACGTACGGAATACCGTCTCCACGCCGTGGTGTAATCTATTTTCCACCACCACCTTACACGGATGGGTATAATGGTGTAAAGAATAACTATAAATAGTTATTATAACAGCATATTGATTCTGATATATTGTATAATCCACTCCAATTCAATTCAATATTTATAGAAATGATATCATCGCTCGTGCGTACGTACAGACTACCGTCTCCACGACGCGATGAGATTCATTCTCCATGTTAACCATTTAAGAATGATTATAATGTATATATAAGAAATAATAATGAAATATATGACATTATAAAGCTACTGGATTTATGTATATATATACATATTTATGTCATCTACTTACTTCCATTTCAAGACAATAAGGAAAGGAAAACAGCGTTCATGCGTACGTACGGACTACCTTCTCCATGAACGGTGTTTTTCATTTTATTTATCTACCTATTATATATATATATACTGAATATATATGATATATAAATCATATTTTATATTCTGGAAGTAAGTAAATCATGATATAAGTAATAATGATGTCAAGAACAACAAGTCAAAACACCTACGATAAATGAAACGATTTTACCCAAAACGCTTCTTTAACATGGAATTTACAAAAGAACGGGTAATATAATGTCATAAGTGAACCATATATGATATCATAACAATGAATATGATTCTGTAATAAGTCAATAACATGATTTAAATCATTATACAGGAGGTTCGGGCACTTACAAAGCAAGTCGGACCTAAGGTAAGGGAAATATCACAATCTCATTTTTATCCGAGATTGTTTATTCGTAAGTATTTACTGGGGTGTATTTTATCATCCACATCCATCTTCCCTCAATATGTAATATTGTTTCCATCCACTTGAAATAGTTTAAATCCAATTTTACCCTTAGGTGAGTTTTTAGTAAAGAATATGAAAGGAATCTTTTGTTGTTTTTCCGTACGAGGTACTTTTTGACTTTTCCGACAAAAGTACGAAGAATGTTTTTTTTAACTTATACGGCATGAATGGATTTTTAAAAACATTACTTCAAAGAAGCTTCCTTTACAAGTTTTCATGTTTATTTTTAATCAACATCTTTTATTTTAAAGTTGTATGACATGTTATGAAAGGAAAAATGTTTTTGAAGAAGAAAGGATATTTTCCTCAAGAATTCAATTCAAGTGTTTTATCAAAATTATTTTCCATCTAAGATAATAAAGGGTTCTGTTTCTATCCATATTTTTACATTGGTTTGACTATATTGTGATGGAATTATGTTTATGAATTCCTTTATCATATATGAATTGATTTATGATGTCATGATGTTTCAAGAATCCCATTTTTGTTATATGTGTTATGCGATGATGTATGTTTTATGATTATGTGGCACACATAAGAAAGGATTCATTATAAGATGGGTGGGACCTATATCTCCCTCCAATGCATTGGGTAAAGATTTTATATCTCATGAGATAGACATGGCTGGAATGGTAGGTTATACCGGTTCAGTGAAACAGGACTGAAACGAGGATTACTCGATTCAGAAAGGGACTTTGTCCACTAAGATAGTCATGGCAATGAGTCTTGACTAACAAGAAATGATTCTCTATGATTATGTGTGTATGCCACAATGAGTAATGTTTTAAGTTATGATTTCATTTTCACTTCTATGATTTATCCCACGTTATGATATTATGAGCTCTTTTGCAGGTTAAGATTTCCAAAAGCTATGTTCTTATGTATATGATGTGATTGATATTTCTTTTGTTTACCCTTACTGAGCATTTGAGCTCACCCTTTTATGTTTTCTTTTCCCCAGGATATAAAGAAAGGTTTTAGGTAAAAAAAAAGGAAGATCTTTGTGGGATATTTTGAAGATCTTTCACCAGGATTAGAAGATTACGTTCCGAGTTTCCAAAGACACTAAACTATTACGATCCTTGTGTGTGTATTTTTGTTATGTATTAAGTATTCCGCAAAAGTAATGTAATGTCTATGTACGATAAGCTTCGGGTCTCTACAGTTGGTATCAGAGGCAAAGGAGGTAGGAATGTATCCGATCCTTGGGAACTCTCACATGTGAGCGTTGGACGAAGCATGGCTCTCCGCCCAAGGGCTTCATGAGGAAATGGCTGCCACTGGGGATGGTGGTGTGTCCCGCCCAGGGGGTGTAGCCGCCCATGGAGTGCCCTGATAGGTATCAACTATAGTCCACTGGAAGTAATTCCAGACCGTTACAGTTGGTATCAGAGGAAAGGTTTAGTCAACCTTTGGAAACTAGGACGCGAAAACATTAGTGAGATCCCTAGAGATATTTCTAAGGTATGTCTAGGGATGCCCCTAAGGATAAGTATACGTATAGGATATAGTCCTAGAACTATGGTAACGATATTAGATTAAACCAAAGATGTTAGATATTTAAGTTACTCCCCCTTTATTATGATTTTTGCCTCTCACACTATTCTTTTTTGGGTTTTAGAATATGGCTGGAAACAAGATGATTCACGATAATGGAGGATATGATGGACAATGGAATGATATTCTTCATGAGCAACCAAATGAAATGGGATTTGGATGCCCAAACATCATTATTATGCCGAATCAGCAATCTCACAACATGATCAATAAAGTAAAATTTGGTAAGTTTCCTGACTCGACTAATAAGAGAAAGATGGAGTTCCATGATGATCATAGAGGAAAGAAAGTTCAATTTCCCCTATGTAAATCATGTGGGAAGAGGCATCAAGGAGAATGTTTCAAGGGAACTGGAAGATGCTTTGGGTGTGGAAAAGAAGGACACAAAGCAAGTAAGTGCAAAGGAAAAGGGTCGGTTAACACCATGGATGAGGATAATGGTATTGCTACGACATCAAAAATGGTTAAGTGTTTTAAATGTGGAATGTATGGGCATTATGCAAACAAATTCCCTAAGGGAAAGACTCATGAAGAGAATCAGTATGGTCATATGGGTAGTATTTATGTGGATGATGATGAAGAGACTACAAATGATATGTGAGATGAATGAATTTTTGAAGCTCGGTCAATGGTTTGAGAATGTAGTGGAATGATTACATGTTTATCATGTGTAATTTTGGAATAAAGAGACATCTATGGATTGTTACACTGTTGTCTTTCCTTGTGTTTTGAAAGTGTATGATTAATGTTACCAGTATCCATGAAAGGTTATTCAGATATTTTTGGAATGTAGATGATATGCGCATAATGAAGGGATAAGGAGAAAATTAAATGTTTGATAGTATTCATGAGATCATGATTGATATAAGGACTAAGTGATATCATGGTTTGAGTATATAGAATTTTGAGGATTTTGGTATGTGGAAAGTGTTAACTTTTAACTGCACTCATGTTTTCACTAAGGTATTCAAGAGAATACACGATTAAGGACTTTGAATGTTTGGAATGTGACCAACAAGACATATCTTATGATATGTGGGGATCAACGACAGTATTAAATCTCTGGTAATCGTTGTCACTATATTATGAGAGTGGACTGCAGTATTTTAAGCCTAAAAATTAGACTGGATTATGTTGGACATAAGTTAGTATTGTTTAAGGATAGAAGATTTTCGATATTATTGAAGGGATGTTATAGTAACGTAGTTTTAGAAAAAGGGACAACCTGCAGGACGGGCGACAGCCCATCGCTTCGGACAAGGCTGTAGGAATCGAACCCACAACCGAAGTGCGACTGGCCTTTATCGCCTACCACTGACCTACAGGAAGTCCCTGTTTAGTAGAAACCAGTTTTATTATATTAAGAAGTATGATATATGAAGTATAAGTCCATTTTAGGAACCATATATGATTAATCTCACTATAGAATGACTTATGTATATTTAATAACTTTTGCTAACCTTTTGTTTGAGACAGACGGAATGAACAGTCATTCTATCACATGATCTGCTAACACTTCACGAATAACAAATTCAACTTCAGTTATTTAAGAAATGAAGTGGAAATTGTTCAAGGCACGACCAACAGTGAGATTGTACCAAAATAAAGTAAGTATTTATTCTAATTCAAATTTTCAACTTTAGGGAGATGATCTTGAAAACCAAAAATGTTGTCCTAGTGATCTTATACCTGATGAATCAGATGGTACCTTAGATCATCACAAATTTATGGATTTGTGATTACTGGCTTTTCCATAGCCATGTTCTCTACCACTCTCCATCAGAACATGATGGTTAGATTTCTCTTCCATATCCATATTTTCACCTATGTGGAAACCCAGTGATTAGTTTATTTGGGTAATCGTTACATTTCATACTTTAGTTTTTAAAGCCAAGTTTTGGTATTCCCTTTTACGATGTGGGTTTCTATTAAAGAAACTTTCAAATAGTAAACCATTTTAACCCCGACGAATTTCGAGGGCGAAATTCATTTTAAGGGGGGTAGAATGTAACAGCCCAAGATTTTATAAAAAAATATTCTTTTTAATTTTATTAATGTCTTGTGTTGTACGCTACACCAAAATGAGCTTGCACAACACGCATCCTTGACTTTCCTTGCATTACACGCAATCACGACCTTCCTCGATAGCGTGTGTAATACGCAATACCGAGTTTCACTAAACAACGATATGCTATTAAAATATTATTAAAACTAGCTGTTATAAATAGTAATAACCACTTTTTGAAATTTTGTAAATTATATTTTTCAAAATGGAATTCATTTTTAGATTCGGAGTATCGAATTTAGCCTAAGGTGAAATTTTGGTACTTTTCGGATAACTTTCATATTCTGATGAATAGTGAAAATTACTAAATTATAATTAAAAACAACTTTTTTAATCGAAATAATTAATAGTGATAAATCATTAATTTGAGTGGTTGTAAAGTATATTTAGAATATATTTTTACAATTTAATACAATGTTGGTCATTGGATGTAATTGCACATTTAAACCAGACATAAACAAGTGTCAATCTTTTGATAGATATTGTTTCTTAAAAACACGCTATTTGTTTTAACAGCGGGATTTAATTATAAAATTAATTAATGCAACTTTTATGTTATGAATTTGGTTAAATAGACTTCATTTTTGAATTCGGAATATGAAATATAAGCTTGGGATGAAATTTTGGCAATATTCTGAAAAACATCAATTTTTGATGAATAGTGAAACTACTAAGTGGTAGGTTAAAAACTGAATTTTGCATAAAACTTAATTTTACCGCTTCTGTGAATGGAATTTCAAAAATCCGAGAGACACGGTTAATATCAAGGACTAAAATGTGGTTCAATGAGATGAAAATAATTTTTTGGTGAATAGTAACTTTTTACTTTTTTACCGCGGTTAATAGTAAATAGGGTAACTAAGGGTAAATATGATATTAATATTACCCTAACACATGTCCTAATTCTATTGGACAAGTGTAATTCGACCAAAAACAAACTTAGGAATAAAATATGACCATTTAGGCCCACTTGGATTAGATTAGGACATTTATTATTAATTTATTTAAAGAAGGGTTAAAATAGCAAAAATCAAAGTTTAATAAGTAAATCATTTTTAATATGGGGTTATGCATAAGATAAATTCAATTTTAAATATTCATTAGAAAGCTAAAAAGATTTCCTACATGATGGTATTTTATTTGTAATTTTTAGACATCAAATAATTTAATTTATTTATGACACAACGATGATGCAGTAATTATCTTATTAATGAAATATTGACATAATTGATGTTATAAACACCAAAATAAATATAATTTGAAAATTTTTATGAATTCCACTAATTTTCTAGGTTACTATGATATATTAATGTTGATTTAATCAACTTGGTTCGAACATTTAATTCTGTTATGACTTTCACAAAAATCATATATCAAATAGTGTCAAAATTGACACAAAATAGTTTTTAAATCAAATATTATATTATTAATTGTTATTTTATTCCTAAAAATCTAAGGTTCGGCCAAATGACTTAGATAAGGATATATATATTAATAATAAACAATTTGGGGTTCGTTTGGCATGTTATAGTAAGTGTATTAACCATATAGTGAAAGAAAACAAAAAGACACGGTAAATGTTAAATTATTTAACTTAGAGTTAAATCTAATTGATAAGGTTAAAATAATATCCTAAACTTGTCTAAATTCTATTGGTTGATAGGATTTCGACCCATCCCAACTTTAGCTTCGAAATAAGACCCTTTGGAACCATTATAAACCGATTTTGACTTTAATATAAAATAATATTTTGAGATATTCCTAGGGTGCCCCTCTCCTCCCCTATAAAAGGACACCTCCTCCCCCTCCTTCTCACACCAATTTGAGCACTCAAGCTCGGCCAACCCCTGCCAAAATCTCTTCTCCACTTCCCTAGAAACATCCTAGAGGTTCTGGTGTTCCTCAAAGACCAATTCTAGTGCCCTAAGAAGAGGTCTCAAAGAGGCACTTCAAAGAAGAGGTAATTACCGTTACCAATTCTTTCATCTTTATTTCTTCTTCCACTTCTTCTTCTTAGGTTGTTTCATTATGAAGTAATAACATCAGTATCACTCATATACTGATATGTTATTATAAGTATGAAACAACCCTATTTCACCATCTATCCATCCTACGGAAAAAGAAATCACCGCGCGTGCGTACGTACGGAATACCGTCTCCACGCCGTGGTGTAATCTATTTTCCACCACCACCTTACACGGATGGGTATAATGGTGTAAAGAATAACTATAAATAGTTATTATAACAGCATATTGATTCTGATATATTGTATAATCCACTCCAATTCAATTCAATATTTATAGAAATGATATCATCGCTCGTGCGTACGTACGGACTACCGTCTCCACGACGCGATGAGATTCATTCTCCATGTTAACCATTTAAGAATGATTATAATGTATATATAAGAAATAATAATGAAATATATGACATTATAAAGCTACTGGATTTATGTATATATATACATATTTATGTCATCTACTTACTTCCATTTCAAGACAATAAGGAAAGGAAAACAACGTTCATGCGTACGTACGGACTACCGTCTCCATGAACGGTGTTTTTCATTTTATTTATCTACCTATTATATATATATATACTGAATATATATGATATATAAATCATATTTTATATTCTGGAAGTAAGTAAATCATGATATAAGTAATAATGATGTCAAGAACAACAAGTCAAAACACCTACGATAAATGAAACGATTTTACCCAAAACGCTTCTTTAACATGGAATTTACAAAAGAACGGGTAATATAATGTCATAAGTGAACCATATATGATATCATAACAATGAATATGATTCTGTAATAAGTCAATAACATGATTTAAATCATTATACAGGAGGTTCGGGCACTTACAAAGCAAGTCGGACCTAAGGTAAGGGAAATATCACAATCTCATTTTTATCCGAGATTGTTTATTCGTAAGTATTTACTGGGGTGTATTTTATCATCCACATCCATCTTCCCTCAATATGTAATATTGTTTCCATCCACTTGAAATAGTTTAAATCCAATTTTACCCTTAGGTGAGTTTTTAGTAATGAATATGAAAGGAATCTTTTGTTGTTTTTCCGTACGAGGTACTTTTTGACTTTTCCGACAAAAGTACGAAGAATGTTTTTTTTAACTTATACGGCATGAATGGATTTTTAAAAACATTACTTCAAAGAAGCTTCCTTTACAAGTTTTCATGTTTATTTTTAATCAACATCTTTTATTTTAAAGTTGTATGACATGTTATGAAAGGAAAAATGTTTTTGAAGAAGAAAGGATATTTTCCTCAAGAATTCAATTCAAGTGTTTTATCAAAATTATTTTCCATCTAAGATAATAAAGGGTTCTGTTTCTATCCATATTTTTACATTGGTTTGACTATATTGTGATGGAATTATGTTTATGAATTCCTTTATCATATATGAATTGATTTATGATGTCATGATGTTTCAAGAATCCCATTTTTGTTATATGTGTTATGCGATGATGTATGTTTTATGATTATGTGGCACACATAAGAAAGGATTCATTATAAGATGGGTGGGACCTATATCTCCCTCCAATGCATTGGGTAAAGATTTTATATCTCATGAGATAGACATGGCTGGAATGGTAGGTTATACCGGTTCAGTGAAACAGGACTGAAACGAGGATTACTCGATTCAGAAAGGGACTTTGTCCACTAAGATAGTCATGGCAATGAGTCTTGACTAACAAGAAATGATTCTCTATGATTATGTGTGTATGCCACAATGAGTAATGTTTTAAGTTATGATTTCATTTTCACTTCTATGATTTATCCCACGTTATGATATTATGAGCTCTTTTGCAGGTTAAGATTTCCAAAAGCTATGTTCTTATGTATATGATGTGATTGATATTTCTTTTGTTTACCCTTACTGAGCATTTGAGCTCACCCTTTTATGTTTTCTTTTCCCCAGGATATAAAGAAAGGTTTTAGGTAAAAAAAAAGGAAGATCTTTGTGGGATATTTTGAAGATCTTTCACCAGGATTAGAAGATTACGTTCCGAGTTTCCAAAGACACTAAACTATTACGATCCTTGTGTGTGTATTTTTGTTATGTATTAAGTATTCCGCAAAAGTAATGTAATGTCAATGTAAGTCAGGATACGGGTCTCTACAGTAATAGGTCCTAGTGCTACCTCAAAGCCTAGTGGGTTTCTTGCTAAAACCATTGAAAAGCAAGCGGTAGGAATCTCTCAACGGTTGAGTTGGGAGCGGAGACGTAGGCCGGGTTTTGGCCGAACTCCGTTATCAATTTCTTGTGTGATTGCCTCTTTATTTCCGCTGCACTTTCACTTTGATTTTTAAATTGTTAATTAATTTTAAAAGGCAATTCACCCCCCTCTTGCCATCTTTCCCTCTCCGGGGTGTTTCTTCCGACCCATCAATTGGTATCAGAGGGTGGTTGGTCTCGGGACCGGTGTGGGCTTGGGGGGGGGATGTTGTGTCCTGGGCCTAGGATTGTTGGGCCCCCGCCAGGATTGTTGGCGCCTGTGCCCCGGTAACCAATCCCACATCGGTTGTGGAGGGAGATTTGTGGGTGCTTGAAATTCCCGTGCCTACCTTCCCCTCAGCAACGCGTTTTAAAGCCGTGAGGCCTGGGATAGCAACTGGGTCAGAGCGGACAATATTGCTGGGCCGAGGGATCCGATCCATCAGAAGCATGACCTGGAGACACAACAAGAACCTGAGGAAGTGGTGGAAGAAATTTCAACACTCATATTTTAAATTAAAGAACACGGGGAGATAATGGTAGGGGTACTTGAAGATTAATTCCACATCACTCATCCTTTTCTAGAGGAGATATATGAAATATCATTATATTATCATTTAAAATAGGAAAAAAATGTGAATTTGGATAAATTTTGGAGAAATTGGACAAAAATTGAAATACAACATAATCTCCTCATTCCATAAAATGTAGAAGAATCACCACCATTACACCTCTCTCTGACCTTAGAAGAGGAAAAATCATCCACCGTTGTGAAATTTTAAAAAAGTATGGAGGATCATGACTACCTATCTCTATCCTGTAAAGATCTATTCTAAGTGTCACTTTAAATTAAAGAGGATATTCAAGTTGAACCAATTCAGGGTGTTGACCGTTTTATGAACTATTTATCTTCAAAATTCCATGAAACTGAATTGAGTATCACCCCTATTATTTTGATTTTATATATTTTGTTGGATCACATTTTTCCATGTAGGAATTTTATAAAATAAATGCACTAATTGAGGAACACTTGGTGCTCCCTAAACATATTGAACATATAATGGAGGAATTCTATGAACAGATACCTGTGACTCTTCTTGGAGAACAAGTTACACATGCTACTTTACAACTATAGTGACCACTATATAAAAAATAAGATGTTTCAAAAGTATCAATGAAGGATGAGGAGGTTTCATACATCATCATATGCCCACCATGTATGTTTTACAATATTGTGAAGGGGTAGGATCTATTGTTCTTTATACATGGAACTATCCCCAATAAGAAAAAATAAGTGAATGAAGAGAAAATACACATGTGGAGGTTCAAGTGAAAGAAGACCCAAACAAAATCATAATTTTTTATAATAGATAGTATTACCCTTTGTAGGTAGTAAAAACTTAGGCCCCACGTACTAATATTTATCTCTACACTCTTTCTAGGAATTTAGATTTGAATTTTATTTCATATGTGTAGTTCAGCATGAATCCCACTTCTCCTTATATTTTATGGAGAATTAATGGCATGATTGATCTTTATAATTGAGTAATACTTTTTTTAGGTTCATAAATGGGAAAATGAACTATAAATAGTGGATGATAAGTACTAAGAGTCATGCGAAAGGTAGTTCATTTCTATTTTTTAAACTTTTAAACTCCTTCAATTGTTTTCCCAAAACATCTTTTGATCATTAAAGAAAAAATTGCATGCCCACACATTAATTTACATAGTACATTAATAAACTAGGAGATATGAGTTTCTTAGGACTCCTCTTATGTCATGTTATAGATTTCAACGTTAATGATATTGAATGAGTTAAATGGAAAATTTGATGATTAATGTGAAAAATGGATATCAAAATGAGGACTTATGATTTGAAAAAATTGATTGATTTTTGTAAATAAAATTTTTATAACATTATTTTAAGACGTCAATTTCTAAAATACACGTGACTTGATTTTTTATTATTAATCATACCTTGAGTGACTTTCCAAAATCATTTTTCCCATTCCCAAAGGAATTTCTAGACCAATTACTTCCTATTTTATCGAGATCATATTTCTAGAGAGATTTTGTTACATTCCACCTTCTAAAACATAAATTTGAAATTGTCAAAGATATGATTGTATATAAAAAATTTAAAACGAGTGGGTCATAATTTGATAAAACAATTAAACTTAAAATAATACCTTTATATCAATCCTTCTGTAGTCCATAAAGACCATGAATGCCTTTGTTAGGGATGAGCCAGGTTTCAATTCATTTTTATTCGTTCCTACCCTACACTTAATAATTATATGTTTATTGAAAGTTGATGTGTGGGGGTAAATGGAATCATGGTCAATTGGATGATTTAAAATTTAAGGAAGAAGTGTGGGGGTGATTATTTTTGTAATTATAAATGTTTGTGGAATCATCACTTATACTCTATTGTTTTCCCCTTTTGAATAAAAAAATCTAAAAATGATAAAATGAACTAAAAAAAATGAGAAAAATGGGTTGTGATTTGCATAAAACAAAAATAACCATTAATAGACATATGATTTATACAATAAGTGGTTAGGTGGTAGATGTGAGGGTTTTTATATCAAATAAATTTTGAAAAATTATTTTAAAAAAAAAAGTTCTTTTAAAATGAAAAAATGAATAAAAAAAAAGTTCAAGAGGGGGCACAATAATTCTTATAAATAAACTATATATGTTCTATACTTTGAGTCTGGGGGAATTTTGGGAGTTGTTACAATTTTAAGTGGAAAATTTCATCAACTTTTTTTACTTTAAATGTTATTATTTATGATTTAAGAGATAAACCACCTCCATGAGCATTAATTTTTAATATCAAGTCCTACCAAAATTAAAACTTAGAGGAATGAGAACCTTAATTGGATATCCATATGATTTATTGTGATTATTATTGTTTACATAGTAGAGAAAGTAGTTTATTACAAGCTTATGGATAAGGGAAATGTTATCATGATATAATCATAACTCTACTTGAATTATATAATAAGAGATTGGAGAAAAGATTCAAAAGTGAGTTATATCATGATTTTTCAGGTCCAATAAAAATTAATTGGGGAGCTTGAATGTATAAAAGGCGATGTTCCATTATTTTTCAATAGGAAAAGTAAAATACATGAATTTATTGTTTCTTTGAAAATATTAAATTTAATTTATATTTTATGTGGATTTTTTAAAATTTGATTTGACATTGATAATAGTTTGAATATATTTCATTCAAATTTGAATATTGAAAACATTTGTGACCTTTTATTTTCGATGTTGAGATTTAATGCTTGAGTAAAATCATGGTTTAAGTGTGTGGGAATTGACAGGAAAAATATTTTTCAAAATTATATATTTAATTTCAATATTCTTAGACCCAAAAGCTGTTTATTTTATTGGTAATTGTCACATTTTTATGTTTTTGTGGAATTTTGTGAATAATTGTAAAAAATGGCCATATTTTCGTATTTAACTATGTTATTTTTATTTTATATTTAGGAAATAGGTTATTAAAAACTTATTTAAAATTTTAAATTATTATATTTAAGTATCCTTGAAATCATAGAACACTTTTCATCCATCTGGACCATAAGATCAATCCATAAATTGGTGTCCCAATATCAGTTCACAACACAAGACTCGAAAACAGTCCACATATATAGATAGATTTAAACTTGAGAATATATATATTTTTTGCACTATAATAAATCTTAAATTCAACATGGAAATATATAATGAATTGTTTGACAAATTTCATTAAGGATGTAGTGTGAAAATCAGCATTTTCAAAGGCCATTAATACATAATAATTCAGATACATGAAATATGGAGAGGCTACCTGGGCAGATTATATTCTTAGAGGGAAATTCTTATAAATCTCACTACGATTAGATACATATGATAATGGTTTTGGGGGAGACACACATGAAAATTGGGATTAGATTTCATGAAGGGGACCTTATGTGAATCGAACAATTAATGGGTCTAACATGTGACATCTTTCAAAGAGAAAAATGACCCAGAAAAGGAGGAGAGATCATCCTTCCAAAATGATTCTATTCCATCCCATTCCATATGAGGCACAAAGTAGAAGATCTACACCAAAGGAGTATGGCTGAAAATCTCCCCATTTATTTTTGTTCTTCATTTTTTTTATTTTTCTTTATTTTTGTTTTATTTTCAAGTGTAATTTAAATTTTAGTCTTATTAAATTAATCCATGCATTTTTGTTTCCCCATAAATTCTATAATTCTTATAAAAAATTATCTTCTTTTAATTATAAGTATTATAATTATTATTATTTATAATATTATTCTTATTATCAATTTTATAATCATAACATTCTTATTTTAAAATTATTTTATCATTTTCTTTCTCTTACCCTTTTTCAGAAAATATTCTCTAAAATATAATAATAATAATTATTATTATTATTATTATAACATTATTTATAAACTATATATTTTATTTCTTTTATTTATTTATTTTATTTTATTTATCTATCTCTCCTCATTCCCCATTATACAATTATTATTTTATTTATCTACCATTGTTTTTTCTTCCTCTATTTTTCTTTCCATCTTCCATCCACTATTCTATTATGTTATCTCACTCTTGAAAATAAGAGGATGACCCTGATGCTTCACCTGGTTGGTGTACAAGGTATTCATGATTTTTTCTCAAAGTTTATTTTAAGTCTGTAGATAGAGTTGAGTAGCTTTCATGGATGAGGAAAATGCCTCGATGTGGTGAATGTTTCCAGTGACATGAAACTAAATATATCATTATTATTTTATTTAGTCACTTTTACCAATTTCCATTGGTTAGTTGTCACATATTAAAGTTGAAATCATTAATGGATAAAACAAGATTCAATTGATCTATGTCCTGAAATGTGGAACCACCTAGACCAGCGAGTTCTATCATGCTTTATTAAATAAGGATGTAGAATTAAGGGTTCTTAGGAAATCAATGATATTGAACAATTTCTAAATAAAGGACAATAAATCAAATATTAGAATTCAAGTTTGAATTATGAAACTGAAATAAAAAACATAATGGAGAATAATGGTTAAATCCAAAAGCAAACCACTCAAACGAAGTTATTTCTTCATAAATCATTGTGTTTATATTTTCATGTTAGTTTAAATTTCTATTTTTGTGTGTCAATCCCTTAAATAATAAAAAAATCAAAAAACATTTTCATTATTACTGTTAGAATATAAAAAAAATCTTAGGTGATATAGAAGAGGTAGGTGAAACAAAATGAAATGGTCCTCAAGTGAGATGACCCTGGTCTACCACTGTGGTTCACTAGGAAACATTATAATTTATTTTGACCATGCCCTATGACAGGTGTGTGTCAAAACTTGAAATGTTTCCATAGATCCATTCAGTTGTTTACTTTAACTTTTCAATTTTCACATTTGAGATTGTTTTCATTATTTTTCAATAAAAATAGCATAAAAAATTATTTTTCAATGATTTATCCAAACTGAAATTACACTTCATGGAATGATTACTCACAGGTGCAATAGAAGAAGTAACAGAAAAAACAAAAAAAAACAAAAAAATTAATAACAACAAAACAAGACTATAATAGAGATCAGTTGTAAGAAGGATAATCCACCAAAGTGGTGGAATTTTAAGAAATTATGGAGAAGGATGACTAACTTTCTGCATACAGTGAATATCAACTCCAAGTGGCTCTTTCAATTGAAGAGGAGATTCAAGCTGGCCTAATTCATGGAGTTGATCCTTTCATGGAATCATTATCTTCCAATTTCCATGAAACTAAATTGACTGTCACTCCCTCCTATTTTGATTTTATATATTTGGATAACTCACATTTTTTCATGGAAGAATATGATCAAAAAAGTTACCTATTGAGGAAAACATGGAGTTTCTTTAAAATACTAAACATACATTGGAGGAAGTCCATGAAGAGATACTGGTGGCTCTACCTAAAGAACAAGAGACACCTGCTGCTACACTTCTGGAAAAACCACAAGAAATAGATGAAGATGTTTCACAAGTACCAATGATGGAGGAGGAGGTTGCATAGATCATCTAACCCACACAATTCAAGATGTACCACATTGTGATATGGGATGATCTAGTGTAATCTATATGGAATTATCATAGAAAAGAATAAACAAGTGGATGCAGAGAAAATAAACATGTGGGGGATCAATTCAAATAATCCCCAACAATCATCAGACTATGGATAACAGCTGGTACTTCCCTCTAGAGGAAGTAAAAATTTAGGGACCACATTTGGATAATAACAAGATTTAACTTTTCATGATTACTAGGAATTTAGATTTCAATATAATTTCCTGGGGGTAGTTCAGCATTCATCCCACTCATACATATCTTTTGAGCTTTAATGACATGCTCATTATAATTAATTAAGTAAGTCTCTTTTGCATGTTCACAAATGGGAATAGGATTCCTCAAATAGTGGATTAAAAGGTCTATGATTCATGGGTATGGGAGTTTATTTTTATTTTTTAAACTTTTAAACTCATTACATTTTGGCCCAAAATCATGTTTTGAGCATTAGAGAAAAAATTACACGCCCACACCTGAATTTACACTCTACATGAATGAAATAAGGGATATTTGTTTCTTAAGAATCCAATGATTTCATGTTTTAGATTTAATTGTTTATGAAATTTATTTAGTAAAATTGAAAATTGGATGATTAGGGTGCATTGTGGATATCAAAATTAAGACTCATGATTTGAAGAAATTATTTCATTCATGTAAATGAAATTTTCTAACCATATTTCATGCTTTTAATTTTTGAAACTCACGTGACTGGATATTTTTATTATTAATCATGCCATGATTTATTGTCCCAAATAACATGTCCCATTCAAGAGAGGATATCTGGACCACGGAAGTCCTATTTTATCTTGATCATTTTTCTTGAGTGATCTTGGGTCATGCCACATTATAGAACTTAAATTTGATCTTTTCTAATATATGACTATACAAAAACACATTTAACATTATTGAGACTATTTTTATGAACAACTTATCTTTAAAATAACACCTTTACATCAGTGTTTATTTACCCCATAGAAACCATGAATGGACTTGTTAGAGATGGGCTATGTTTCAATCCATTTGCATCAATTCCTACCCTACTCTTAGTATTTGCATTATATTTAATTTTTTATGTGTGGGGGTAAATGAAATCATAGTAAATGGGATGATAAATGTAAGGAAGAAGTGTGGGGGGAATATTTTGGGAATTTTAAAAGGTTGTGGAATCATTCATTGTACTCTATTGTTTTTTCCCACTTGAATAAAAAAAATGATCAAAATGAAAAAAATAAACAAAAAACATGAGAAAATGGGTTGTGATTTGGGTAAACCAAAAATCACCATTACATGACCTATGATTTCTATCTTAAATGGTTATGTGGTGGATGCGAGGTTTATTATAATGAATAACTTTTTAAAAAGAAACAAAAAATTAAAAAGGTTTTTTAAAAATGAAAAAAAGTTAAAGTAAAAAAATATTCAAGAGAGGGAACAAATCATTAACTATACTTAAACTGGCCATGATAGATACATCGAGTCTTGGAGAATATTAGAAGTTGATACAATTTTAAGGGGAGAATGTCATTTAACTTTTTTGTCTCTGAATATCATGCCTTATTAATTAAAAGACAAACCTACTCCTTGAGTTTTAAGTTTTAACATCAAGTCCTAATAACCATAATCCTCAAAGTCATTAGAACCGTACTTGCAAGTCCTCATGATTTTATGTGTTTTTGTCATTAAAAAGTAAATAAAGTAGTTATTTTACAAGATTATGTACAAGGATCATGTTCTAATGATATATGAATAAATCTTATTGAATTGTATCATGTGATATGGGATAAATGATTTGAAATTGATTTATATCACTATTTGACATATTTAATAAAAATAAATTAAGGATCTTGAATGAATGAAAGGAGAAGTTCCATCAATTTTCAATGGATAAAAGTAAAATACATGAATTGATTATTTCATAAAAAAAAAGTAAATTGAATGAAAATTTTATATGGAATTTTGAAATTTTATTGGAAATTTATAATTGTCTGATTATATTGCATTGAAATTTGAATATTGATAACATTGCTGACCTCTGATTTTTAATGTCAAGATTTTGTGATTGAGGATAAGCATGGTTTATGTGTGGGTCAATTGGAAGAAAAAATATTATTCATAATTATTAATTTAATTTCAATGTTTTTACACCCACTACAGTGTTATTTTATTACCAATTGTTACATTTTTTTGTGGAATTTTGAGCTTAATTGAAAAAGTAGCCTTATTTTGGGATTGAATTATTTTATTTTTATTAAGTATTTAGGCCATAACATTTTCTAAAATTATTTAAATTATATATTTTTTTATTCGTATCCCATAAATCTTGGTATTCATTGAATCCTACTAGACCACAAGCTCAATCCATAAATTGGATGCCCAAAATAAACTCACAACACATGCCTTGAAAATTGATTACATATATAGAAGGTTTTAAATATGAGAATATATCTCTATTTTTTCTATTCCAATGAATATTAAATTAGACTTGGAGATAGATAAAATATTCATTAAGAACATTCATTAAGGATTAAAGTCATGAATCATCCGTTTAGAAGGCCATTAATTCATAATAAATTAGGTACATGAAATTTGGATAGGCTCCCAGGAAAGTATAAATTTTTATAGGGAAATGATCATAAATCTCACTACACTTTTCCAAATATTCTAAAATTTTTATAGGAGACACAAAAGTAAATTGGGAATAAATTTCATGCAGAGGTCCATGAGTGAATCGACTATTTAATGGGTGTAACACATGGCATCTTTCGAAGGGGAAATTTGACCTATAAATAGAGGAGAGATACAATTTCCCAAATTATTAAATTCTATTTAACTCCATCCAAGGAACCATGGAAGAGATCTCCACCGATAGAGGATAGACACAAATCTCCCCCATTTCTTCTTATTCATTTTGTCATGTTTTCTTTGTTTTACATTTATTTTCAATTGTATTTTAAATTTCAGTTTTATTAAATGAATCTATGCATTCGTGTTTCTCTATCCATTATACAATTATTCTTCACAATTATCTTCTTTTAATGATATGTATTATTGTTATTACTATTAATATTATTATAATTATTATAATAATAATTATTATTATCATTTTAATAATTATAATATTATTATTTTGAAGTTATTTTCTCATTTTCCTTATCTTCTCATTTTCAAAATATAATCAATTAAATATAATAAAAATAATAATAATTATTATTATTATGATTATTTTAACATTATTTATAAATTACAAATTTTCTAAATTTTATATTTTTATTTTATCTCTATCTCTCTCATCATACCCCATCTTCCATTTTTATTTTATTCAACCATCAGTATTTCTTTATTCCTCTCTTCTTTTTCCATTATTCCATCCACTCATCCATTATGATTTCTCTATCTCATAAATGTGAGGCTGACCCCATGGATTGTCCTGGGGGTAGTTTAAGGTGTTGATGAATTTTCCTCAAAGTTTATTTTATGTTTGTAGGTAGAAGTGATTAGTATGAATGGACGAGGTTCATTCCCTGATGTGGTGGCTGCCCCCAATGATATGAAACACAATCTATTTCTATTATTTTATTTAATCACATTTCCCTCTCACTATTAGTATGTTCTTCAAATGTTGGATTTAAACTAGTCCATTGATGAAATAAGTTTGATTGATCTGGCTCCCGGATGGTGAAACCTCATAGACCAAGGAGTGTCATCAAACACAATTAAAAGAGGGGGAGGAATTAAGGTTTCTTTAGCATTCAAGGATATTCCACAATTTCTAAATAAATAATAGAAAATAAAACATGATATTTCATGTTTGTATTATCAAACTGAAATCTAAAAAATAAATGAGAATGATTATTAAATCCAAAACCAAAACCCCAAACAACTACTTTCTTCTTAACTCATTTTGTTTATATTTACATGTTAATTTAAATTTCCATTTTTAAAGTAATTTAATTAAATAATAAAATGCAAAAATACATTTTCATAGTTTTAATTTGATAATAATGAAACAAAAAGAGGTAGATTAAGTGATATAGAAGAGGTAGTTGAAAAAAAACTGAAAGGCTTTTCAGGTAAGACGACCTTGGTCAACCACTATTCTGCATTAGGAAAAATTATAATTTCTTTTTACCATGCCCTGCGATAGGTGTACATTATTTTCCCAAACCATGCACATTGATAGTGGAAACTGTGGCAGTGAGGTTTGCATGGTTGGCGCACTATTTGAAAAACCATGCACCCACAAGTAGAAAACATGCACCTTTGAAAAAAGGGGTACACAGTTAGGGTGCATGGTTTTAAAATAGAGTGACCCTTCCCATGAAACCAGGCATACAAGAAATACGTAATTGGAAAATTAGTTTTAAAATCTTAAAATCCTTTTTAGGTGCCCAATGGGTATTTATGACCATATCGTGTTTTCTTCTTCCTTGGAGGATCTCAAGATGTAATTTTGGTCCCTCTACAACCTTGGAGAAGCAAACCAATTATAAAATAATTATTCTTGATCTCATCTTGATGAGATTCACCTTATCATTCCCATTACTCCTCTCTCTCATCATTCCTCCCTAGGGTTTCTTAGATCTCGATTTTGTGGTAGGATCTTACACCCATTATTTTAGATCTTTAACCTTGGTTTCGTTCTTGAATCCTTGTTGCTGATGTTCTTCATTAGAGTTTACGAATTAGGGGTTCCTATTTCGATATCCAGTGATCCATAGTTAGGTGGTTATGTTTATGATGGCCAATATGATTATCCCTAAATTAATTTATTTAAATTCATCTTCATGATTTAAATTCAGTAGCTTGTTCGAAATTAAGTTTTTTTATTGAATTTCTCTCATCAGTTTATTAAAAACTGAAATCCATTTAATTGGTTATTTAAAATTTGATTTGGCATTAAATTGAGGAAAACCCCCAACTATATTAAATTGGGGTGTATTGAAAAATTGGATAAATTAATTATGGAATTTTAATTCTCAAATTTATTTGCTGAAATAATCATAAAATTGGTATTTTAGAAAATGTCTTAAAATGGTTTTGAGAGACACCAAGTCATTTCATCATGGAAAATGAATTTTTTTATTAACAAAGAATGTTTTTGTTTTTAAATGGAAGTTGGAATATTTGAAATTGATAAATGGGATGAGTGGTATTTTAATCAATTTTAAAATAAATTTCCCATCACTGATTTTTATTAGAGAACACACCTGCCTTAATAGATAGTGATTTATACTAGAAAAAACTCTCTCATATTACAAAAAAACAATACATATGAATTAGGTCACATCTCTAATGGGATGGTTATGGGTCCTCTTCAAATAGTGACAAAGTGATGTGTGTAAAAATATTTTCATGATAACCATTTGATATTAAGTGAGTCTCATACCATGGATCTATCATACCTTTTGACAGATAACCATGTTTCTCATTTGTTTATATTTTAAGTATATTCCATATTAATTTTTATAAAATGTTATATATAAAATGTTTATTAATCTATTTGAATAAATTATTTCCTTTATACGAAATGTAAAGCATCATTTTTATGAAGTATGAATTTTATATTCCATGACTGTCTATTTAAAATCGAGAGTTTTATCTAGATAACTAAATGTAAAATATTATTATGTCATCCTTAGTGACTCCCTAATGGGATTCGAGTTCAAACCCAAAATTTTACTTCATTTTTTAATATTATCTCATTTTAGGTTTGAGAAAGTGTAAGGTTCCGTGTGGAGGTGTTGTTGAACCTTGGACTTGAAGAGTTGTGTCCATCGGGACATGCATGTTTATCATATTTTCTGGTATAATTTCATTATACTTTACATTTTTCACCTATTTTAATTGTACTATAGTTCTTGTTTGGGAGACTCTCTTGCATGCATACTAAAAGTTTTCTATTGTTTCCATTATGTTTCTGGAAAATTCATTTCCACATTAATTTCTTATGATTTGGGGTGCTATTCTCCTACCCATGGGGATTGAGATTAACCCATGGGATATTTTTATTTTATCTCAGGTATCAAGGTAACATGATATCTATGGTGGTTTGTGACAAAGTGGTATAAAACGTGAAGGTTTTTCATATTTATTTGATATCAATATGATCTTTTATATTCTTTTTGTGTCATAAATGGTAGTTATGACTAAGTGCCCAGCCATATTTCACCATAATGAGCCTTAATTCCCCCAATGAGGTTCAAGAAAATATGCGTTTAGGATAATTTCTAGTATCTTTTCTACTTTTCAATTGGATGGGATTGAAATCCAAATATTGTTTTTCTACCTGTTAGGATTTATTTCCCTTTTTTCTATATTTAGTGTCAATATTATGTCTCCAATGTTGTGTGATGATTTTTATCAGCATTATCTCTATAATAAGACATGATAATATGATCTAGGTGGATGCTATTGATGAAACACAATGATTGAATTCTATAATATACCCAAGTCTAGTTGAGGGGATTATGCATACTATCTATGATCTGGTAAAGAAACTTACACCTGTTCCCATTCAGTCCATAACTATGGAGCCAAAGAGGATCATTTTATAGAATCGTTCTTAGGATTTCATTATCTATAATATAATAGTGGTCAAATGCTCAAATGAACACCTTAAGGTATATGAATGATAGAGAAGCGTTGATATTTGTTTTTAATTTTTAGAGACACCAGATGAAATAAAGGTGAGGTGTGCCCCCTTCATGCTAGGGGGCCTAGGAGGAGATGTTAGCATATGATAGTGACAAAGAAGAAGCAAGATGTGTTAGGTAGGAATGTATTCAAGAGACCATTAATAAACCAATTCTATCTAGAGTCAATAGTGTGGGATATGGATTTTTAGTTTTTCACACTTGAGCAGGATGAATAGGTTATGATAGAGAATGAAAACCATTTTGCTGAGCTAGTGCAATTATCATTGGAGATATTATTATTGTGAAGATGAAGAATCGATGCTTTGATATAAAAAATTTGTCTTATATTCATTATTATATTTACTTTTTAAATCACCTTTCTTATGTTGATGTGTTGGATATAATGTTGATGGTCTAAATGGACCTAATTAGAAAGCCATGGTTGATGTGAGTATCTTTTTCTCCTAGTGGTAGAGAGAATTCCTCTATGGGAAAAGGAAACATAATTATTCTCATGGTGTTTCTTATTAGCATTTTTAATAGTCCTTCTATAGTGTTTGGATGATTGACATTGATTTTATACCAATGTGGAAGTCTAAGTTACTCAACGGGGGTTTTCACTAAGGCATCTAGGATATGTGGCTCCTACGAACACTCAGATCACTTTCATAAGTTCTTCTATGTCCTTTATACTATGCATAGATCCAATGGATCATAATTTTTTTCTAAAACTATAGTGAAATAATATTCTTCTTGAAAAACACTATTCCAAACTCAAGAATACAAAATTAAGATTCATCACATAGTTGAAGAGTCTTTAAAGGAAGAAAATATGGGTCTAGTGACGTGAGATGTACCATCACTATAACATCATCATCAACGACTACATTTTTGAAAACTGGTTCATCTCATTTCATTATTTAAATCCATATTGTCAATTTTCTTAATCCTCATTCCGAGATATTTTCTTATGTGATGGATATTACTACACCCCTTGAAATGAAGAGAAAAAAGGGTCTTTGTAGTCCTAATTTTTATTTATCTTTATTATATGTTGAGCATTCTTTGGATATTATGGTTAACATCATAAACCCTATTGATTTCATATTTGGGGTCAATTTTCTCATTTGTAATAAAACATGGAATGATTGATATATTCAGCGAGTTTACATTATGGTGCCCGATGGGGTGTTCCACATTATTCAAGGAGAAGAGGATCCGAGGTTGGGTAGGTTCACACCTTCTTATCCTATGTCAGGGAATGAAATATCGGTGTTTTTATTTGACATGGAGTAATAAAATTTTACCTATGATCTCCCTCGAGTTGTCACTGAGTTTCCCAATATTTTAACTTCTTTGGTTTTCCACAGGTAATGATGGTATAGTTTTTTATCAATTTACTGATTGTTAATCAGGTAATATATATTCATTCCTACCATATGAAACCATCTAAAATTGATTCTTTGAAAAATCGGTTGGATGCTATTTTAGATAATGGCTTTATACGATCGAGTGTGTCACCTTGGCCGGTTCTAGTTCTCTTTGTTAAGAAAGTTGACATGTTACTTCTTCTATTCATTTATTACCAAAACTCAATAGAGTATCAATAAACAACATATATCAATTTCCACATATTGATGATTTGATAGACTTGTTAAAAGTGGAAAAGTGGTCCTTTAACATTGATATTTTATCAAGTTACCATTATTTAAGGATAAAACAATATGACATTCATAAACCCACCTTTTGGACAAATTTATTCCATTTTACCTTATCATAACATTTGTTTTAACAAATTATAACGCATTATTGATGGATTTTAGAAAAATTATTTTAAATGAGTATCTTTATTATTTAGTAGTTATCTTTATGGATCACATACTTGTTTACTCTGTGTTTGAGAGGGATCCTAAAAGTCATATTAGAGTAATTTTGGAATTTTTGAGAAATCAGTAAATTTATGGAAGGCTTTTGAAATGTTATTGATGGATTAGGTAAGTGAATTTATTGGGACAAGTGGGGTCAAAACATGGTAATTTAGTTTATCCATTAAAGGTGATAGATGTTATGAATTTTGAATAGACATACATTGTTTTTGAGATTCATAGATTCTTGGGTTTAGCTCAGTATTATTGCATGGTTGTTAAGTAATTCTCAAAGTTGGATTGTATAATGTGTTATCTAAATCAGAAGGGAGTAATATTCTCTTGGGATGAAAAATTTCAGATTTATTTTTTGAGATGACGTGATATTTTTCTAGTGCACTGGTGTTGACTCTTCCGAAGGATGATCATAGCTATATGGGCTTTTTTGATACATCAGGTTCAGGTTTGGAATATTTTCTTATGATGGGTGACCATGTTGTTTCTTATGGATATCATCATATGATTCCAAAAATGAATAATTATCTTACCCATGACCTTGAACTCGTACATATGAGGCACACTCCTAATAATCAGTGGAAATACTTCTTTAAAAAACGTTGTACCCAGTATTCTGTCTATAAGATCATGAGTTATATCTTATTTAAAAAATATTTGAATCTCGGCCAATGATGTCAGGAGGAATACCTGTAATCTTTTGAATGTGAAATTTATTATACCATGGGGAATATGAATTTCATCACTGATTCTTTATGAAAAAAACTACAATTCAGGCCATGAAAGAATCATTAGAAGAGTGTAATTTGATGTCTCTTTTTGAATAGTTTTATTTTGGAGTTTGGAAATTCGGGTCTGAGCTTTCAATTACCAGTGTTTAGATTAAATATTCACTTCTCAAGATTATTGTTCAAAAAAGTAGTTTTATGGTTAGTACTGTGGTATTAGAGAATCTCTTTATGGTGGGGAGACCATTGTTGACTGTGCATTCTCCATGGAGGGTAGCCTCTTCCGTTAGAATTGTTTTGTGTTGTACCATTATTAGTGAAGAAAGTTGTTTTGAGGGAATTCCATAATTCCCAATGGTATGTAAAACAAGGAATAAGGATAATTTTATATGACATGCATCGATAATTTTGGAGGCCATGTATGATATGGGGAATTTATAAATTTGTCTCTGATTGCAATACGTTCTAATAGGTTAAGGAAAATCACTTGAAACCTTCTTTTATGATTTAGTCACTTCTAATTATAACATGGAAGTGGGATGAAATAAACATATATTTTTGGGTTCGTTTTCTAGGTACCCAAATAATGAATAATGTTATATGGGTTTGGATCAGTCAGGTGAAAAAATAACCCCACTTTATACCCATTCTTCATAAAAATGAAGTTGAGGTATTTGGAAATCTCTATGTAAAAGAGATTGTTTTTTTTCATGGAGTTCCATTTTCATTAGTCTCTTATAGGTATCCTTTATTAACTTCTCAGTTTTGGAGAGCCCTTCATGAGGTATTGGGATCTATGGTATATTTGAGAACAACATACCATCCATAGTCAGATGGGCAAATAAAAATTTCTCTATATATTCTTAAGGATATGCTTCGTGATAGCATCCCCGACTTTGGTGGGGTTTTGGATGATCATATTGGGATGGTTGAGTTTAGTTATAACAATAGTTACCTGTATATGACTATAATGGATCCTTTTGTGGCCTTGTACAGCCGACCTTGTAAATCTCTATTGTGTTGGTCGAATATTGGTGAAAGTTCATTAGTTGAATGAAGATTGGTTCAAGATATTATAAAAAATATTTAGATTATTTATTAGAGAATATTGACTGAACATATATGATACAAAGGTTATGCTGATTTCTATTATAGACCACCAGATATATTTGTTTTTACCATGTTTTTATAAAAATTACACCTCGTTTGGGTCATCGATGGCTCTAGGGGCATGAGAAACATGAGCATCATTTTGTGGGGCCTTATGAGGTACTTGATAAGGTGGGAAAATATTCATACCATTGATCACTTTCACTACAAATCATGTTGATACATAACATGGTTCATGTATCTGAACTACAAATGTATCAATCTGATTCATGTCACATTCTAGGCTGAAGTGATCATTAGGATGAACGTAGTTTATTCGTGACTGAGAATCCAGTCAGGATAGTTAATTCTGAAACCAAGGTACTTCATGGGGGAATGATACATTTGGATTTAGTTAATTGAAGAATGGTCATGATACTCATGAGATATGGGAAAGTGAGGGAGTAATTATAGAGCAGTGGCCTCATCTTTTTGACATGGAACCTCTTAACAACCTTTATGGGGACAAAAGGGTTTTAGGGTAGGAAGGTTATAACATTATATAATTGTTTTTAGATATTTTTAAACACCTATTTAGACCATGCATTGTTGGGTTTCATTTAAGGTTATTTTGGGAGAATGTTTTTAAAAAATATGGAATTTTTTGTGTAGTGCACAATTGGCGCAATGTTTTCCTAATCTATACACCCTGCTAGTGTAGTCCGTGTAGTTTGAGGTAGTGATGGTATGAAAAACTATGTGCCCACTTAGTAAAAACCATAAACCTTTGAAAAAGAGGTCCACATTTAGGGTCCACATGTTTTTAATCGTGTGTCCCTAAAATGTAAACCCTATTTATGTTAAATAATTAATCATAAAATTTGTTATAAAATCCTTAAAACCTTTTTTTATGTTCCGGACTGGGCTATATAACCCGATTGTGTTTTATTATTTTTTGGAGGCTCCCAAGAGGTTAATTTGGACCCTCTTCACCCTTATAGAAGTAAATATAAGCTAATATAATGATGTTTGATGCCTTTTGGTTAAGATTCCTCTTAATGTTCTCTTTCTTTTAGTCTCTCAAATTTGACCCCTATTGTTCTGTAGAGTTTTGTATTGTGGGAGGTTCTAATACCCACTTTTTTATATCTTGAATCTATGTTTGATTCATAGATCCTCATTTCAAAAATTATCATTATGGTTTCCCTCTTATGTATTTTTGTTTTGAGATCCCGTATCCCTGAGGTAGGTTGTTCTATTTATGATAACCAATTTGATTAACCCAAAATTGCTTGATTTAAATTCAATTTCAGGATTTAAAAGTAATTTCTTGATTAAATTTAAATTGTTCGATTTAAATGAAATTTCATTCAATTGGTTTTTTAAAAACCCAATTATATTTAATTGGGGGTTTGTAATTTTATTTGGCATGAAATTGGAAAAACCCACAATTCTATTGAGTTGAGGTGTGTTTTTAATTTAAATGGAAATGGTTTGAATTAATTTGTGAAATTTTAATTGTGGAATTTATTTGATGAAATTGATTTCAAATTGGTATTTTGTAAAATTAATTATAAATAATTTTGATAGAAACCTGATGGTTTTATTTTAGAAAATTAATTTTTTGATTAAAAACACATGTTTTAGTTTTTAAAACGAAATTGACATAGTTGAAATAGGTTAATGGGATGAATAATATATTAAATAGTTTTAAAATAATTTTAACATCACTGATGGTTATTATAGAACATGAAAGCCTATGTACTCAGTGAGTTATTTGGGACATCACTCTATCACCTTACAACACTTACAATAATTGTGCATTAGGTCTCATCCCTGATGGGATGTTGATGGATCCTCCTTGTCCATTATTAGAGGGGTGTGTGTAATGTATTTTTATTATAACTATTTGAGTATGTGGGAGTCCTATATCCTAGAAGTATCATACCTTTTAAAATATGGCCTTGTTTCTCAATTTTTGGACATTTAAAATATATGTCATTTTTTATTATAAACCATTTTAAACACTCCTTAAGAATTTATATAATTTTTTTATATAAAATGTTTTATATAAAATGTTTATAAATCCATTTTTAAGGTATTTTCATAATTTTAAATATAAATCATGATTTTTATGAAATATTATTTTGAAATGGGGTTCTTATTTATTTAAAATTAAATGTTTTATTTAGTTAATTTAATGTATTATCATATTATGGAAGCCATGGTTAGACCCTATTGGTATTTTAGCACATACCCTAGGTATCCATTTGGGTGTTTATATATTATATCCTTCCAGGATAGGTAAATGGTAAAGAACCACTTGGAGGTGGTTATAGTTGTCGATCCATGGTCTTGGATAGTTTTGTTAGCTTGGACATGGGTGTTTATCCTCTTTTCGAGCACATTTTGGTTTTATATTTGGTTTTTACCAGTTTTAATTCATGTGTAGTTCTCCCTATAGAGTTTCTCTTATATTTATACTGACCTATTTAACTTAATTCTTCCCTGTTTTTAGAATTTTTTCCCTCATAATTTTTTATTATTCTCAGTTCTAGTCACCAACCTATGAGGATGAAGAATGTCTCTCAGGTTATGTCAGCTCTGGCTTGGGTATCAGGGTACCATGGTATCTAGGATAGTTAGAAACACTAATTATGTGTTCTCTTAGGATTAATATTTATTTTCCATCTCATTTTATAAAATGGTAATTATGAAACACTTTTAACTATGTGGATTTTCAACAATGATATATCCAAATACTAAAATTGTTCCCATCCTCTCAAATAAAATATTTTATCTTCCACCACACATTACTTCTGATAAACATTATGTCTTATTATGGATATATTTTAGAAGAATATTTTTGAGAAGAAAATATTTTAAAAAATTTCACTTCTCCTTTATTAATATAGATTTTCATCTTTTCAATGATTCACTATTGAGGAATATTTTATAACGATAAAATTTATATGAGTTTTGAAATAAAATTTTCAAAAAAAAGGTTTTTATATGTGACCTATGAAATCCTTATTTTAAAATAATATTATATATGATTTAAAATATTTATCATTGAAATAATTAATAATGTCCATTATATTTTATAATAATAAACCACATATAATTCTAATATTTATTGCAATATATTATTTTATTATTACACAATTAATTATTCCTTTAATTGGATGATGTCTACCTATATTATATTAATAAATTAAATAGAAAAATTATTTTATTAAATGTATAAATTTATCTATTTAATTTAAATTACATATTATTTATAATTATTATTAAATGGTATTTACCAAGAATTATACTTGATTTTATTGGATACCAATTTACTCAAAGGTTTTATAATGTTTTTATTACAAATGTAATTATTAATTTTTTTGATGTTTGAATCCTTTTTATGAGGATATGAAACTAATATTCATTCAATTGGTTATTTATGATTCACTAAATGAAACAAATCTTATTTAAATGGTGTTTCTTTAGGGTATAAAAGGTTATTGATTTTATTTTGAATATTTTCTTAAACCCTCTTTATTTCCATGATTTCATTAAAATATTATAAGTGAATTAATTTTTATGTTACACTCAAAAGTATCGATGAATGATGAGTGCAGTCATATATCATTATCCAATAAATCAGTCTATTATTTATATATCAAAAAAAATTATTTTTCCAATAGATTTTCTTTTCTCATAAGATAGGTCATTGATGGTGTTTTTAAGAACATAATGTTTCCCCATACTAAGGTTTTGTTACCAATTTTAATAATATCAAAATTATATTCTTACATTCATTCTTATGTTATGATTTATATTTTCATTTTTTATTAACTCATTCATGTATTAAGTTATTCCAAAACTTATTCCATGATGTATGTTCTATTCTTTGTGAAGGATATTACTCTTATGAATCATTACTATAACTATATTCTCATTTTATACTCACTAATTATACTTTTTTTTCACTTATACTTAACCTTACCGAGAAACTAAGCTGACACAATTAGTAAGTTTCCATTTCCTAATTTTGTGAGTATTGGAAAAGTATAGAGTGCATAGAAAATAATATTTTTTTCATAGTTTAGAGGAAGTGTTGAAGAAACATTCTGTATTAAGAAGTTTCTTATATAAGGGGAAAATTATTGATTGATGTAAAGAAAAAAATTCATTGTTAACATTTCGTATGGATATTATAAAAATAATATCAAAAAAGGTAACTTCTATATATTTTAATGAAATATTTTCTATAAGTTCCTTGGATTATATTGATACATTTATAAGCTATTATAGTTGTAATTAGATTTGGGTTTAGATTAATTTTGAAGATTAGGATGATATCTATTATGGATAAATTTTTAGTTAGAAATTTCATCAAAAGATGATAAGTTATTCTTGATTATAATTTTAGTGCATGAATTACTGTTAATTATTTTGATCTAGAATTCTAAGAAGAAGTATAAAATAACATTAGTGAAAACCCTCAGAATATGTATAATGGATAATTCCAATAGTAGTATAATATCATGAAATTTCACTAAAGTAGAGATGGTGTGGTTTTCTAGGAAAAACACATCCAATTTTGGGTTACTACAAGTGAATTATAGCTCAAGAATAGATTTAATCAAGGGTAATTACCCTAAAAGAAAATATTGTGTATTATCTCAATCCTCAACTATTAGATGACATTGAATCCTAACTACAAAACTGTATTGACATTCCTAGTGGGTATGATTTGATAAATCACGTTTTCATTATAAATAATTATGATGGATTTATTTTCATATAGAATTAATGGGTTAGGTTAAGAATAATAAGATATCCATATATATGAAAAATTAGATAGAAAATAATGTTTCAAAGGATGAATTTTTTTTAATTTGACAATATTGATTAGGACTGAGTTATCTTTACCATTTACACTGATCTTATTGATAACTATTTTGGTTTTTACATTTTGGTTGTATTAGGATCACACAGAAGATACTAAGAGAGGTTTGTATCTAGAAACCACTATTTTATAGGACCAAATAATGGATCATACATAAATAGTTGAGAAAATGTTTATAATCCTATTTTGATGGAAAAGTTATGTTTTTGAGCCTTATATAAGGATGTAAAGTTGACATCATAATGAAAATTAATTCATGATACTCTAATTTATTTTCAATAGTGATTGGTATATAATGATGATTTGCTATATTTTAAATATTTTAATAATTATGTGAAATATATATGGATTTTCTCTAATAAATTTGTTCTGTTAATTAGTTGTAAAAAAAGAATAAATAGTATCAACAACATTGAAATGTGAATTTATGATAATATTATATTTTTTGGATAAATATTGGATTAAAAAACATTTATGTATAGAAAAATATTAGGATAAATATAATCTTTTTGTTAAGTTAATAAAATGATCATTGATTTAAAGTGATTAATTTTATATAGTACTAATAAACATGTAATTGATTACCGATTTAATTGAAATGCGGTATATTCTATTTTTGAAATTGTTTATCTAATTTTGGGGAATATGAAATATATTTATTAATTTCACATATTAGTAACTGGTGATCAATAAATTCAGGGGTTTAAGATAGATTTAATTTTTATAGGAATATATAATCTCAAATCTATTTAATGTCTAATATAATAACATAGTTTTTGGAGAGGTATGTTATGGAGAATACATGACTAGGTTATATACCTAAAAGGATATACTATTGTATGAATAGATAATTTTTTTGATTAAAGATATTTAACTAAATATTTTATATTAGAGAAATGTAGATGTAATATTATAATTTATATCCCTAATGATGAATATATTGAGAATACCCAAAAATAGATTCATTAGTTATGAAAAATTAAACTTGTGAGATCGTAAATAATTTTGGGTGGGGGGTGTAATAAACCAAGATATTAATTTATGTGTTCTTCTTATTAAGTCAAATATTTCTTACACATTTCTCCATATGAAACACAAAAATAAAATGAAACGACAATATATATATATTATAAATATTTCATACGGTCAATAAAACCACCACAAATTATGAAATTTATTTATGTATATTTATTTATAAATGTTATTTTATAAAAACAGAGTTAAATTATTTTTAAATTTAATAACAAATATTCTTATACGCTTCATATTTTTTATAATACCACTAAATTTATTATCGTTAAATGAAAATTTTAATAAAATATAACATTTATTGATTAATATTATATTTATTCGTTTAAAAAATGTATAAAAATAAATATTATTTTAAAATTATAATTTCCTGTAAAAACATTTTTATTTATTATTTATAATTTTAGTTAAATATAAGTTTTTATATTTTATATTTTTATATAAAATAAATTAATATCAATTTTTTATTCATTGAAACAATATTAGAATAAGTTATTTTTTAGAGAAAATTTATATAATAATTGATTTTTAGATGAATATTGAAATATATCGTTTTCAAAAATACTATGATTTTTAGGGATTTTTTAGTTTATAAGTAAGATATTTAAATTTATTTAAAAATTTATAATTTATAATTGAATTTAAAAATTCATAAATATCTAAATTTTTTCATTCATATAATTACAATTGATAACATGAGTGATATTTTTCTAAAAAAATATCTTCTATTGATTATACATTTTCGTTTTTTACACTATATATTAATATTTTTATAAATTAAGTAAAATTAATTGGTTTTATAATTTTGAATAAGTAGGTTCTGGTCATTTAATGTGGGAAATTTTATTTTATTTTTCATACCGGATACATCACCTTCCGGAGACACTAGTTACCACGGTAAAACATAAAATGGAAATTTTGGAAAATCAATTGATAATGAATTGATAACATGTTTAAAAAATGTTTTGCAATTGGTGTATATGGACTTTATCGACCTTATATCAACCCATATTTATTATTTGTTAGTTTCATAGAATTTTTTTTTGAGATTAACATCTAATTATTAAAATTATTTTGGTATTTATGAAATTGATATCCCTTTTCCATTATAAATAGGTAAATCATCTCATAAATTTCTCAAAATATAAGAAACATTAATTTTGGGTCAATATCAAAACAAACCACTGATTAAAATTCCTATTTACCTTAAATTTGTGTTTTTCATATGAAAATATCATACCTCAATGGATCGACCCTCTTATAATAGAGAATATCCAAGAAGTTATATATAAATTTCTAACCACTCAATTCATATGTCAATTTATTTAGATGAAATTGTTTCTCAAAAAAATGTGACCAAGTAAAAGTAACCAGCCATGAAAATATTATGGAAAAAAATTAACATTGTATAGTGGAATGAATTTTACCTTTTCTACTTTGAAAAAGAGGTTTCAATTCAACAGGGAGGGTACTAGAAAAGATGAAAGCATCAACACTTATTAATTTTTTATATGGGGCATCTCCAAGAGGGTTAGATTCACAATATACATCATTTATAATGTAATTCATTGAGGAGATAATGCCTAAGAGTTTGATCCATGTTGTAGTCAATTTTTATGGTAGATGCATATTACTATATCTAATATCTTTCACAACCTTGTTTTAATCACACTCAATCCATACATTGTTCCAACTACTTTTAATTTCCATATCTTTTTCATTTATCAAACAAATCATCTAATATTTCATGTTAGTGGAAATACCACATCAACCATAATGGAATCCCATTCCATCTCTTTCATAATCTCTATAAACAGCCCCAAAGCCTACTAGTCCAGGATTACATCTAGAATCTCCCTCTGAATTTCATTTAAACCATAAAAGAAAGGAAACTTTATAAAAATCTAATGTTTCCATGGGGGGTAGAAATTACCTATAGTTTTCAAACACCTTAACACTAGCAATATATAGATATAATTAATAAGTGTCCATTTTATTAGGTATTTATAATTTTCATGGCTACAATGATATAAATTATGACCAAATGAGAGCAGAAGGTTGTCTAGTAATGTATCATATTCTTCCTTCCATTCCATATAACATGAAAATTTTCCCTAAAGTCCACCCTGAAAAGTTTCATCACTTTTTAAGACATCAGTATCAAGAACAAATCCTTCCGATGGTTTGTGATTGAGTCTTTCATTCTTGTGGTGTAAAAAATATTTCTTCCATGATGCAATGTGTTTAGTTTTCCATTAATTAAAAATAATTATGTTCATAGTAAGGAAATAAATATATTTTTATAATATATTCCCCAAATTTTAGATTCTTAATTTATAATCCATCCGATCATATAGAAAAAAAAATAATCATCCCCATGTAACTATGAACTAATGCCTCCATGGAATGATAAATTTATATTTTTTTATTTATGCAATACATTGACAGTCATATTAAAGATTTAAATTTATATATATTATTATTATAAAATTATAATGGTTCTACAAAGATAACCTATTAAGAATACAAACAATAAATAAGCACAATAAATTTAGTATTCAAAAAAAGAATTGTACGAAAAATAATTATGTATGCAATGAAAAATATTCATGTAGGTTATATTATTCATATTATTTTCTAAAATCACAATATGAAACACTAATAGAAATTAAATAATATCATCATGATTCTATTATAAGGATATTACTTCTATATAACTTCATAAAAATACATTAGGTTATAGTTTGGGTTGGTTTAACCACATACATTAACAATACAATAAATTTAAATCATAAATTTAAATGGGAATTAAATTTCTGGTAACATATGATATAAATTTATAAAGAATTAGTTTTTTATATTGATAAATTAAAATTTTAACACATTATTTTTGAAAACACACATAGTAAATAATATTGGAAACTGGCTTATCTCCCAAATAATCATTGATTATCATAACCAAATCACCCATATATTTAAAATAAAATTTTGAATAAATATAAATAACAAAATTATATACCATGTCTGACTTATTTATTACTAATATCATGATAATAATTAATAAAAATATTTTTATTACGAATCTAGTTCAAAATAATCGCAAATACTTACAACCGATATAAAAAAAGATAATAACTAACTAGTATAGGAGTATAGAATAATTAAAAATTAATTTTATAAATGTTTATAAATGTATAAAATATTTATAAATGGGTTATTAAGATAGTTAAAATTTTTATATAGGAGTTTAGAGATAATTTTTTATATGAATGAATTAATTTAATGGTTTATTTATGTAAAATTTTATTTTTTGAGACATATTCTTTGATTTAAAATATGATATATTTACGATGTTTTTTTTAATTCCTAAAGAATATATTTCAGTCTATTGGTTTTTTTAATTTATAGTTCATATTTTCTATTAAATTTACTTTTATTTAAAATATACTAGTGTTAAGATTGTTTTTTGTCAACACAACTGCCTTTATTGAGTTATATTTCATCATCCAGAATTTCTTTCATCCATGTAGGGTTAATTCCAACATAAAATATTATTTCATGGAACATTAATTTTAAATTATGTATGAAAAATTATTTTGATGTAAATATTATTCCATGATGATATTCTTCCACACATTATGTATATTATTTTCAAGAAGAAATCACATTCTCTAAAAAAATATTTTTCATTATTATGCATATTTTCCAACCCTAAAATGTGTTACATTATAATTATAATCCAAATAATGTCTTCTCTAACCTTACCTCTATATTTTAATTCTCATATTTAAGAAAGTATTCATTAATACTCTATTTATAATGTAGGTTTTCAATAAGAATATTTGAAAACATAAAAATATTTTCATTATTTCTAATAAAATTTCATATATTTTTCCTAATCTTTATTTTCCTAACAGTTATGTATTTTCTTGATTCTATTATTGTTGATTGTTTTAAATAAGTAAATATATTCAAATGTTTCAAATAAAAATTGTGAAACATTTATATCTTCTATTTAAGTATCTATTATTATTGACTATTTTGAAAAGTAATTTTTTTCCAATATTCCGAAATCAACTTTCAAAAAAAATATCTTCTCAATGTGAACCATAACATTCTATTTATTACAATAATGATAATGTTATTTTGAAATATCTATAAGGTAAGTCACACATAAATTAAAATCTATTCCCTAAGAGTCCCTCTTTTTTAAACTTATAATATGATCTAATTTCATTCCTTTAAGAATACACAATTCTTGATTTATAATATTGAATGGTGTTCAACTAGATTACATTCACCGATTGACTTTTGAAATTATTTTCTTAATTGTATACCATTTATTTGTACATTGTAAATCATATATAATTTATTATATATGATTTAATGGTATTTATCTTTAATGTTAAATGAGTTAATTGTAAACCCGTTTATTTTACATTAGTTTATCATGTTATGATTACTGATGACATTTTTAATAAATTCTTTATCGGAATCCATTTTAAAAGGATATGAGACCCAATTTTTTCATTTTGTTCGTATGATGTGTTGAATGATTCTTATGAAAAAAAATTTACAGTATTTGTGTTGAAATATTTTTCACAACTGAAACTATCTTAGTAATACCTTGATAATAATTAATTAGTATCTATAAAATACCTAATTTTTTATATATTAAATTACTATTTGGTAATAATTATATCAATAGGTCAATAATGTAATTTATATAGTATGATGATCATATATATATTTAAAGAAGTTCATCCAGTTTCTAAATTTCAACATATCCTTTTTGTAGTTATTGGATTATAAAGGGGGGTTGGGAAGTAGTAATATAACATTATATTTTAAAATTTATTTTTTAAAAAGACTAATGTGATATAAAATTTATTTATAAAAATTACCTTGTTTGAATTGTTATTATTGGGATGCAATTTGATGGTACAATTCATCAACATAGCTCACCTACCCAATAAAGAACTCAAAATTTTCTCTATAAATGTTAATTTATTAACATGTATGTGTGTCATATTTTGAACATATTTTCATTATAAACGAATCATATATTATAGTATAAATAAATAAGATACATTACAAAAAAATATATAATCCGATTTCATTTAATTATTATATTGAATTACCTATAAAGGATAAATACAATGAATAAAACTAATAATAATGAAAATAAATAACAAAATAAAATAAATAAAATAACCAAATTTGTATATATTTATTGCATCATGGTGATTTATAGATATCACGCCCACAAAATCAATCATAATAAGAAGAAATAAGAATAATAATTAGGTAAAAATTCTATAATGAAAATAAATATGACCTTAAAAGTATCTGTGTGAAGGAAATTTATAGGATTCAATTAGTACATATAAGATTGTGAGATAAATAATACCATAAGAAATATGGTCAACATAACATTAACATATCCATTAGAGTAATAAATTTACCATTTGAGTAGTAAAATAACATTAGAATAGTAAAATAACACTTCTAATTAAAATTATAATATATTATGATCAATATTTCATTAATGAATATTTAGAACAAAAAATTCAATTTCATTATTTATCTAATAAAACTAAAACAATTAATTTAGTAATAAGCATTAACATTGGTACGAAACCCTAATATTTCATAATAAATATGAATATTGTACTTAAATTTTTTTACAAATTTACTTCATGAAGTATAATCTTCATTTCGAAACAACATAAAAAAATTATTAATGAGGGAATTATTTAATGTTATGAAAAAGTTGATTTTTATAAGAATTGAGATATATGTAATGAAATATTTGAAACCAATATATTAATTTTTTTTACGTATCTTCTAATTAAATTTTTTTACCATTTAAAATGTAATATCTAATATATATAATGAAATTATTTAAAACAAGAGAAATATTTTTAAGATGTAGTGAAATTTAAAATAAAATTGGAAGTAGATTTTTAATATGTCATGAGGCACTTAAAAATATTTATTTTCTAAATGTTGAAATTTATTTTCATAATGTAAATATCATATTTTTAATTAGGTTGTAAAATTTAGGCATGGTAAAAATGATTTTATTTTAATTTAAAGATAAATTAAAATATTTGTTAATATGACTCAATAATAACTTCATGATGACATTATCATTATTGAAAAACATACACCATGAATTTATCATTTATTTCATAAAATAAGTTATATTAAACAATTATTGAGCATATAAAATTATATTGTTTTATTTCATGGTCATTATCGAAATTTATATTCAATATTTTTTACTATGTATTCCCCTTACATTAATCTATAAATACCCTCACCCACACTAATTTAAAATAACATATAATTTTCTACCAATTTCATAATATTTTTTAAAATCCCCTTCTCTAAAACTCTTAATATTCCATGATTCATTCTAATTAACCCATCTCTAAGACCTTACATAATTAATTCCTTAGAAAAGCTAAAATTTAATTGATGTGGTATATATTTTTCTATTCAAATTATTTTATTCTTCTATAATCATCTCTTTACCCAATAAATTTTCCATATTATAAGATTGTTAATTATAAAATATACATAATATAAAATATATTATACTAATTTATAATTACTATATATTATTTTCAATATTATTTTTATTACTTATCCACACTTTTATCAGGTCAAATTTATTGTTTGTTTCTCCCCCAATCAGAAAATATTCAATTAGTTATTTATCAGTTTCATAATTACTAACTACCATTGATTATATATATATTTATATACTATTATTATCAAATTAATATAAATTATTTTTAAAAAACATTTTTAGTTTTTATCAATTTAAATAACACCCACTAATGGTAAATTTAATTGTATATGAGTACTAGGTTAGTAATTTATATATAACCACCATTATACATAGTATTTGTAGATTCGTTATAATATATTTTTACATACGCACACACAAATATATATATATATATATATTCCATGTTATTATTTTAGGGGTAAATTCGCTATTTTTTTAAAATGAAAAATTTTTGACATTCAGGGAAAAATATATAAATGAAAATAAATATGTTTTGATGAATTTTTTACCTTCAAAAAATAGATTTAATGTAATTTATAATATTCAATAAATATTAAAATAATAACATCTATTAATTTAGTAAACTTATGTAATTTTTTTTAATATTAATAGGTTGATCATATAAGTGGTGTGAGACTGATGATGCCAAGAAATACTTAATGTATATATATTCCTCTACATTTATCTCTTAAAATATTTTTGAATTTTTTATTTCATACCCTTTCATAAAAAATTATGTATTTCATAACCCATTTTCCTATATCATTACATTCTCCCACATGTTTTTTTATGTATTTCATCATAATATTCCTTTTATTCTAATTAAAAAAATTTAAAATTCTTTATCTTCCCCATGAAAACAAATATTTTTTATTTTAAAATTTCAAGAGCATTGTAAATATTTTAATTCGACTTCTCATTTTCCATTTTAATTATAATTTAATTGTATATTACTATTCAGTCACTTATTTCATCTATACATTTCTTCTCTATTATCATGTGATGAAATATTTGTGGAATAATTTTACCAATTCTCTTGTCGGCCTTTGCTCATTTCAACCATTGTGTTTCCTTGCATATTAAATTAAATATTTCATTTGTATTATTTTAATTAAACATTAATATTTCATAAATTATTCCAATTATTCTTATATATTCCCTAATTATTACCAACAAATCTTCCGAATTATATGTTCAAAGACTACCACATGCTATGGTGTATAATTTTATTATACTTCCCTTATTCATTTCAACAAGTGTTATTAAAGCTATTATTATGGATATATATTAGAATATTTCATCCCTCATTTTTCATATTCCCTATATAATTTTGAACATAATATGATATAATTATTTGGAATATAATTATATACCTCATTAATATATTCCATAAATATTTATAACACATGAGACTATTATTCGTAGATGTAATATACTTGTTTTTGTGTGGACTGTTATGTATATAAATGAATATTATTTATTAATTCCATTTCATTAATATAAATATGTAGAAAGTTGTGAGTTTTTTTTAGGATGCTACATTATTATTCATATTCCACATTGAATGTTACCTTTAATTGGTTTTTAAAATTATGAACAAAAAATAATGGTTTAATAATGATCAATATGATCACTTATCTACGATGTAAATTTTATTATCCATCTCATTCATAGTAATCCTTAAATTAATAGGATTTTCCAGAACCATATCATTGATTCATGTCCCATGTGTATCAAATTTATAAAATATAGTATAAAATTATAGAAGATGACTATAATATGATGGTTCAATAATAATTATTATTTCATTTATACTAATATAATTGAACCTTTTTTATGGGTAGAATAACTATGTATTTTTGGTTATTTTATTCTTTTTTTGTCTGTGTTCAAGATATCATAATAATTTTATATGTCATTTATGGTCATTATTTTTTTATATAGGGATGATTATTATTTTTTTAGATGATAGGATTGACAGTAAAAGGAAACTCAATTAAACATAGGGATTTAATAAGTTATGACCTTACCATTGATTTATTCATTTGAAAAATTTGAGAAACTTTTTTCATATACTTATATATTATAATAATCTTATATTTTTAATAAATGGTGGCACATAATTGAAACTAAAATAAAATACAATATGATTGAAAACGAAATGATTATCTGGATGGTAATCCTAATTCAATGGGATATAGAGCTCAAAACAACATGAATATAGTTAAAAAAATGCATAGGTTATGAGTAATAACAAACATATTGAATATGAACATTCACAAAAAAGTAAATTATCCATTGAACTGATCAAGTTAAAATAGAAAATAGTATTCAATGGATCTTTCAATCTACTTATGAAATAAAAATTGACTATGTTTATTGGAAATATATTTTATATGATTCATTATTCTTAGTAAGATAAGGTGAATCATAACATAAATAATTTAAAAGGAGAAGATGATAACCACAAGTAGTTGATCAAAAATACGATTCCCAAGAATGTAGTTGGCTTAAATGATGTAAAAGGATTAAAGAAAATATACATACTAATCATATTCCATATACAATCCATAATAAAACATTGGAAAATTTTCTCATTCTTATGAGAAAAAATAGTTAATCTGCTATAAAATATGATGTGAATTTCAAAAATCATTCAATGTACACAACCATTAATTTTTTCATCCATGAAATAATTCTATATTAACTAGATTTTTAAAAAATAATGATTCAAAAAGATCATGTTCTTCATGACCTTGGGAGTTGTAAATACATAAATCAATGTGTTCTTAAATTAGGGATAGTGTTTAGATAATGTTCCAATTTTTTAAATCATATTTTTTTACTTTATGATTCATTTTTTTTTGAATCACAAAATCATTCTTAAATACACAATATAAAATCCTTTATTAGAAAGTATTATTAACAATATTTACAATAATTTTTTTTATTATGAATATCATAATCATCCTCGAACCAGGAATAATCAGATTAAAAATAACCAATAACAATCAGATTCATATACATACGGTTTATCGTAATGAAATCCATCAGATTGACTCATATTTTGAAACTGAATATGGAATAATATTTTATCATGTTAGAACTTTTTTACTCTTAAAAAATACAATGATAAAATTTTATCCTGTATTCTGTTATAAAATTGGTGATGTAAAACGATTTCGTACTTTTAGTTACAATAGGAACCTTAGAGTTTATGGTGTATGTGACATCCATAAAATATTAGAGAAAATATGACCATTGGAGATCAAGATAATTGTTTAATACATTCCTATAAATACCATTCAATTTTACGAACTCAAAAATACATCTGATCGAAAATATTGAGCGAGAGACCTTCTAATTTTTCTACTATATGAGAGCTCTGAAGTTTAAATGTTCCAAATTTTTTTTCCATTTACATGTATCTTCTTAGAGTTCATTTTTATTTGTCTGATTCAGATTATTTTGATTATAATCAAAGAATTCTGAGGATATGAAGATAGATGATCATATCACCTTCTGAATCAAGGGATTTTTGGGATAGAAAGATAGAGCCGATCATTGTATCAAGGGATACCGAGTATAGTTAGACATAAACAGATTATCATATCGATGGATTACCCTAGTGTGGGTAAGACATACATTCAAAAAAAGTATAATAAAGGGACCTTTGTCTTACGTAATTTGATTCTCTTTTATTTTATTTAAAATAATTGTATTAATTTGTTTACTTGTTTATTATGTGTTTGTTATTTCTACTATAAGTGTATTAGAAAATGAATTCATTTATATTATACTATATATTTGTATTCCAGTTATAGTAATATCTTTAATTATGATTCATTTGATTCACACTATATTAAATTGAGAAAACAATTTTACACTGAATAAAATTCTATATTCTTTAACGTAGAATCATTATGTTTTGTTACGCTAATTAATCTTAACCACTGTGATTATGATAATTTTATACTCTGATATAGGATTTATTTCTATGAATACAATTATACCATACTAACCTAAATATGACAAAATTCAATAGAATCAAAAATATGGATTTAATATATGAATAATGTTGATTATGATATTCTAATCATTACAACCTTGGGACCTGTCCAACTATAGTTTTAATATAGAAGATGTTTTGTGAATATGATATGTTTAATTCTATTCAACAAATTTTTTTTTATGATTAAAAAAGAATGTTTTTAAACATATAATTCCCCCATCCTATATTTATCCATTTAATATACATTTTTATCCAACAACTTGTATCAGAGCTAGGTTTTTGTATTACTAATATTTACATTTGGTATCATTGGAGGTTTCCACTCCTCAAATACTCACTGATTATTTAACCTTTTCATGTAAGATTTATTTCTTGTTATAATTTTTTTTTATAAATATCTGTTACACTAACATGTATTGTATAAAATTTTTATTTATATCTATTCTAAAATATGGTAGGATTAAATGTTGGTTCAATAGAAAATATCAATCATATAAAAAAAACATATTTTTGATGGTAATGATTATGAATACCGGAGGGATGGAATGAATAATTTTATGATCAACATGACATTTGATAATTTTTTTATGATGAATGGTGAATAAATTTTTTAAAAAAATGAAATTAGAACTTTTACAAATCAAGAACAGATTGAATACCATCTAAATTTTAAAGTAATAAATACTAAATTATATTTTGTGAAAAAAACATATATAGCTAGATTCCCACTTCTGATGAAACTAACAGTATTTGTAAGAAGTTAAAAATCACTCATTTTGGAACTTCTAATGTTGTTGAGACTGGAAGAGCTATGTTAAGATCTGGTTATCAATATTTTTAATTTCTTTATGAAAAATCTATTTCTAAGGTACCACAAAGGGTTATGACAATTTTTAATAGTTACAATCTATGTTTGAATTAGGATTACATGATTAAATTATTATTTAAAAGATCATTGATATTATTCCTAATGATTGAGACTCAATGAGAACCAAAATTGATGAGTCTAGGATGAGTATAAATCTTATGATTTATGATTTATTCGGAAATAATTTATAGTACAAGGGTATTCTGAAAGGATATTATAAGAAATAATACAAAAAATAATGGTAGAGTTTCTTTTAAATCTACTTAAAATATGATGAAACCTTATAATCTTGAAATTATTGTTAAATCAACAAAGTAAAATGTGGTTACTCAATTAGACTCAAGTTATTCTAAAAATTAAGATAATGAGTTAGAAAATATTGTTGGAAGAATGAGCAAGATTATTGGTAAAAAGGATTTTTAGTAACATCACAAGAAAAGTAGAAAGGAAATAAAAAAAAATAAAATATTTTAAAGTTAACTGTTATAAATGTAAAATAGATAGAAACATAAGACCCGATTGTCCAATGATAAAAAGGAATGATAGAAAGGAAATTAATTCAAGGGAAATTAGAGAAAATATTACATGTCAAAAGGAAAGAATGTATTGAAATCTAATGACTCATGGAGTGCTAGTGAGAAGACTATACAGACGATTCTTCAAACAATGAATATTCCAAATAGAGTATTATTGGTATTTATAGTAGAATACATTTTGAAAATTAATGAATTATTTATATAGTACGAAATTCTGATTCATTAAAATCATATATTTAAATGAAAATTATTATTAAGATAATTACTACATTTCTTATGATGAAGAATATGACTCTATAGAATATAATAATTTATAATTATATGAAAAAGTATTTTGATTTTCAAAATTAACTGAAAATGAAAATTGTAAAGTTAGTAAGAAAGTTCAGAAAAAAAATTCTAGAATAATTATTTTTCAAAATATGTATCAGATCATTCTAAATAACTCAATAATAAATACTTATAAAATGATTCTATTTCTAAAAATATTGAAAAATATAACTCTGAGAAGGATAATATTTCTAAATATTTTGAAAAAGTTATTTATGGGAATAATGTTTTTGATACAAAACTCACTTCCAAAACTAATACTAACATAAATAAGAATTTAGTTTTAAAACTAATGTCTAAAATTTTCTCCCTAAAGAAACAATTATCAAACATTACCACTAGTAAGGAAAGATTATATAAAATATATGAATAACTCTGTCCATATGGTAGTAGTTCTGGAATAGGATATACTCATTCAAAATCGTTTTTTCATAATAATTATTTTGTTCCTGAAAATTCACATATTTAAAAAAAATGTCAAAGTAGAAGTCAATGGAATAAAAATGGTTCATTAAATAAAATAAAATATTTAGGACATAAAAAATAACATTTTTAAAAACAAATTTGGATTCCTAATATATTGTTTTCTAATATTTCAGAACCCAGGAATGTTTCAGTTCTAAAAGACTAATTGTTCTGTTTTCAGGAAAACAAATAAAATATAAACAATAAGAATACATGGTTTATGGATAGGGGTTGTTACCAGCATATAAACGGTATCAATGACCTCTTTGAAGATATTATGGAAATTCAAGGTGGAAGAGTTACCTTTATAGACAATTCTCATGGAAATATTGTTGGTATAAGTAATATTTTTCTTCTTTGAAAATATTTAATTTCAAATGTTTTATTTATAATGGGACTTAACTAGAACTTTATAATCATAAGTCAATTTTGTTTTGAAGTTTAACTTTTGAATTTTAGGAATGAATAATGTGTAGTACAAACTTCAAAGGATTAATTCATTCTTTCTACCCATCAACATGAGAACGTTTTTACACTAAAATTATAAGACTATAGAAACCAAGGATTACTTTGTGTTAGTGAAATGGAAGATCAATATTTGTTATATAACATAAGTTTAGGGTACTATAACCTTATAACATTATTTAAATTGAATAATAATAGAATTTATAAGGATTTACCAGAACATGAATTTGTTTCTTTAAAATTATGTGACCCTTTTCAATATGGAATGAAACATAAGTCACGATTTAAATATATTAGTGAATTGTCAACTATTGATGATTTACAGTTAGTGTACATGGATATTTTTTGTCCTACAATAACTGTATGTATTAGAAGAAATTATTTTGTATTTTTTTAGTTTATGATTACCATATATATACATGGGTCTATCTTCTAGCAAAGAAATATGATCCATTTTTTCTTTTCAAAACTTTTTTAGCCAATGTTGAAAATGAGAAAAACATTCCCTTGATATCTATTCATAATAATAATGGTGGAGTTTTATAAACTATGAGTTTGAAAATTTTTGTAGTAAGAAAGGGATTACTGATAATTTTTCTTCTCTTAGAACTCCTCAAAAAAATTCTATTTTAGAAATAAGAAATTTTATTCTTCATAAAATAATAAAAAATATGTTGTGTGAATACTCAATTTATAATTACTTTTGGGATGAAGCTGTTAGTACTTCTTACTATAATATAAATCTAGTTTTAATTGTAACCTTTATTAATAAAACACCTTATGAATTATAGATAGACAGAAAAAAAGTTTCATACTTCAATGTATTTTTATGAAAAGTATGTGTCTTGAATACAAAACATTATTTACAAAAATTCACACCAAAATATGATGAAGTAATATTCTAAGACTATTCAACTCATTCTAAGTCATAGATAGTTTTAAAAAAAATTCTTATATTGTGAATGAAAAAATATAGAAAAATTCGATGAAAGAGATCCTTTTGTGTTTAAACAAGCCCAACCAACATCCTCAAATGTGTTTTCCAAAACTGATCCTCAACCCTTGATAGAAGTATTTTCTTATAAGAAAAATAACCAAGAAATTATTTCAGAATTATTTACTCCAGAATAATTTCTATCTTATGTTGATGAATAGGTTTTACAAAACTGAAGTTAGTTGTGTACTAAGAATCATCTTAGTGATAGTATCATTAGTGATGTGAATCAACCAGTTGGACTAAAAGTTATTTAAGATATATAGTAGAACATAATTATTTATTTTATCAATTTGAACCTAAAATTAATAATGATGATTTAGATAATTATGGTTGGATTAAGGCTATGAAAGATGAACTAAATGAACTCGAAAGGATCAATGTCTGGAACATGGTTGAAAGATGTAAATAAACATCTAAAATTTGTATACAATTGGGTTTTATAAATAAATGTGATGAAAATAGAATAATGTTTTGAAATAAAGAATGACTTGTTCGTAATGATTATAATCAAAAATAGGGAAAATATTATAATGTAATATAAGCTCTAGTAGCTAGAATTCAATAAATTAGTATTCTATTATCATTTGCAGCATTCTTTAATTTAAAACTTTTCTAAATGGATGTGAATTGTCCTTTCCTTAATAGATATTTTTAATAGGATGTTTTTATTTAACAAAATCCTGGTTTTGAAGATACACAACATCCCGAATACATTTATAAACTTACCAAAGCTTCATTTGGTCTTTAACAAGCCCCTATATCATGGTATAATATATTAAGATGTTTTTTTTACAAAAAAATATATTAAGGGAAGTGATGATAAAACACTTTTCATAAATAAATATAACAAAAAATTCTTTATTGTTCAAATATATATTGACTACAATATATTCAGATATACTCAATAATCATTATCAAATTAAATTTCGAATCTTATGAAATCTAAGTTTGAAATGAGTATGATGGGTGGGTAAATTTTTGTTCTTGGTTATCCAATTTCTCAAAAACCAGAAGATACTTTTATATCTCAAAATAAGTATATCAAATATATTCTTAAAAATTATTGATATAAAAAAAGAAAAAGTAAATTTACTCTAATCAGTACCTCAAATACACTTGATATTGATGAAACTAATAAACCAGTTGATCACTCAGCTTTTAGAGGTATGACAGGAAGTCAACTATACACAACTACTAGCATACTAGACATAATGTTTTCTATATGCTTATGTGAAAGGTATTAATAAAATCCAAAAGAATCTCATTTAAAATAAGTTAAATGAATTTTTCATTATTTAACGGGTTCAATGGATTTTTGAAATTTTCTTCTTTTGAAAATGATTTTGAATTTGATTTTTTTGTTGAATTTGGTGGTTATAGAATGGATAGAAAATGTATATTGAAAAACTAAAATTTATTAGGAGATTCATTAGTTTCTTGGTATTATATGAAAAAATACTCGGTATCACTTTCTAATGCTAAAGCTGAATATGTGGAAGATGGATGTTTTTGTGCTCAAGTGTTGTGGATGCAACACACACTCACTGACTATGGAATGAGTATTAAAAAAACTCATATACATTGTGATAACACATGTTCTATTTACATTAGTAAAAACATTAAACATCACTCTCATGAAAAAAACATATATGTTAAGCATAAAATTCATAGGGATCACACATGAAAAAGAGATATCACATTATAATTAATTGGAACACAAGAACAACTTACTAATATCGTTACAAAACCAGTACCTTATGATCAATTTGAATAAATTAAACATAATATTGGAATTATAACTATAAAGTAATAATTCAAATCTACTTACAATTTAAACCATATAATTAAATTAAGAAACTATTTTTATAGGGATAGTTTGCATGATTTCTTTTTATAAAATTTAAAGTCTTCCAAAATTCTAAAAAAATTTAAAATAATTATAGGCCTTTTGAACTAAAATTCATTTTACAATATGATTAAAAAATTTGGAATTAGAAATTTATCAGACATGAATGTTTTTCAAATTAAAATTTCTAATCGAATTCAAGAAAGATATCAGATTAGATCTTCTAATATGATTGCTAAATATAATCAAATTTGAAGTTGTCAAATAATATTTTTTTCAATTTTTTAAAGGTTTCTTATTACTTTTATTAATAGAATTGAAAAAAGTAAATAATTTAAAATTTAAAATTTAAAAGTCATCCTAATAAAGTCTATGTTTTATCTATCATAATCTACTCTATTATAAAACAAAGAAGAAAAAATTTTCATTCAAATAATTCCACTCTAAAAGGAATGTTTCTTTCTTTTATTTTTCGACATTATTTCATTTTAAATAGATTTTGATCTTGTTTTTTGTTATTCTAAATGTTTTTATCAAAAATGTTTTATTTTTTAAATTTTATATACTCAATACAATAAAAATGGTTTTTTCAAATACAATTGTATTCATCAAATCTGATAAAGTCTCTTATAAAACCTCAATGGTTTAAATTTTTATGAAAATCATTCCTCGTATATAGTCTCAAACGTTTGATTAGAAATATTGAATTTCATCCATTATATATTATTGTAATCTAAAATGTATCTCTAATTTTCCTATAAATCGGGGACCACCCCCTTTCCTACGTCAATTATCCTCATATTTTCATCATGAAACACTGCCAACTTAAAATCTCATACCCCAATTATTCATGTATGCTTCATCCATTTCTTTTCCAAATATGATGTATCTAACCCAAGATTACAAAAACTGTTTTGTCTTCTGAGAAAGGTTAGTATCGAAGTGTTTTTATGAAATGTATGATTCAACTCTAAAGATAATGATTCAATTTCAAATATGAGATTCACTTTTCATAGAATAGAATGATCAGAATAATGATTTGTTTTATCTGGATATAGTTTATGTTTTTTATGAGTTTCTAAAATTTTACAAGGCTATTGGAAGAGAAATGATTTCATTTAGAATTTATTATATGTCATATGATATGACTCTAAAATCCACTGAGAGTTTCCTAGGAATATTCTATAAGGGAGATCCATTCTTTGAATATCAAAAATTATCAGAGTTTAAGGGTTATTTTGAAAATTAAATATCTTCCAAATATTTATTCAGAACTGATGGGGATCCAAGAAAAGTTACACATATTATTCATGATCATATAGTTTTAAAAAATTAGATGAAATGTTTTCTAATTCAAAGTACTTTCTATTGATATTACCTAATAGTATCATATTTTTTTTATTTTAGATTATATTCCCAATATGAGAAAGAAATATCTAGATAGATGCATTCATTTGATTATGAATAACTTCAAGTCAAAATCAATCAAGTCCTAGATAATTATGTTTCATAGTCTAATAAGAAATATGACTGAATAGAGTCTCTAATATTTCATTATATCAATCAAATCCCAACAAGTTAAAGAAAATATAAATTTTATCAGTGAAGACACAATCAAAAGAATAAAATTTTTTTTCGATCTAAAAACAAAATTGTTTTTCAATAGTATTAAGGTATTTTTATTGGAGGAAGAACCATCCTTGATCATGAAAGTTGATAAAGATGAAAAGATAATAAAATACGATTCCCTTCATTCAAATAATGAAAATAAACAAAATAAATACCCAAAATAAGTTATGGATGAATGGAGGAAAAAGAAGCCTGAAAGAAAAGAGAGGCACCCTCAGATCTCTCTCAACCCAACAGAATTGTTTGCAATAAAACATCATGGAGAACAATTATTGGAAAAAATATAGGATATAAACAAAATATGATGTTTTCTGAAGCATTTTTTTGTGAAAAACTACTGAAAGGTTCATAATAAACTTTATCCAATGTTCTTTTACCTGACACCAATGATGGAATTGTTTTAAAAAAATAGCTATCATTCATAATGATTCCTCCTATATCAAAGACAATGGAAAAAATTTATATAACTCAATAATCTATACCTATTGTAAAATCAAACATGAGGTCAAATCCTTAAATTTTTTAAATAATAGAATAAGGAATTTAAGAAAAAGAAATTTTTTTCAAGAAAATATAAGAATCATAAGGTTAAGAAGAAGTAAGAGATTAAGAATAAGGATGACGAAAAATGATAAGAATAAGAATGATAAGAATAAAAAGAGGCAAAAAAAGTGAGGAGGAAGAAAAATGTGCTTATAGTTAAGAAAAACAAAACTCTGAAGAAAAGTAAGAGAATAATGTTTGTGATAAAATTTATATATGAACTTCTTTGGATTCATCAAAAAGATTATCCAACTCAAGAAATAATATTGAGAAGATTTTATGAATTGAAAATAATCACCACTGATTCAAGATGTTGTTTCTTCATCCTAGAAGGATGATGAAAATTTTTTTAGAGTGGTTAGAGAAAGTAAAATGGATAAATGTAAGGAAAATAAAATTTCTATTAAAAAGAATAGAAATAAAATATTTCAAAATCCTGATTGAAATAAATATAAAAGAAAGATTTTGAGAGATGAAATCGAAACAAGTAAAAGAAATAAATTTGAGTTAGAATCATAGAATACAATCTCAGATCAAGGAATTGATTACATCTATCATTTTCCAAGTAGTTTTATGGAGACAATTCCATTTTTTAAGGATGTAAACAAAATCTGATATGGTAGTGGAGAACCAAAACATGGATATGAATATAATAAACGCTTTGACATGCTGGATAATTCATTTGGAATCAGAATTCAATGTGAACAAAGAAATGGCTTCAACCCAAAGAAAATATTTCAATAAAATTCTGAAGTGGTCCTGAATTTTTGATGAGGGCATGGATATTCATGATGAATACCAGGGATGTTTAAAAAAATATTTGGATTAAACAGAGGTTACTTTCAATTTCTTTACAACGGATATGGACATCAATGTAATGTTTCTAGAAACTTTGAAAAGCGACATAGAGTGGAAGAGAAAAGAGATATCATTTTTTCAAAATGAATTAAAGTGTTTTTTCAAGGAGATCATCTATTTGAAGAAGTTTTTTTATGAATTCTCATAACGATTCAAGGAACAGAAAAATCACATCAAAATTTTGATGAAAAACATCGAGCTTATGAAGAAAAGAGTAAAGAAAAAATTGAAAGGTTTTGGATTCAAGAGAGAAGAATTCAGTAGCTGAAAATGAAAAACATGTGTCAAGAATATATTTTTGAAAAAGTAGAGGGGACAAGATAGAAACAAATAAACTAATTAGAATTATCAAATATTGGATTCCTCTAAAGAAAAAATATCAAATTTCATAAAACTCTAGTTCTATTACTACTATTTTAGAAACATAAATGAAAGATTTTGTCATATATATTTAAGTTTAATCGAATGTATTCAAATTATATTGAATTGAATATTCATTCACATATTTCTATATGATAAAGTACATTATTATTTTTACTAGATGATTTTATAATCCCTTTTAGGTACCTCAAAGATAATTCTCATTCCTTTTTAAAAATTTAAAATGGGGAGAATGATTTTTGACAAAGGGGATAATTCCAGAAAGTAGGAATGCTATAAACAAGGGGATATTTTTCTGGGGTAAAATTTGTTTTAAGGGGGATAATCACTTATAAAATATCATAATAAAATAATAAAGGGATTCTAATCCTAAGTGAGAGTTAGTTGTATTCAATATCATTTTTTGAAGAGTTTATAAACTCAACTAGAGACAAGTATAACCTTTTTTTATTCCTGAATACAATATTTATGAATAACCATTTTTAACATACATTTTACTAATATATTTCAATTCAATTTTATTGGTTTATACTTTCCAAAAAGAGGGATATTGTTGTGTTAATTTTTTTATTTATCTATTCCTTTTTTTCAAATAAAAAACTCTTTCATAAATAAAAAATATCTAATACTTTTACGACCAAATTATTTTTTATAATTTTTGTATAAAACATATATTTATAGAGTAGTTTGTTTATTATGAATATAAAAATAATTCTAGAACCAAGAAGAATTGGTTTTACAAGAGCCGATAACTAACAAATTCATATACATACAGTTTATCATAATGAAATTTATCATATTGAATCCTATTTTAATCTGGAATATGGAAAACTATTTTATCATATTAGATATTTTTTAATCTTAAAATAAATAATGATCAAATGGAGTCGTGCATTCTATTATAAAATGTGTGATGCAAAATAATGGATTAATTTTAGTTACAATATAAACATTGAAGTGAAAGGAGTCCATGTCCTCTATAAAATCTCAGAGAAAATATAAATGTTGGAGATAAAAATTACCATTGGATACATGCCTATAAATACCCAATCCTTTGAAGATCTCAAATTATATTCGATAAGAAACACTTTTCGAGAGATCTGAAGTTTACAAGATGTGAACTGCCTATTCCTTTTACATGTGACTTCTTAGAGTTCATTTTTCTTCATGTGATTCCAATTGATGTGATTATGATTGAGGACTTCTGAGTCTAGGAAGACATAGGAGATGATCACTCTCTTGATTGATGGAATGTAGGAATAACATTACAAATCCAATCATCATATTGAGGTTAGTTGAGGATAGATATATATAAACTGATTATCGTATCAAGGGTTTTCCTAAGTGTGGGTAAGATATAATTTCTTAAAATTAAAAATCAAAGGACCTTTATCCGAGGTTATTGGATACCCTACTATTTTGGTTAAAATAATTGTATTCATTTGTCTAATTGTTTCTTATATGTTTTTCATTTCCTCTGTAATTTTATTAGAAAACGATTTCATTTATACTCACCTTTCTATTTTTATTTAAATTATCATAATATCTTTAATTAAAATTCATTGGATTCAGTTAGTATTACATTGAGAATACAATTTTACTCTAAATATGATTATATATTCTTTAATATAGAATCATTTTTTATTACTTTGATAAATTGTATCCAATATTATTACAACACTTTTATACTCAGATATATTGTTTCCTTATCTGAATATGATTATAAAATAATTAACTGAATATGATTCTATTCAATATATTCAAACCTGTGTCTTTAATATTGGAGTCATCTTTATAATGATATTCTAATCATCATAGACTTGTTCATAGCCCGATTGATGTTTTAATACATAAGAGGTCTTGTGAATATGATTTGTTTAATTCAATTAAACAATATTTCTTTTAATATTATAAAATGTTTTTAAACATAAAATTAACTCCCATATGTATTTATACATCTACATATACATTTCAATCCAAAACCATTGACTTTGGGGAAGAAAAGATATATTGAATTTTTTTCAAGGGATAAAATAATACCGGACATAAATGAAATAAGATCCATTCACACACATCTAATTTTTTTGGAAAGAAAAACCATAGTATTTTACATTTAGGGTCTAGGTAAAACTATACAAGATGAAAACAAAACATAAAACATAATATTAATGATTGAAAATTAAAAGGAATCTCAATAAAATAGAGTAAGGTATGACTCCTCTCAATACACTACCAATGGTTATATGCTTCAATATCATGGAACAATGGGGTTATGGACTAAATTCACTAATCCATGCGTTTTCATGGATTATTAATTCCAATAACCACCAAATACAAGAGATTAATGAAGATATATTGACAACACTAACATTTAGGTAGAGTAATAAAATAAATTACTGAAACATACACATACCAATAACTTCAGAATTGTTTTAGTTTTATATCATTATGGGTGTGAAAATTACATTATAAATTTTATGTTTTTTAGAAATATTAATCTTCTCATTGATACAATTAGTTAGGATACAAATGAATGTAGATAGTATTGAAATTATTTTATATAAAGTACTTCAATCATCTTAAATAACATTTGTGGAATGATACTTTTATAAATTCCAATGATTCTTTCATCATTTTAGTTTGTTATTATACTATGAACAAATTGGTCCTTGATATATCATCATCACATAAACTATTGGGAAATTGAATCCTCTTTCCACTTCTTGAACCATGCCATGAAAAATATAGATCGATTATATTGAATAATTTTAGGAAAAAAATTTGATGTTAAACTCATAATGGGTGGATTTTGTTTATAACATATCATATATTTAGGGGAATTTGACTAGATGTGAATTTAGTTTAATGTTTTATTTAATGATAAAGGGTATTAAGTAATAGTATATATGTATAATAGGCACATAGATATATATTTCCAATAGTTAGTGTGTTTCCATGAATTAGTTTTAAGGGATTTTCTGTATGAATTAATTTCACAAAAACATATTCATCATGGATGAGATTAAAGTATGTTTAAATAATTATAGTGAAGAAAGATCTAATGCTATCAAGAAAATTATATTCAATAAAATGATACCCACAAAAATATAAGTTAAATAGTGTATGTGATATAGATTTTATATTTATATAAGGTATTGGGATGAATCCTTATATGTAATGATTAAATGAAAAACTAATCCATTTCAAAATGTAAGATCCTTATGAAATATTTTCTAATTCATTATCCATGTTTGGTTAGAGTAATAATTGTATTTGTGATTTTGATAAATTACCTCTTTTGGGTGTAGTTTGATATATATATAACCAATTTATAATCAATATATTTACATAGAAAGAGATAAACATGCATCAATGAAGAAGGTTTGAATAAATAAAGCGATATGATTTATCCGCATAGTGCAATATAGAGAAAGAATATAAGGTTGTTAATAATCTATGTAAAAATTAAAGAAATATCCTATCTATGATATGGATTGAGATAGAACCCATAATTTTTATATTCTTAAGACATATTTATAAATATCAAAGGCTACAAAGACATCCTACCTATCCTAAATAACATGATTAAGAAATATAGATTATTAAATAATAGTATCAGAAATGAATTATTTATTGATAATTTTTTTTATTGAAATACATATTAAATGTATTTTTACGAATTCAACATCAATAAATATTTAGTCATTTATTTGAAAATAGTATTTTTATTTGAAAAACACTAGTGATGATAAATGGTCTATTTGATCATTAATATAACACAAATTCCATTTTCAACACATGAAGTGCCATGATGCATTGAGATCATTAAGAAAATTTATAGTGGAAAAGATGAAATATGTGATTAAATAATTTAAATAAAGTTTTTTTTGGTAATAAATAAAGGTATGGAATAATATTATAATCCCACGGGTATCATAGAAACATTTCATATAATGTTTCAAAAATGAAAGGGAATTGCGATTGATTTTTCCATGGGACTTTTAGAGGAATTTGAACGAAATAATGAAATGTGGGTTTCAGTGGACTAACCTTCCAATTTTGGGAAGTACATTCCTATTTATAAAGATTGGGAACTTATTTTAATTGGTAATATATACGGTAATGATGTGTTCTACCTATAATTTTACCTAATTTCAAGCATATCTGATTGTGTTCCATGATGGAACTCTATGATCTAGAGTAGCATTAAAAGAACCTTGAAAATAATAATAAATTGTATTATTGATGGTCACCTAATAATAATTTTCAATCTAAAAGAACATTGTTATCATTTTATGAAATTTTAAGACCATCACTAAAAAATTTTAAAGGAGGTTGAGAAAAACATTTTTCACTAGTTTAGTTCCCATATAAAAAAATTTCCACTCAAGTATACATATCGCTGTATATGATGTAATATGTGGAAATGGGTGTAGAGATATAAATTTCTAGGATAAAATTATTGAAAAAATTATACATTCCTTCAAATATTTTCATGAAATTATAGGGAAGGTTGCATAAATTCCACAATACCTTAATGAAACATAGACTAATGAAAAGAGTTATATTGGAAATCATTGATGAGTCATGGATTTTTTTGTTAGAGGGAAATTATTATCCAGAGAACATTCTTCAAAGAGAATACTAAGGATTAAAATTAAATGAAGGACCAAATATTAAAAAAATAACTATATTATGGTACCTTACCAACTAGGATATATAACATTTTTAATTTTCACTACCACCAAACCTTACTAAAGTTCATTATTTTTTCCACATGTCTGTATTGAGGAAGTTATGTTCCATATATCACTAATGATGAATAATATACCTAATATCTAACATGTATTGAATATGGAGGTGGTCCAACTGCATTATGATATCTCTTATGTAGAGATACTTATAATAATATTGGATCATATAGGAATAGTTTTATAAAATAATCTAGATCGAAATTTCATAGTACATTCATGTGTCTATATAAATAAAGGGAAAACACAGAAATTTAAAGATATGATGAAATAGAAGAACACATATTTAATCTAGAATGAGTAAATTATTTTTATTTTTAATGATGAAATTTATAAATGTATTAATAATACAATAATAAGGGTATTTTGTCTGAGAAATTTTCATTCAAATATATTAATGTTCCATAACTAATATTTTATTGTCAAATATCTTATAATTTATATTATAAATAGACATAATTCCCTATTAAAGGTAAAATTATATTTTATTTATATATTATTAAATAAAAAATTATTAGTACATACATTTTAGAATATTTTAAATAGACTAGTGATAAAATTATCATTTAAAAATAATAGATCATAAATTTTAAATTCTTTTGCATTTTGGTCTCTATAAATACCACAACTATGAAAATATCTAAATTAAGATAACAAAAAATTGAAATATGGTTATATTATTTTAATAGAAATATGTCTAACCATGATTGAAATTTAGTTATTGATTGTATAATATTAATTGGTATATATAATTTTTTGAAAGGAAATAAGAGAATAAGAAATATGGATGTAAAAATTTTGGCTAGAATTATATAAAATTAAAATGCATGTTATAATACTAGAATTACTACTGAAACATATAAATCAAAAGGTTAAAATAAAATTCAATTATATGAAATAATAGGATACCTGAATACATAAAATCTAAATATAATGTTTTAATTAATATTAACCTAAAATGAATTATTTTTATAAGTTTTCTCATCCTTTTTAATGAATTATCAGTATCATAAAATCAACATTAATAGGGATTTTCATAATATAAAATTTATTTTATTTTATTTATTATTAATACTGAACCATCATATAAAAGTTTGTAATGTATATTTTTTTAGAAATTTTTTATAATTGTTGAATTAGTATGTGAATAACAAAAATACCAAATTATCTATTTAAAATTACATTTTATATTAATAAAAATGAAATTTACTGGTTTGAATACAATAATTGTATATATTTATAGATCATTTAACATCTTGGGAAATGTTTTATATAATATAAATGAACATTTTTCTATATTATGATATTTTCAAACATATATCTTCAAATAGAAACAAATTCATATCTAGAAAATAAATTCCATATTAGAAATCAAGAGTTTTAAATTATGTTTCAAAGGCCCTAACCATTAAATTAAATAATTTTGAGTTAATTAAAAAATTTCCATTGAGTATCCTTTCAGGTTTAGAGTTTTATAGAATTAGGACATAACTATTACATAAAAACTCAAATTTTACCAATTAGACACATCTACTCACTATCCATTTTTTCACAATTAAAACTATTTAAAATGAAACATAATTTCTTATTCATGATAATATTTTCTTGACTTCTTTCTTTCTCTTACCCATAATTATACCCTATGGAAAATATTTTTAAAACATTGGATAAGAAGAAATTTCTCAATAAGGGATATAAAATAGAAAATGAAACCATTGGTTCATGAATATTTTAAACTCATGAAAACATATAAGAAATAATAAAATTCACCCATAAAAAATAATATCTTAACATAACTCATTAAATCATAATTTTAAGTCCAAAAGGGGCTGGGATATGCAGGGAGGGCGGGGGGGTGAATTTGGGTTTTGATATTCATTTCCGTAAATAATTCCCACTCCACTGGATCTTGACCTCTTTATTAAAAGGGTTACTTTGTTTCAACTTATGTGTTACTACTGAAATTATTATTACCTTATTCATATAATGATAATTATTCTAATGTAATGTCGGAAGGAATGTAGAAATACACATAATGTTTTACTTACTTCACCCCCATTGGTTTATGTCCAAGGAGAATACAATAACGATTTGCCGATGTACCAAATTGACCAAAGATCACTACCAGATTACAATGTTTGGGATAGATCATTTAATTCCCATGATCAATACCTTTAAATATTTAGGGTCTGGTCAGTGAATTACCAAGGGTTACTCTCTATGTCTCTTCCTCTGGCTCACTACCTTTGGGAAGGATCAACGTTTTACACATCCTTCACTCACTGATCTTATAAGGGATCCACTAAAGGTTTATGGACCTCTAGGTCTGTTCATTATCTATAATGAAATAATCCTCCACTGTATGTTGATTATATTTCAATTCACAATTTTCCTCAATTGAATAATACCACTTTTTCACTAAACACTAGGCCATAATCTATGAAATAATTTTGAAAATCTCACTACTTCACAAATATCTCTATTTTGAAAAGCACAAAAAAAATACTTCTCAAAGTTCCAAACTCTTCACAAAGAAAACAACATTTTAGAACTCACTAATTCCAAGAGAGCAATACATCATAGAGCTCATGCTTGTGCATATGTCAAGACTCAGTATAGCCCAGGACATCACAGAGCTCAAGTGGTCATAGAGAGACTTCCTTTGCGAAGCTCACTGAGCCAATGTGGAACACCCATTCTTAATTAAGCTCTCAATCCTTAGAGGCATTGACTTTGGTAAAAAGAAGGATTTTATTTTCTCAAAGCTCAATACATTCATTGAAACCTCTCTTTTTAGAGCACTCCATAATACATGAAATCAAAACGACTTTGTATTTTCACTATTAAGCTCATGTAAAATGAAAAGGGGTTGCCTCTTATTTATAGGTTTGGTTAAATGTGGAGCTCTACTTCTTCCTCCATGATTTCTAGATCAGTCAAAATCATCTCTATGATGAATCTTACATTCTCAATATACAACTGAAATTCTTTATTGTTGCAATGCACTCCATCAAATGCTTCATGTTTCCACTGCAATTATCCCTCACAATTCTATTCACATCTTCCATTCTTGAAGAATGTTTAAATTTTAGAGATCACCATCACCATTCTTCATTTCTTTACAGAAACCACTTTATGAATCCCATCTTTGAGAAATTTGTTCCTCTTTTATATTTTGATAAGATCTTCCTAGAAATCCACCTTTCTCAATGCTCACAACACTCCAAATTTTGGAACCCAAAAATTTGGAATACACTGAAAAAGGGTACCACCTTGTATCTGTTCTCTCATACCACCTCCATACCATCCATTCCTTTTTCATGGTTCATTGTCAACATGTATTGTTAACAACATCTTTAGAAATCGACAATTCACCATGAAAACCTGCATTGTCAACAAACACAACCACCCAAAAATGCTACAATGTTACCTTGAGGGGGTTTTTACCAGCAAATAAGATTTCTAAAAATGTTCTTATCAATAAAAAATCATAAAGGTAGATTATAGAATCCATATCATACATACATTATAGCTTCCATAACTACATAGGGAGTAACCTTCATTGTTAAATTTGGAATACCCATTATAGTATATTACCAAAATCTCATAGGATAAACCATATCGTTTAACACCATCTCATTACACAATGAATTTGAGAGTTATATCATGCTCAAATAACCTTTATTAATCATGTAACCACTATTATACATATGAAATTCCCAAAAACCTTATAATAATCATAACACATTGACAACCATAATGGAAAAATAACATTTCCAAATTGCAATAACAACATATCATTTCAAGATATGAACCTTATAAATATATTTTAAAAACCATTTTAAATACCAAAATACATGAAAAGGTAATATGTTATTTACTTTCATTTTAAAAACATTAAGGATTATATAGGAAGCCAAATATAAAATAATGGTCATGACGACAGAAAATTTAATATCGCCGCGTATGATAAAAAAATTCTTTTTGTCATTTAGTAAAAAACATTATAAAAAAAGATTCCTTTATAAAACCAATTATTGAAATTAAAATTTAGAGGGGTTAACTATACATTGTATAAAATAAGTTGTTTTATATTATTGAAATATTGCTCAATGAAAGAAGATTGAGATGAAGTCCATTACTGTCAGTCTGAGTCGTCTTGTAAATATTTATACTCCTAAATACTAAACATTTGTTAATTTCTACATTCTTGAGAACCTTTTTCAATATTATTTTTTTATATAAATTATTACCATGTTATAAAAATTACACAATTATTAAATTTCATTTTGGAAATTCATTCGATATTCGGTACTTGACTCGAAAATGATCATTGTATGATGAAAATAGTCTATGTGGTCATAAATAAATCAAATCTATAATAAAATTCATGACATAAAAATCATGTTTATACATTAATTATACTTTATAATAAAACTATTTATTCATTTTATGAAAAATGAACAATGTTATAATCACGTAGACAGTAGGTCGTACGTACGCATAAGTTACAATTCCATTTTTCATTTATCAATATGGAAATAATGTAATTATTATTTTATATTATCAGAAAAATAATAATATAATTAATATAATAATAATATTTTTAAAGTACTTAAATATATCTTACATGTGATGTGGTGAATAAAAATGATTCATAATGCTTCGTGGAGGTGAGAGATGAAATGTATGCATAAATGACAATATCATTTTTATGTTCTTGTAAAGTAAGAATATAATTGAAAAAATATTCTAATTTAATGATAAAGATGTCATGAACATCATAAGAATATTAATTCCATCATTATTACCAGACTTGAGAGAAGATAATGAAGAACAAACTATATCGGTTCGCGAGGCAGTAGTCCACCGTACACATGAATAAAATTTTAATTTCCCATTTGATGAAATTGGAGAAGGATTTGGATGATGATATTAACATAATATAATCTAATTATATTTATGATAATGTAATTTTTAGTTTCTCAGGGATGATTGATATTTAAATTAATTGGAAGAATAAATTAAAAAGAATCACTTAAATAAAAACATTATGTTTCATTCATATGATCACCATTATTAACATCTTATCGCCTATAAGAAGGGTGTTATACCTAAAGTAAGGCTTTAATAATGTGGGGAGTGATTCTAGGAATGGTTTTGGGTAGACATTTTCTGAACCAAATGGGTTTTAATGTGTTATTAATAGATATGAATGAGTGATTTTTTATATTAGAGGGGAGGGGAACCCTTGGAATTATTAAAAGTATTAAAATTATATAAATTCAATTTCAATTAATAATAGATAAAACTATTTTTTAAAAAATATATAATAATTATGGGTCAAAATATTATCATCTAATTAAAATTATATAATTTTTAGGATTTTTTTAATCCCTAACTTTTTTGTCTTATCCTATTTTAACTCTTACCAATTTATCAAGTAATTTACACATATAGATTTAAAATAAATACCAAATCATACCAAACGATTAATGAACGGGTCTTTACTAACATTTTTTAAGTTATATAAACTTTTTATACTAATATTATATTTTTATAAACATTATATCTTTTAATTAGATATTTTATATTTTAAAATATGAATTATGTCAATTTTGACACTATTCATTACATGAATTTTTTAAAATATCATAATAACTTCGTTCCTTCAATAAAACTAAAAAAATAAAATCCAAAGGTGCCATAGGAATCCATAAAATTATTATATAGAATCAAATATTACAAATTATATTTATTTTAATATTAATAATATCATTTATTTTATTCATTCTTTAATAAATTAATTATTACATCATCATTATGTCAATATTTAATTTAATTATTTTTTTCCAAAAAATTATAAATAAAATACCATGAGGTAAGTAATATTTTCATATTTCTAATTAACATTAATAGTTTATGATATCACTTATATAACTAAATATTAATCTTTTTTGAAAGGATAGACATATTTATGACAAATTTTCCTTTACTTAAAACTAAATATTATAAATGTCATAATCACAGCCTAGATGATTCAAAAGATCAAAATTTCTTCCCAAAGATGGTATAGTTCAACAATATCATATATAATAGGATACATATAAGTGTTAGGGTATTGTTATAATATTATAATTTTAATGTTACCTTTAATTACCCAATTTACCTTTAACCAAAGTAAATAAAATACTAAATTTAGTATTCGCCAATAATTAATTTGATCCTATTGGAAAAAAAATTTATTCTAAGTAAAACCATGTATATCCATTTTTAAAAATTAAATTCACAAAAGTGGTTAAATTAGGTCTAACCTTAATCTAGTTGATGGATCGAGAAAAAGGGGGTTTTAAGTAAAATATTAAAAAGTTCACATTGATTTTCTATTTAATTTTAATTGGAAATTACATCCAATGAACTAAATTGGATTAACTAATAAAAATTTAATCTAATTATACCTTAAAACCATATTAATTTATAATCTAAAAATATAAATAAATTAGATGAAAACACAGTTTTGAATTAAAATGCAGTATTTTTCACTATTCATTAAAAAATAAATATTATCAGAAAATACCAAAAAATCAACCAAAAATAAATTTTAATGTCTCGATACAAACAATCTACCATATATATAATTATAATTATATTATGTTTTAGTTTTTTTTGGGTTTAAAAATGGTATTTTTCTGAAAAATATATTTATGCTCATTGTCTATAATTTTTAATTAAATAAAATAAATAATAATTAAGAATAATTTGAATTTAATTTTTAGATTATATAATAATTAATTTTATCTGGGATGCATAAAATTACTATTTTTAGTCATTCATATAATATAGAATTTCCTTTTACTATAAAAATCTATTTCATGAAAATGAGATTTTTCAAGGTGTTACAGGGTTCGATTTTGAAATTAATGTTTTCCAATATTATGAATTTAATTTAGAAAAAAAAATTCAGTATTTTCAATCAACATAGTTTATGTTATTTAATAATAAAACATAATTTCTCACCATAGTTAATAGTGAAAACTATAAAACATATATGACAAAGATAAGGTGAAAACATGTTTATCGTGGTGTTCAACTAAAATAATAAAGGTTAAAATTACCTAAACACAGTCATGAAAACCATTTTATGGATATATATTGACCATATAATTAATATAAATTGAGAATAATCCATTTTGGATCCCTTTTTAAATTGAAATCATTGGTACACAATTTTCCTTTAAAAATCTACCATTATGACACTCACCTGACTTATAAAATACCACTACCTCTCCTCTACTGTTCACTAAATATATTCAATTTTGATCATATAATACCTTAAAAATATCATCATAACTGACCTCCCCACGACCTATATCTCTTATTTTGTTTAGAAACCATTCTCTAAAGGTTGTTGCAGCTTACTTATGGAAGATATCCTAATAGGAGGTATCATGTTAATTGTGTGATTTTATATTATTTATTTTCCCACCACCATCAATTATAATAAAATTAACTAGATTTAGTAAAACAATTATATCTCATATAACAATATTTTATTATGATAATTTAATAATCTAAATCCATATCATATTTTATCAAATGAGATGTGAAGTCGTGATTGATGTGTATGGTGGACTATTGTTACACAAACAAAATGTAATTATTTTCTATAATATCCTCTTATGACTTGTTATAATGATGTACAAAAATCATTTTTATTATATTTTTAACATATTTTTAATAATGCAGATCTGATATCTAATATAACTTCATTATTTACAATTCGTAGGGGTTAAAATATTGTCACTTGTGTGTATGGGGGAATACGTCCTCGTGAAGCGATATTATTATTTTTCACCAATGATTTACATGGAACATATGAAGGATAATGTTAAAGAATATTTGTGTTATAAATGAAATCATTATTATATTAATTACAAATATATCATTTGGGAATGAAAATATATCATTTTCTTTTGTACACTGAAAAATGATAATTTCATTTGTGTATATGTGTGGACTACGTCATCTAAGAAGTGATATGAGTTTTTACATCACCAAAAAACATAGATGATGAAAATTATCATATTTAATTAGATAATATTTTATCTATGATTTGTTTGTAAGTGTGTAATGATAAAATATAACATACCATCATGAAATAGTGATAATTGAAAAATAGAAATGTCACTCATGGGTATGTATGCCCTACCATCTCCAGGATTGCAATGTAGTTCACTTTTCTTAAAAATATTTCATGATTATTTCTAAAATTAATATTTTTTGTATACAAATGATTAATATTTCATATTTATTATTCAATATATTTTGAAATATTGACCAATTTGATCATGTTCAAGACACAAAAGCTATTTTGAAACAATGTGCCAAATGACCTAAAAACATTCATCTTGGGCTTACATGATTATGTTTTTAAATATGTAATTAAAAAAATAAAAAATTATTTATTTATTAGGTATTAATTTTGTAAAAGGTTATTAAAAATTAATAGAACTACTACAAGTTTATTATAATGGATGTTCGAATGTGTACAATGAAATTCAAACTAAAGGTAAGGGTTTCTTATTTAGCTATATATTTTTGTGATCCATGTTCCATATTCCCAAATTATTTATATTTTATGTTTTAAATACCACCTTTTTTCATTTAATATCATCAATCCTTAAAAATTCATGTTTTTATGTTTAAATTTTAATTATATCATCCCCAGTGATTTGACATGACAATTAACAAGTTCTAAATAATTTCTAAACTCAATTAATTTTCATTGGTCTACATTAATTATTTATTTTCATTGATATAATATGAGTTTTTTAATAAATTTTACTATCTTATGTTTCATTCCCAGTTTTTTAAGTGGATTAACATTTGATACACACAATCAATTCATTAATTAATTCATCAATTAAATGGTATAGTCTTTGTAAATGTTTTTAACTCAAATTATCTTTTATTTATATATAGTTTAATCAAACATGCCTATATTCATTTATGAGGTGTATATATATCCATTTGACATGTTATATCATCAATATCATTATGTTAATAATATTTAATGTTTTATTTTAATTTATTCTTTCATCAGTATTATGATTAAAGAGTTACCAGAGTGGAGATGTATTTATGTTACAACCACTATTATTTTGAAATTGTTTGTATTAAAGGTTATTTTGGGGAAAAAATATACTACTATTTTCTAAAAATGCACCCCTCTCTTCTCCACTAGTTATGAATGTACTTAAAAGGTTCAATTTCCATTTCCTCCATAATTTATTAATGAAATATCATGAATTTTTTTTATGTGGTACCAATGTTGTATTTTCCGTTAGATTATGAATCTTACTCTTCCATATCTATGTTATCAAAAAAATTACTATTAATATTTAAAGTTGTTTTTAATAATACATGTTTCTAAAAAAATCAAAAATGTGTCTTATAATCCTTTTCAAAACAAGGTAATTTTGTATTTTTATATAATAAAGTAAATGAAATCATTGATTTTATCATATTCATCAAGAAAAAAAAATTTAATCCATTATGACCACTAAATTTTTAAGAGAATTGATGTTCTGTTTCAGTGATTAATTTCAAATAATTTTTTTTATTAATATTTATTTATTAACTAGAGTTTAAACATTTCTTTAAAAAATAAGACAGACATGTTTCTTATGAAATTTTTGAATTGATCATTAAAAATAATTTCCAATAAAAGATGAAAACTTTTTATGTCCTAAAATTGATACTATTATATTCCTCAAGAACCATTTTATTAATATTTTATTTGTATTTTTATTCATCATTTTTAACCACCATTTCTATTACTACACTCTAATGGGAATATGACGTATTAGTTCAATATTTATTCATTAATTGGGTGGATCATGATATTGAAAGAGAACCCATTTGGTTCTCATAGGTGAATCAATAAATTAATGAACTGGGATTATTGTGATGTAAAAATGTGAATTATTTTAAATTTTTTATTCATTTATAGTGCATGAAAAATATTGATGATCATTGGTTAACCTAGATAGAGTCGTGTGTGCATAATATAGTGTGTAGGATGGGTGTGGGAAGATATAACTGATTCAGGCCAATATATATTGTATGATTGGTGCTTCTAGATAATGCTCCAATGCATTGGACAATATTTCTTATCTGTATATGAAATAAGGAGTGATTTACCATTGTGATTATCCTATGGATTTAACTGGGCCATTTTTATATGTGACGTAGTTTTAAAATGTGTTACTAATATGATGTACCATGATACCAAAACATTTTAAATATTATAAAATTTCGGATATAAATGCTTTTTCCTAATAAAAAATGACACCACATTGCTAAGGATTATTAATTGAAATTACTATTTCCTTTGATAATGATTTATTTAATTCCAAGTGTTAATTAATATAGGCTTATGGGTATGATTTTATACAGGATATGATAATGATATTTGATTTTTTTTCACACCATTATGATCATCATATTTTTATTAATGGAATTCAATAGAATAGGATTATGTTCACCCTACTGAGCTTCTAAGAACACCATTAATATGTTTAATTTTCCCAATTATGTTAAAATAATCATGTTAAGAATATTTTTATATAGATAATGATAATTTAAAAATGTTGACTATGAAAATTTTGGTATAGTGGAAGAGGAAGATCATTTTCATGAACAAATTGTTTTTGAATGCATGATTATAATGGGCTGTCTTAATTACCTAAAAATATAATACTAAAAGGTCTTTGAGAATAAATGTGATAATATATTTTCTTTTCATTTCATGTATTTGATGGAAAATATTTGGTAACCATTGTTGGTATCAATGATATATTTATAGAAATAATGTCTTGAGCACTGGATCTGAGAATATGGGTTCAATTTTGTTTAACCTGGAAACATTATGAATGGATTAATTGAATTTAATAAAAACCATGGATGGTTCTTGATCTCTAAAATATGATTTGGAGATATATGTTACTATTATAAATATAATAAATAGTTTCATTGTATTTTTTCGAATGAAGGATTAATAATAATCTCACAAAACATTTATATGAATTAATAATGGTTAGTAAACAATGTAATATTGAATGTGAATATTTTTTAGTTTCTTTATGTATATTCCATAAAAATGGAATATTGATGTTCTATGCAACATAAGTGATGAATGAGTCTATGGTTAGATAGTTTACCTTATTATGGTTTGTGTGTGATATTATGTGTATTATTTATTTCATATGTTTTATAACCCATGTCGATTGGAAAACCAACCCTAAAACTTCTTGGGGGACGTATTCTATATTATATAGGATGGTGATGGAATGGATGATAATATTTTCCCTCTAACAGGTTCTCCCTTTGGATATGGATTTGAGTTGTAATATCTGGGAAAATAATGTCTTGTTGGAGAGGGTGTTCTCCTAACCAGGTTATGAAAGCTCTCAATTTTATTATAAATTTTTCTAGGAACTATAGTATCTTAATTGTTGGGATAAATATATATATATAAATATATATATATATATATTAAATAATATTATCTATTTATTCCTTTTGTTTCTATGTGGGTGATATATGATGGATTGATGTATAATTCATTTATAGTCTATAGTGGAGAACAAAAATACACTTGGTTTCATATGGGATAGAATTGATGATTAGATAGATATGTGGAATTTTAAAAGCATGTGATTTTGGGACCTGTATTGGAATACAGAATATAGTTATAAGGCCCAACTCACCTCAGATATGATTTTCATATGGGTTGTTTGGGAACATGATAAGTCGAATTAGGGAATGAGAGAGACAACTACTTGGGGTGGTGGAATCAGGGTACATTATATATATATATATATATATTATTTTTATATATAATGGTTTATTTCCATGTGTTATTCTATGTGTGATCCATAGTGATAATAAAAAATGATCATATTTAAGTAGTGAGTTAATTTACATTGTTTATTCAATAAGATTTAGTGTTCTTTATTCGTATATTTAATTATAGTTTCTAAAGAGTATCTTGATAATTATATGTGTTAATCTCACCCTATATATATATAATATAATTTTTATTTCAAAATGACATAGTTATTGTTCTAGAAGTATGTCACCTTTTTTGAAGTGTTATTTTGGATTCATGCTGTTTTATGTGGATTTAATTTTAGTTATATTCATTATATCATTTTGGTTGGTTCAATGTATATATGATAGTACATGTAGTGGGATTTGTTTTATTTATAAATGGTGTTATATTTTGGGTTTAATTTTACCCACTTTTCATTAAAACTATATAATGTGTTAAGTGTTATATGTGTTTGATTAAAATACCCTTATTGATTTTCACCAACCCATGGCCTTTTAGAGGTATGTTTAAGGTTCTAATAATCATTTTAAAACCATGTAGGGAACCTTTAGATGGAGGGGATCATTATTTTGTGGTATCCAAGGTGTTTTTTGATTGATAATATAGAGGCTATAGTTAGGAATTGGTAATTATTCATGCATTGGTAGGGAGAAAATATTAGCTGGGATTAGTTAATGATGTAAATGATGGATGCCTTCGGGGTCATTGGATTTTATGATAGACCATAATATTCTCTAAGAACCTTTAAGTTCACATTGAAAAATATGATATATGAATATGTATATAATATAGATAACTAAGGATGTATTGTATATCATAATGTATTCTACCTATTTTTTAATTGGGAGGACAATTGGGAGTCAGTTAAAATAAATTAATAAACTAAATTAATCATCCTTAATATATTCATTTGTCCTAGGATTTTAAGTTTCTAAAATAATCTTTTTAAAATAATGTTTCATGTCGATGTTTTAATTAGGTAAATAAAGAAGGCATTCAACAAGATATTTCAATGGATCACTATTGGGTGGAGGTTGAAAAATGTAAAAAATAGAAGTTGGAATTGAAATAATATTAGTTATAGGGTCATATTAAGTACGATTTGTTTCAAATTTGGAGAAATATGATTGGATAGAGGAGGTGAAGATAGCTTTCACATCGATATGTTCTCATCAAGAGAAGTGATATTAATTTATTTTTCCAATGTTGTGCATGTCAGCTCAATATTGATGGATTTTATTCCTTAGTGATCACTAGGAGGTGGATTGTTTCTTAAGACTTGTTCAGGTATCTGTTATGGGTTGAGTTTCTATCATTAATACTTAAGGTAGATTATCTGAAAGAGATCTATAGCATTAATCATTGGATGTTATGTTGTTTGATGATTTATTATCCACTATAAGTACCGCATATGTTATGATTCAATCATATTTTGAGATGAGTCAATCATGAATAATAATTTTGAAAAGGATTATAAACTAGAGATCAATATCATGTTCACCACATATATGTTGAACTCATATAATTATATTTTGGAGAAGATAATGGTCTTACAGGGTAAATTCTCTAGGACTAGGTTTCAATGGAATATGATTCATCGAGGCACTACAGATATTATAAATCTGATTTTGGGATCTTATGATCTTATTTAAAAGATGTTATAGTTATTTATAGAGGTGCTTTTATCCATATTTTACCCATATTATCAAAATAGGCAGTCCTTGGTCCCTCTCTAGATGAACAGGTAGAGTTCTATTTTCATCTAGAATTCATGGACATATGATTAGAGGTTTTATATCATTTTTCAATATTTTACATGAATCTGGTTGTCAATTTCAGGCCCAACTCATATTTAAAATTTAGACCAGGAATCAATAGAAGGGAATTCCAGATATTTAGCAGAATAGAGGTGGTGGTGTTGAGAAATGGTATCCTAGTGATATGTCTCATTATTAGGGATTTTGGATAGATAATGAAAGTGGATATTGTATCAATAAGTTCTAGATATGTTTTTTAGACAGGCATAATCAAATACCTGATTTTGAATTACTATTATTGAGTTAGACTGACATTGTACATGTTACTATCTAAGTATTTTATATATGGATTTATGGATTATTTTTTTATTTTAGAGATACACACACCTTTATTTGACCCAATATATTCCTTTATATGATACTTCATGTGAAGTGGTTTCTAGTTCCCTTTCCATTGACTATGATAAATGAATTTCAATCCTGCATTTTTTATATCTTGACAGACGATGAGCTATTTATAGGTATGAATTTCTCTTGGGGAGAATTTATAAGTTAATGGGTATATCCACATGATATCATTCTCATCATTTATGGTATTTTTTATTTTATTTGATCATTTATTTCATTATAAGCATTATACATTAAACAATGTTGCGGGGAAATTGATTGTGTTTATAGTTGAGTGGGACCTCTAAATTGGTTGTTAGAATGTAGAGTCTTTTTGTTCATTTTTTCTAGGATAATACTAATTTTTATTGATGATCCATATTTTAGAGGATATTATGTGGACATGCATTCTATACTTTTTTAGAGCATAGAATTAATAACCTCCATTTTTTATTTCATATACTGAAACATACTAATTTTTTAAGTGATATTTATTTTATAAATATATGTTTGTTGTATTATAATATACAGTAATATATATAAAAAATTCATAGAGTAACTAACAAAAACATAATTTTTTAGTGCATATCATTACATTAGTCAAGAACTAAAATCATCAAAATTCCAAAAATTACAAGGGTAAAAAATAGTATATAGAAAATCTACAATGAGGAAATATTGATTAGACAAATCTACTAGAATCATCTCCCCCTTGAACAACACTATATAAAAGAAAAACAATATAAGTATAGAAATCAGAATCCTTGAAAATAAAAATATATAACCTGAGGGGTAATTGTAGATAATTATGAATTAAATGATGAATTGGTGTTTACATGATGTAATTTGATAGTTGGAACAATATTGTGACTTTTGAATGGTAATTTTACCACTACAATGTTGACCTGACCATAATTAATAATAAACATACCATTGAAAAAAAATATGACCTAAAAATAGAATATTTAATGTAAATAATATTTATAATTTTTAATTTAATAATATATTAATATTATATTTCTATAAACTGAATATAAATATTGAAATATCAAAGAAAAATAGGAACATTTTTTGGATAGACATTATTATAATATATTTTTTAAATATAAATGTTTTTATATTAATCATAAAAATTTTATTTGTTAAAATATTCTGATGATAAAATTAATGATGTTTTTAAAATCAGAGAATCATATTCACTAATTTTGTTTTTTAATCTTCTAAAATATATCATTTTTTACGTAAATACTATAAATACTGTTGTTCAAATACTTGATGTTTTGTCACATAATGATTATATTATAATAAGTGAATAATTTATAAATATGTAATTTCCAGAAAAAAAAAATCAATTTTATAATAAATATGGGTAATTTAAAAACAATAAACTAAATTTCCTATAATTAAAAGAATTTCAGAATCCTAATGTAAAAAAAAGTTCATTTAAAATAACTATTTTCATTTATCAACTTTTTATGTTAATAAACTGGTGGGTTTGGTTTATATAGTGTTTTAATATACTAAATCCATTTTATTAGATTGATATATTATTTAATATGTTAAAAATATCACTATTTATAGGTTTAAATTTTCTATACTAATTTATCTAATATTTTATTCTTAAACTACAACAATCCTAAAGTATACATCACCCCTAACACATCCATTAGAAAACCGCATCACTAAAACTCACCAAACGTAATCATATACTCAAACCCCATATTTAAATCCCTTTATTATTCTTCTGTATATACAAGAGTCCTAAAAATCTAATCATTTAATATGTTAAGGTTCATTGAAAAATAATTCCTTCATAAAAGTGGAAATGCTTTTCACCTATTTATCTTCATTTTTTTTAATTTCATATCCTCTGTTCCATTTTTTGTTCCAAAACATATTCAGAAATTGGAAAAAAATATACCTTTATCTTGATAATTTTAATATAGTATATAAATATTTTTTTTATATAGTCACATACTTTATATCTCACACCTTCCCATTGGACAATGTCTTGTAAAAATCTAGTAAACCGCTAATGAGGACATTCCCAATTCATTTTGTATTATATCCATCATAAAGGAATATAAAAATTTATTTAGAAGAAATAAATTTATAAATTTATATATTTCTAGGATTTTAGATTTAATATTCATAATTTATAAGTAATAATATTGTACGATCATTAAATCAAAAAAAAAGATTAGACAATAAATTGAAAACATGATTTGAAAGAAAAATACATTTAACAAAGAATATTATAAAATAGAATTTGATAATTATAATGAATCAATGGTAAAATAAATACACATTATAAGTATCTTTTAAAATGTTTTAATATAACTATGTTAGTTATACAGTAGGTGAAAATTAATTAAATAATGTGGTATTTAAAGGAAGATGATTCTCAAACCAAACTCGTTCTTTTCAATACTTTTCTATATCACATTATTTTGATTATGGTTATTCCAATAATATATTTAGTATATAGACTCGAGCATTTAGTGCATATCTTTAAATGATTTTGGACAAAAACATCTATTAATTAAAACCCACAGATCATGAGGCCAACTTTTATTTGAAGATTTCATTTATGATACATAAAAGTGATAGTAAAATAAGACATATTTGTTTAATTCATCAAAATTATGTCATAAATCCATTTGACCTTATTAATAATACATAGGATAACCTTGGGAATAGATATATATAATTAGAGAGATAAAAATACCCTTGAGGAAATAAACATAATAAATAAGAATATCATTTTATTCAAAGATATAATATGATATCATAAAAGAGAATAAATATGAGTAATAAAGTTTAAAAATAAACTAAATAACATGGTATCATAAGATCATGGAATCATAAGAAGTTTTATACAAAAATAAAAAATTACATTAACATACGTCAAGGATAACTATTGAGAAAACATCACATGGTGGATAAAGTTTATAATGGATTAGGTTTAATCTTTAATCCCATTCAAGGTGCCTCATGAGACTAAATCATTACCGATTAAATTGGATAGATGTATAATTATGATCCCACCCATAACAATTATTTAATGTACATAAATATGTGTATAGATAAGGGAATGAAACTTAAATAATAACATAATAATTACCCATGGAATGAAATTCTATGCTTAATTTTTGTCTCATAACATAATCAAAAGAGGTTTTTTAACGATTGAAATTTGATAAATTATAATAAAAAATGTATTACCATATCAAATTAATTGAGAGTGAGTTAGGTACATATGTTAGAAAAATATATATAGAATTTATAATAATTCCATAGCAATATTGGTTTTTTTAGTGAATTGAAATACTTTTTAATTTTTTTTTCGGAAAATAAGCTTTTCACTTTGAATATCACATTTGAAAAACTAAAATTATCCAAAAATATAATAAAAATAATTTTATTTCAAAGGAACCAGGGATCATTATATTAGAATATTCAAGTAGTTGATTGGTCATGATAATGGGTATGTCCATACATGATATGTACATTAAAACAAATACTACTCTCACATTTTTATAAGAAAAGTAAAAGGTAAATTGTTTATAATGTTATTGGATTATTAATTTTAATACATTACATAAAAATAGAACAATTGGTATGAATAAAATTAAATAATTATTGGAAGAAAATAAAACATTTTTTAAAACACTTTAAAGAAAACACTGACATGGAAGAGAAAGGGTATTCGACCAACGAGTGAAATAAATCCGGTTTTCCATAAAATAAATTCCTCATCTATTTAAGTAAAAATTTGGGTTAAAAGGTAGTATTTAATTAATATTTCTTTAAAAGATGTATTCTTATATTCATAGGTAATAGTGTTTCTTTTTTTTGTCAATAAGGTGTCAATATGTGTAAGGCAATGTAAGGGTTGAAGTTGTGATAATGATTGAAGTAGTGATTCTTAATGTAATGAATATGACTCATTAAAGATCCCACTATGATAATGATGAATTTATTCCATAACTAATAATACATATTGAATCAATATTTGACATTGGATGTCATGATTGATTATTATCCAAAGAGAATCAGAAGATTGTTGAACTAATCTTATGTTCAAAGACACGTGTCAATGAATGACACTTTGTTACAACATTTGATGAAATCAATGAAATAAATTATTGGATGATGATATTTTAAGATCCGTCCATTAGTTTTTTTGAGGATGAAGTGTTTGATAAATTTTTTTTGATCTTAAATTCTTAAGAGGCATGCCACAAAGAATTGAATAAGAAGAAGGCAATGTTTGATAATGAAGATAATAAGAAGTCTAAGTGTCATGCATTTCATTTAGAAATACTATATGTAAATTCTTTAGTTTTCAAAATTTATTTATGTATGGGGTTTATATAAAAAATATGGGACTTTGGCTAGCCATCCAACCATCTAAGCCAGGGAAGCGGCTCGCACCACAGGATTAGACGTCCAAGCCTATCCCCAGCAAGCCATCCCGCATAACGGACGGTATTTGTGCATGGGGCACACATGAGCGCCCACAAGAGTGCATGTGAGAGTAATTCATAGCACCACCATGTGGGGAATCATGATGATAGGGAGCACAGGGTGAGCACAGAGTGATCCCGCAAGGAGAACATAGTACATAATAGTATTTTGGAGAGAGGAGTAATCTGGAAATGGGTTGATATATTTTGATACTTAAACTGAATGCATCCGACTTCTATGATCGATATGGTACATGTTTTAAAAATGTGAAAGAAATATCCTCCATCAATATTATCTTACAATAGATGGTGGTTGAATGCTCTATCTTTCTCCCCATGAACTAATCCAAGCCGTTCATAGCTAATCCAACGACCGAGGTGAAGCCACCAGATTGTATTCACTATCTGGACACCCGACGCCATTGTTCAATCAGAGATGAATCCGAGATTCCTTGATTGTTATCTATCCACAAATTTCAATTTAATTAAGTAAATGATCATCATCTAGATTCCAAGTTACTCATTCATGCAATTATATTTTCATGCATGCGAATTAAATGAAGAACCTGTGCTGGTTGAAGCAAACTATGTTTCCAGAAAACATTACGGACCTCGGGCATTCGTGATTGAGAGTTTCATATAGATAATAATTCATGATCATGTGGAGGATTACTATGTGATATAAAAATCCCGTGTTGAAGAGAAAAAATATGAGATATGTGATGCATTTCTTATACCACGTTTAAAAATATTTGAAGCTGACTATGTCGACTATTCAACGGAGTGATTCAAATGATGAATCTCATAGTATTTGACCATGGATCAAGGCTTATCCTCACCTATAAATAAAGATACCTCAACCAAGGGTTCTATTAATGAATACATTGAGAAGTCTCTTGTTTCTGCATAAAAACATAACACCAACTAAAGGTTCCATGTAGAGTTGCTATGCGATGGAACAGAGAACCCACAAGCCTTCAAAATGTGTTACGAACTCTAAAAGTATCTCGTGAAAAATAGGTCATGTGCATCCATTGCATGAGGAAGAGTCATGTACCATTCTCGGTCCATGAAAAAGAAAATAGTGAACAATCTTGGTTTAAGAAGTTGGTTCACAGACTCAGTGTGAAGGAGGTCCACACTCTCTCCGCATTAGAGAACCACTCAACCCTTACATGGGGAGAATCTACAAACCATCATCCGTTTAGTGGATAAGATCCACACATACCCTCTATGTGAAAAAGTATAATTGTGACCTCCCTTGGTTTAACAAAAATATGAAGGAGATTTCATAAAGTATTGAGTATACATACACTGCCCTTGAAGAATAAGAAGAAGTCACACAAACACCAAGCATATAGACATTTGTGTTGTGTAAAAAAATTAATAGAAGAGAATTCAGGCATGGTTCACATGCTTAGATTTACATGAGATGAAATCATCTACATGAAAAGAGAACAAGAGATAGCATTTTTCATTTTTGAAGAAGGAGGAATAAATAAAATAACACACATAAAAGACTACACCCATTCAGGTTTGAAGGAACACAAAAATATAGAACCTAAACTAAACATAATGTGTGTGTGTTTGTGAAAAGAACTAAATAAGAATAATTTTTTTCTGTGGATATTGAGTGAAAAAAATAAGTTGACAGTGCATGAAACACACTCATTGAAGCTAAATTATTGATATTAGAATAGTGTGTGTTTTGGTTGAAATGAAACATATCATACAAGCATGCAATCATCCCTGATCACGTTCACATGTGAAAATTCATTGGATATCCAAATCAATAAGTTTGTATGCTATGCAATCTATGAATGAAGTGTAAATCAATTGAAACTATAGACGGGAAGAATTAAAGAAGATAGTATCTCCCAATTGGTAGGAATTTATAATTCAAGAACAGAGATATAGATGATATTATGCTAGATCATTCTTGCATATTATATTTTTGAAGAGGTTGTGTGGACCATATTCAAAAAAATTAATTAGGTCTCCTAATAATTAGAAGAATAATTAATTTCTAAAGCATTGTTGCACTATGTAATGATCAAAAAGTTGAACATAATTATTGAGCAAGGACAACAGACCTTAACAAAGGCTGCTAAATATTCTTGAAAATATACACAATAAAGTATGATTCCGTAATCCCATGGGGAAAGAGCATCCGATAAACATCATTGAATCAAAGGAAAACAAATAAGTAAGATGTTCGTGTGTCTTGAGTGATAGAAGAACCCTATAGTATTTAGAGAAGATAATAAATATTTAGTGGGACTCGAGATAAGGCTAGTGGAACTTTGGTAACACCCGGGAAAACATTATGAAGAACCTCTTATGGAACTCAGGACAGATATAGTGGGAATCTGTATCGACCATTGTAATTATTCATCTAATTATAGTGGAGAATATGTGTTGGGTAGAATAACCAACTCATCAAGGAGATTGTATTTAAAACTAAACATTTGAATCCTTATGTTAAGTGACATTACATTTACAACATCATTCGAGGTAAGGATGAGAGACACAAGAAGAGTGGATCGAGGATTTATCTATCCATAGAGGATTAATTTAAAAGAATCAATTTGTAAAATGTTTTAAGGGAAAACATATTTGACCCCTTCCCCTCTCAATGATTCACACTAATCTGGTTATTTTAATTATAATCAGAGTGAAGGTCACCTCCAAAAGATCCAAGGGAGTCTTTTTGAAGTGAATTTTTTTGGAAATGAGTGAACAACCTCTATTAGAGATATATACCAAGAAAACGAAAAATAGAAAGGATATAAATTCAAGGAAGATGAAGAAGAATCTTACATCTAATGGGGAGACACCTTATACTGAAGGAAAAATGAAAGGTACACCATATGATAATTAATTTATTATTCTGACTCTTCTGATGTAGCATGTTCCTGATGAGATGATGATAGATCATTTAGTGATCTTTTATCTGTATTTAAAGAACATGTGATGAAAATCCCTTGAAAAGTGGCATGCCATATTGTTACATGCATTGGTTCTCTTGAACATGAAAAATTATAGATGGAAGAAGAAGAGTATGCCATAAAATATGCATTTGATAAAAGGTTTCATATATCCAAAAATCTCAAAAAACATGTGAAGGAAAAGGAAGAAAAAAATTTCTCTTTATAATGAAAGAAATGCTCATGTTAATAAATAATTTCAGGTATGCATTTCTGAGGAATAATTTTTAATGGTTGTATTTGTATAAGCATTCCATGGATTTGAAAAGTTGCACAAAGTTTCCATGGTGGTCATTGATACTGAAAAGGAATAAAAAACTGACAAGGTAAAGGACCATGAAATCTCTTTGGAAGAATTACGAAATATGCATGAAGGTCAAATTATAAAGGTGAATGAGAATTAAGAATGTAAGCTGAGAGTAGTTGAGGATGAGGAGAACTCCCTCAACATGAAGAGTTTGGAGATTGAGGTGAAATTGAAGAATCAGCAATCACTCCATGATGGTACTTCCCAAATAGCTTGAAGAATATATGTTTCCACTCATGATTGAATTGAGGGGTATGATTATAAAAAGAATGCTAAATAATTTTCTATTCCAATGGAAACATTCTCTATGAATAAGGAATTCCATAAATCAGCTATTTCTATTTGTACTAATGTAGTTTCACTTGTAGTTATATGTTCCAAGTTAAAACATGGGAACATATTGATTAATAAAAATGTTCATACATCCATAAAATATTCAATGATGGATATTCTTATAATTAAGAATAATAAATCCCAAATGGTTTCTCCAAATAAAGAAAGAAAATTCCAGAAATAAAAATTCCTTACATCTAGCCAGTTTGATACTATAAGAAAAAGAAGGAAATTTATTGGCTACTATTGGTGTTGTTGGAAGTTTGGGCATGAGGCCCATGTTGGATAGCATAATGTTTCAGAACATGAAAATAATAGAAGGCCTACATACAAGGAATGCATATGCGATGAAATGAAGCATCCTACAAAACTAAAGAAGAATAAACAGATGAAAAATAATATTTCTATCAAGAACAAATTTTAATATCTTGAAGAGTTCTTTGATAATTGAAACAAAAGTGGTATTAGTTATGATAATTTCTGGTTTAGTTCAACCATGAATAATTCATATCATGCTAAGATTAAAATCCCACAACAAATGAAGAATAAATAAAAAATAATGGGAATTTCTTCCACTGGGAATATGAAAAATAATGAAGTTATGAAAAAAATGAAAGAAACTATTTCAAATAATAAGCTTAAGATGGATTCCAAGAATGTCATCCCAACCAAGAAAATATGATTCTGCTATGGAAATAAATTTCCCACCATGGATCACTACAAAAAATACACAGAAATGATTAGAAGAAATTTGAAACTAAATAGAGGATCAATCTAGGATAAGTTAGGATTGATTGAAAAAATTCCTACAGATAACTTTGATAAGTTTCCTAAGAAAGATTATATGAATAAACTGATGAATCCATGAAGAAGCACCAAACCAGAATATGTAAAAAAGAGGTTTTTAGTTATCTGGCATAATAAATTGCATGTTTCAAGTTAAATGAAAAAAGATGTTAATGAAGTAATAGCTAAATCTATGTTAAAGGGGATGCAGATTATTCCACATGAAGAAGAATCTGAATTTCAAGAGAGGGTCTCAACACATGAAAACTCAAGTTCCTAAAAAGTTTTCTGTGGAAGGATCAAGAAGGATGGACATAATGCATATAAAATTTTAACTATTTTACCAACTCAAATGGAAATGTTGAAAATTGAGGATCATGCACCAGCGGAAGCTACTTAACTACTGGAAAACATAAGGATAAATAGTCCAAAAAATTTTAAGGTGAAGAGATATTAAGGTTTCATTCTGACAAAGAATGATCCAAATAGAAAAAGGAAAAGAGACACCAGGATAAATATTACCAGATACTTAAAATCTAGAAGAATAGAACTTCTTGGTTTGAGAAGAAATTCTCATCCCTATTGCTCCTATTGAGAATCTCACATGTGTTACAACTTATTAACGTATACTCTTGTTATAGATGTGCTGACATTGTAAGGAATTAATGATAAAGGTGATTCTAAAGATGATAATTGAATGGATAAAGAGGATAACAACAAGTTGAAATGATTATTAATTATTTTTTAAATACTTGGATTATTCCATAGTGGGATATTATCAACATGAATATCTTTAAGATTGTCTAATGATATTTTCCACTATGGTAAATCAAAGGGATTTCACCCCTTAAGGGGGATCAAATATGAAAGAAATGATATCATGGATTATTTCATGACAAATATTGAAATTCATATCATATCTATGAGTTGAAACTTGAGGAATTCAAATCAAACATTCATCCATTGTTCATAATTGTATTTATCATGTCAATTAGGGGGGGGGGTGCTTGATTGATGACAAGATGGGATGAAAGTGGGATCATTATCATTTCACTTGAAATTTTTATATTTTAGGTGAGTTTTGTGTAGGACTTATCATTTTAATATGTTTGGTGATAAATCTGATTAATTTTAACCCCTTGATTAAGAATTGATGCATTCTAAGCATGATTTCACATTGATGGTTATTTATGGACCACATTGAAAACCTTGGTCATATATCTCTTTTTTTATACATTGGGTTAGCCCAAGTAGACTTAGAGTTTATTAAAAAATGCTATTTTCTACGTGAACCATGTCATATCTACCCTATCTATCATAAATATTTCTGATGATATTATTCCAATGGAGGATAATATGTATTTGAATAGTCCCCAAAAAACCTCTACATTTGATTACAAATAAGGGGGAGAAAATATTGGCAAACATATTGACTCTTACAAAAGTGTTCTTAATAGGTATTGATAGAAAATGTTTTGAAAACAAAATACAATGGGGGAGATTGTTAGGAATAGTATTTAATTTGTTGTCAATGAGGTGTAAATATGTGTATAGAAAGTTAATTGTCGATGTTGTGATGATGATTGAAGTGGTTATACTTAATCTAATGTTGTTGAATCATTAAAGACCCCACTTTGATAATGATGAATCATTTCCACTCCTAATGGAACTTAGAGAATTAATATTTGACATTGATCTAATGCTTGATCATTCTCCTTTGAAAATCAGACTATTGTTGAACTGATCTTAAGTTTCAAGACATGTTTCAAAGAATGACACTTTGTTACAAAATTTGATGAAATAAATGAAATAACTTATTTGATGATGAGTTTGGAAGATCCATAAATTAGTTTCTGAGTGGATGAAGTGTTCGACAAAAACCACTTTATCTTAAATTCTTAAGAGGTGTACCACAAATAATTCGATAAGAGGAAGGTGATGTTTGAGAATGATGATAATAAGAAGAAAAATTGTCATGAATTTCATGTTGAAATACTATATGTATAGAAATAGGTTTTTCTAAAGTATTTATGTGTGGAGTTTATATAAAAAATATGGGACTTTGGATAGCCAGCTTGCCATCCTTTCTAGGGAAGCAGCTTACACCAAACGAGTTGGTAGTTTAGCTTAACCCCAGCCATCCAACCAGCGTGACTAACCGCAGTCATGCACGAGGCACATAAGTGAACCCACATGAACACATGCGAGAAATGTGGAGAGAACCACTGTGGGGGGAGGCATAGTTTTAGGGAGTAAAGGGTGGTCATAGAGCGCTCTCATTTGGAGAACACGATACGAGGTAGTACCGTGGAGGGAGGAGGGGTAATCTGGAAATTGGTTGTGACAGTTTGATACTTAAAACGAATGCATCCCACATCAATGTTTCGATGATGAAAAAGTTTCAAAAAATGTGGTAGAAATCCTCTACATCCATATGATCTCATGACAGATCATGAAAGCATACTCAATCCCACATCTCAAAAACTAATCAAGGCAATCCATAGCTGATGTAACCACTGAGGTGAAGCCACTATGTCATCTTTAACCTTCGGCCACCCAACAATACTATTTAACTAGATATGAAGCTGATATTCCTTGATTGATCTTTGACCACCACTTTTGATATAATTAACTGCATGATCATTATCTAGATGTCACGATACTCATTCATGAAATAACATTTTCATTCATGCACATTAAATGAAGAACCTGGACTAGTTGAAGAAAATGCAGTTGTGAGGCCACGTTAGAGACCATCAGCATTCACGATTGAGAGTTTAATGCCAATACTAATTCATGCACATGAGTAGGATTACACTATAATATCAGTATCCCTCATTGAATAGAAACAAATTGAGATATTCTGTGTATTTATTATCCATCATTTGAAAATATTTGAAGTTAATGATCTCATCCATTCAAAGGAGTGATTCAAACGATGAATATTATGATATTTGAACATGGATCAATGCTACTCCTCACTTATAAATTGAGATCCTTAGATTGAGGGTTCTGTTGTTGAACACATTTAGAAAGCTCTCGTTTATCAGTATAAATAGATCACTGAATAGAGGTTTTGTGTAACTTTTCTATACGAAGGAACAGAGATCCCACAGGGCTTTGAAAAGTGCTATACACTCTCAAAATGTCTCACGAAGAAGAGGTCCCAAGAATCCCTTACATGAGGATGATCTGTATACTATTCTTGTTTCACAAAGAGGAAAACCTCAAACAATTATGGTTTGCGAAGGTGGTCTTCTCACATAGTGTGAAAAAGGTCCAAACTCTCTGTGTGTAGGAGAACATCACAACCCTTGTGCGAGGAGGATATGTGAACCATCCTTGTTATTTGAAAGAAGATCCACGTGTACCATATGCATAAAAAAACAAACCGTGGACCCCCATGGTTTTATGAATATAATAAATAGATTGCATAAAGAATAGTGTACATATACACTACCATTAAAGAAGAAAAAGAACCAACACACACACTGATCATATACCCATTTGGGTTGTGTGTGAAAGAGAAGAACAGAAGAAAATTCATGAATGGTGTATAGGCTTACATGTGCGTGAGTTGAAACCATATACATGAAAATAAAAAAAGAGACAATGTGTGTACATATGTGAAGAATAAAGAGGATGAAATAAAAAGAACCCACATAAAAGACTACACCCATTCACGTTTGAAGAAACACACAAATATTGAACCTAAACTAAACATCATGTGTATGTGTGTATGCAACGAACTAAAGAATATTAAAATGTGTGTGTGCATATTGAGTGTATAAAATAAGTATATAGTGTGTGAGACACACTAATTAAACCTAAATTATTGATACAAGAATAGTGTGTCATTTGGTTGACAAGAAATATTTCATAAATACAAGAAATAATTCATAATCACATGAATTTGTAGAAATTCATTGAGATATACAAATCAATAAGTTTGGATTCCATGGAATCCATGCATGGAGTGGAATTCAGTTGAGATTGAAGCCATGTTGCATTAAAGAAGATCATATATCCAAATTGGAAGGAATTGAGAATTAAAAAAAGTTACAGAGCTAATATTTTTTTAGATCATTATTGCATATTATATTCTAGAATAGGTAGTGTGCACTATATGCACACACATTAGTGAGGCCAGGTCTTCATTAGAAGAAGAAATAATTTCTCTAGTATTATTTCATTGTGGACTGATAAGAAAGGTGACCAGAATTATTGACGAAGGCCAACAGACCTTCTCAAAGGCTGTTGAGGATGTTCATGAGACACACATGCATGTTTGATTTAGAAAGATCATGGGGAATGAGCATCATATCAACTTCAATGAATCAAAAAAAATGAATATACTCATGTGGATCAAGATCAAGAAGAACCCTGTGAGATTTAGGGAGGAGAAAAAGTCTTTAGTGTGACTCTGGAACAAGCCCGTAAGACATTGATAGCACATTGGGAAGAAGTATATAGAATAACTTATGTAACTCAGGAAAGATATGGTGGGACTATATATTAACCATTGTAATTATTCATCTGATTATAGTGGAAAAGTTTTGTTGGAAAGAATAACCATTTTAGAAAAGAGAATGCCTTTTAACCGAAACATATAAATACTTGTGTTCAGTTCCTTTAAATTTATAGAATCATTTGTGGTATGTTTAAGAGACACATGAAGAGTGGATCGAGGCATTAACTAGTCATAGAGGTTTAATTGAGAAGAAATAATTTGTAAAATGTTTAAAGGGATCACTGATTCAGCCCTCCCCATCTCTGTGATTCACATTGATCTGAGAACTTCAATATTAAATAATTATTTATTATTAAATGACGAAATTATTCTATTTAATGGAAATTCAAGAAAAAAAATCCCAAATAAAAGAATATTGTAACATAAACAGTTATACCATTGGTAACATTTGAATCATAACCACAATGAATGAATTAAATGAATTATAAATTAATATACAATTATGTATTAAGGATTCAGGGTATAATGTGAAAAATTGTAGTATAGACACCATATAAATGAAATTATAGGCATTAAAAAACATGTTTCTTAAAGATGTAGGTAATGAGATGAAACACTTACATCATGTAATTTATTTTCATATAGGCATTTTATCTCCAATATAATAAAATAATATCAATTGTTTTTCTTAATATGAATCTTTTTTAGGTTTAATCCCTTATACATAAACCATTTGATTCATTTATTTTAATGTGTTATTTAATTACATAATAAATTATGACCATGTGATGTGTTCTGAGGATTCCCAGTTTATAATTTAAAAATGTTGTTTGTGTATTGACTATTATAAATGGGCTCATTACTCTCATAATATCTAGAGATATAATTAGGAAATAATTATAATTTTAATAAATATATTATTTTTTAAAAAATAACAATGATTTATGATTATGAAAACTGAATTATGATAATCATAGAGATGGTAGGATATACGTAAGAATTTTTAAAATATTCATTTTCAATGATCAAATTGGAAATAAAATAATAGTTATTTTATATTTATAGAATGATAATTACATACACAATCAATGTGATGTGATGATAATGAAATTTATATAGTCACTTCACGAGGAGGATAAGAAATGAGCCCGAGAAAGATTATTTCCTTTTCTTTAAAGAACCTTATTTGGATCTCTTATTAAGTACCCTATGGTTTGTATTTTGGTTAGACCATAATATATAGAATTTGGATTAGTATATCTATGATATATTTTATTAGTGTTTTGTTGAACTAAATTTCTTGACATGTTTGAATTAGTGAGGGGAGGGTGTTTCCTTTTATAACAGAGGTGGAGTGTCATTATTGTAAATATAAAAATATATATTCAATAATAGGAATTCACTACAAATCCATGTTCCTCACTTTTACCCTTTTAGTTTTTTACCACATTAACAACTTTTTTCAATGTTTTTACTATTAATTATTACTAATAAATTATTACTCTTAATTAGATATTATAATTATTTATAATCCCAATTATTTAATCTATCTTATCAAATTCAAATTTGATATGTGGCAAATTTTAATTTAATATTGAAACTACATACAAGATAAAAAACACAGTTTTTGAAGAGATGCATAGTTCTAGCATAGAATGATATTATGATAACTATATGAAAATTAAATAGAATAAACTGAATTTAAATTAACACACACAAACACAAATAAATAATCTATACATTAAATATTAATAATTAATATTTAGGTATTATTTTTGTTCGATATAATAATGAAACAGTGTAATCTTTTATACATTTCTTAGAAAAAAACATTTTTTTAATGACTAAAAATAAACATATATTAAAATATAGTAAGATTATTTTTCAAATTTATTTTGATTAATAAAATATTACCAGATAATTATTATGTTACTTTAAAATCATAATAAATTCTAATGTTACTATTAAGAACTAAATTTTTAAAAACGAAATGATAGTTTTATGAAAAAATAGTATTTTTTACAATTCATTACAAAATAAATATATTATTAAAACTACATAAATTTCAACATAAGTAATTATTAATGACAAGATAAAAAATTTGATTTTCATTTTATATGATAAAATTTATACTAGTTTGAAAAATTAAAATTTAATATTACCTCATTCGAAATAAAAGTAGTTTTTAAAGGAAATATATTTGCTTTTAGAATAAAATAACTTTATTAAGGTTTATTTATTATATGATAAGATGCTTAAAATAACAGTATATTGATAATTACATATATATGCAAATAATAAGGTTGTTAATTCCATTCATACCCACCAATTTAATGTCTATGTTATATCAGTCAAGTTTAAATTATAATATTTTTAAATTATATAATTTTTCATTTAAACTATGTTTTGGATGTAATGAATCCTATAAAATAAATAAAAAATATATTATATTATAAATTATATTAGGGTTACATTGTACAGTTTTATAAAAAATTGAGTAATCATGATTTAAACTAGTTCTTAGAAATCGAGGGTTTGGAATTCAAAAATTCATTTCTTCAAAACCCACATCATAAAAATGGTTAATAAAAGTCTTCTTAAAAGAGTGAATAGAAAAAAAGAAATTTGATATAACACAATACAAGGATTAAATGTTTGGATAAAATTATTAGGATATGTAAATATGGTTCTGGAAAAGAATCATGAATAATTATAGAATGTGATATATATCACTGATATATTTAAAGGGAAAGATAATGAGAAATTACCAGCAAAAAACTAAAATTATGTGATGACATAAAATACTATCAATTCATTGGATATAAAATTAATACTATAACCATTCTGTTTTTTTGATTATATTCCTAGTTTGAAGGATTATTTTTCTATACAGATAGGGAACATCATAATATATTCTTACTTTATATATTTTTATTTCATAAAAAAATTTAATCATTTCATTATGATTATATCAATTCCTACATGACCTATTACTATAATGAATAAATTTCAAATAAAAAGTTTTATGCCAAATAATTAAAATTGTCTTTTAACAGATCATGTTATTCATAGAAGAGTACCACACTATTTTTCACACATTAATTATAATAAAATTGTTAGTATAAGGTAACATCATACCCAAAATAAATATTAATATACTAATCATTAAAAATAGATGACAGAAAATAATAAACATATATTATTAATGAAATTAGTTAACCTATATACCAAATAACCTCAATAAACACAAAATAAAAGAAAGATTTTAACTCAAAGGTTATCTCATACTGCTCGAATTACATCTAAAAAACCTAATTTCATTATTTCCAAAAATAATCCTTTAAGATAAACCTAATAGTTAAAAATTTATACATATATTATACTAGAAAAAATTTCTCAAAGTTTATTTAATTCACTAAAGATACTAAGTTAAAAAATTAGTTCATATTTTAATATGTTTTCCAAAATGAACTTAAAATTTATCCACCAAATCATTTAATTAAAATAATTTTAATCTAAACATTACATTACAGAGGGTAGTGGAAGGTGGAACACCCTTATCAGTGTTCATTTGTAGGTTCAAGCCCCACAACACATCTAAATACAATGAGTTTTCACTCGACAGATGGTTAATCCCATTTTTTAATTTATTATTCCTAAAATATTCCATTAAATATGTTTCATACCGTCAAAATAACATTAATAATCAGATAAGTATGTGAACACTATGGTTTTTTTAATAGATTAATTTTATAACAACATAAAATAATTACAACTGAATATTATTACATTAGCATCAATTATATGATGAAGAGTAAAGGCTACCATAAACATTAAATTTATTTCTATAAAATTTAAGGCATTCTTCATAAAATATATTTTTTCTAAAACCCATACTAAACCAAATGGTTATATTACAATAAATATCCCCCTAAATACTCTTAATAATATTGTATTTTCATAAATAATTACCTCAAGGATGGTATTTTTTCCTCTAATCATGCAATCAAAAATATACATCGCACCCCAAGACACAATAATATTGTTATAGATCATCCATGATTGTCATCGTTTCAAGTACTTAATGATGAATCATAAAGATTCAATGAATTTCCAAGACATTTCCCTTGGGAGTTTCAAACTAGGTGTGCAACAAGACCCATTTTCATGCATCAGGAGAAAATCATGTTCATCTCATTGTATGATTTTTAGGGTTATTAACCCTAGATACTACTGTTATGGATCCTAATACAGTTGTAGAACATGGAAATAGATGAAATTTCTTATAAAAAACTCACACTAACCGTTAATAAAAATCATGAATATTTTATATTTTTTAGACTATCCATATATTTACCATTTGACTTATCCCAAGATATCTCATAAATGTTTTGGAACCATAGTTTATGAAGGCTAACTGAAACCATTATTTGATAGAAAATATTGAAAGCTGATCTTATTATACCTACCATTAATATATTTTTACCATTAAAAGATAATAATTACAATAAAAATTTCATGAGGAAAAGCTTATTTGGAATAGATGGTTAATAATTCATCAAAGTGAGGATGAAATAAAACATCATTATTTTGTTCTCCATGATGATCTAATAAATACTTTCTATAACATCCAAGGTAATTATAGAATATGTCTTGTCCATATTTACTAATAGTTATGAATTTGATTTTAATTTTACTTTTAAAGATACTCTATAGTGGAGAGCATAACAGACATGCAACAATGAGTTTCTTGAAAATCTTACGTTGCATGCAATACATAGTTATACCAAATAATAATATATTATTAATTTTATTATTTTAAGTGGAAGTTATCTCCTATCCATTGGATAAGTGGGAATGAATACGACCAAATATATTCTATTCATACCTTTGTATTAAGTCATTTTACATTATTGAAATAAGTTTTATAGGCAAAAAATAAGAATAAATCCAACTTTTTGTATAAAAGTTCTATATTGTGGAAAAGTAGTTTTACCACATTTTAAAGAAGAACCAAATTTAAAAATAATTTTTTTTAATTTTAAAAATTAAGAAAAATATTTCCAAGAGAAATATCAAAATTTAAATTGGGTGAATTTTTTTTATTTCTCTCATAATTTTGATATTTTGATGAATAGTGAATAATACTATGTTTTAGTTGAAAACTATTTTTTCATTTAGTTTATTTAATTAGATAAATAATTTTTTTCATTGATTTAAAATTAATAATAAATATTTTTTATCATTTAAACTGATGAGGGTAATTGGATACAATTTAATTATGAATATAGATATAAAATCATAGAAACCATTTGAACATTTTTACTTAAAAAACCTACATTGTCATCCCATTTATGGGATTGATTTTAAATTCATTTATTACTTATATATAATATGAATTTGGAAAATGGATTACATGTTTTTATTAAGAATAATTTATAAATTCTAAAAATTTCAGAATTGTTTTTCACCAAGAATACTGGTAATCATAGTTAAAATTAAATACAACAATTAAAAAGAAATTTATTAAAAGGAAGCACCAAACATAATTCTTAAGATCCAAAATGTCATAGAAACTCGTCCAAAATACATTTTTAGTTGATATTTTGACCATATCCTAAGTTATCTCTAGTTTTTACCATTATTAGATCCAATTGAAATTGAAAAAATGCGGGAGGAATTATTTTTGTTAGACTTTACAAAAATGCCACACCTATTCAACTAGAAATGGAACTCACCCATCCCATTTAATCAATCTTTTCAAGAATATTTGGATCATCCAAAATTTTGTCATAAAATCTTATAATATCCCCCCAGTAACCCTGTAGGCCTCACCATGGCCATAAATTCATCTATGAAGCCTTTTTCAACAAACAAAAAAGGTGCTACTCGAAGAAGAGGTAGCATTCATCAACATGTATTTTTGATGTTTCTTACTTCTCCAATCCCTTAATTTCATATTATTACCTGAATATATAATAAAATAATTATCGTTTATATACAGAGATGTTTTTATTTCAATGTTAGTACCTACAATTACACACTATTCTATCAAATGGGTATCAAAATTACCATTTGTGTACGGTGAACTACCGCTTCACGTAACGGTGACATTCATTTTTAATTTATCTCCTATAATGGTTGGAAATTATGATGGAAATCATATTTTTATATTCTTTATCTTTTATTTTCATGATTTATCAATACTTATAGAATTTATATACATACACATATAATCATGTTTTCTATTTTTTTAAATACGATAACGTTGTTTGTAGACGTGTGGACTACCACGTTCTCAAAGAGATGCAATACTTTCACACATTACATGAAATATATTAAAGTGTGGGTTCAATTAAAAATATCTGACAAAAATGATATATTATTCATATTTTTGGAATAATTACCTTTCTGTAAATATACATATAATTTTCCTTATTACCCTTTCACACATTGAAAAGTGATTACGTTGTTTATGGACATATTGAATACCACCTCTATGACATGATGTGATAACCTTTTTACTATAATAATTATATATATAAGTTTATATGAAAAAATAATATATTATATATGATATGAGTATCATTCTAGAAAGACTAATGTCACTTACCTTCTTTCTAAAATGATTATTTAAAATTGGGAATGTGACTCACGCGTACGTATAACATACTCTCCTTATAATCATAACATAGGTTAATTTTTTATAACCTTCATTCATGATTTGTATTATAAAAGTTAATTGACGTATATATATGCTAATTATTTAATTAATATTAATCTTGATATGTTTATATAATGAATCCTTTGATCATAGTTGACCTACTAATGGTTTTTTGACAGATATACCGAATATAGTCAAAACAATATCTATAAACAAAATTATTTGCGTAGTTTTTTTAAAAAATGTAATAAGATAAATTAAAGTAATTATACAATTAAAATGTTTATCAAGAAATAGTTAATTAACATAATTTTATTATTTAGGAAGATAAAAAAACTTTTTAAATGTTAGAATCAAGTTAAGGGATTTCATCACAATCTCATTTCATCGTGACTTTTCTTGATGATATGTACCTATATTATTTTATAAAGTGTATATATAACCCCTTGAAAATTACATATCTATATTATATATATTATCATGTTACTTATTATTTCGTTATATTTTATTCTGTCATATAGATAATGATTTAGATGTTCAATGTAGTATAAGACACATTGAATGTTTAAGTATTTTTTTACAAATCATTTCCTCATTTCCTTATTCATGATATTATTTTATATTTTTATTTATATGGATATATAATGGTTAAAATAAAAATTTTCTGTCTATTTTTAATTATATTTTATTTTTTTCAAAAATAAATATTTTTTAAGTGTTCTTATGAAACCTTTTTACAAATGAGAAGATAAATGTTTTATTTTTAATTTACATATAGACAATTAATTTTCCACCAATGTGACCATTATTATATTTTTGTATTCCATTTAAATATGTAATGTTTTCTTAAATGAATGACCTTGTTATTTTCAGGTAATTTGTTATTGAAAATATTTTTTTCAAAATAAAGGTTTATTTTGTAATGCAAATGAAATTTTTTAAAGAAAATGGTATTTTAATATGTGAAAGTGATTTTCAGATATTTTTATAAGAGTTTTTCAAATGAATAATTATTTAATTTCGTATTTTAGTTCTTGGACATTATACAATATGAGTGCTCCCAGATAGTGTCGAGTAAACCTATTTTAACTTAAACGACGGGTGCACATAGATTATGCTCAAATGTATTAATTAATGATTATATTATCTAAATAATTATATTAGAAGATGTATATCTGGTTATAATAATATATAAGGGTTCAGTAAGGCTTTTAAGGGTTCAATCTGACGATTTCCCAACATTCCAACATGAATATTCTATATTTTCTAATGAGGTTTCATGAAATATTTTTTATCCTAAGGTAAAATAAATGAAATTTACTAAATAATGATATTTCCCATTTTCGGAAAAATGTCATGTTTTCAAGAAAGGGGTTTTCATGAGTTTCAATTTTTATTAATGGAATAATTTTTTGATTTTTTGTATCACAAACTATACCTTTTTATATCAATCCCATGATTTTAAAAATATATCACTAGATTTAAGGATTGGTTGGAGATTGGAAGAATTCATGTTGAAATATGTAATGAGTTTTCATAAAAATGACCATGAATTATTTTAGAAGATTCATTTTATAGAAAAAATGGATACTATTCAGAAGTTTGTAGTTTGTATCTTATCGTTTTTTATATATGACTTTTGGACAAATTCTCTAAAAATATAAACCTGAAAATATCCTCAATGTGAAAAATTTAAATTATAAACTTACCTAAAGATTATGTTATGTTTAATATTGGGGCCTTCTAGTTGGTTTAAATAGTTCATATAAATATCATTTGTTGTTTGGATAGTGTTAATAAAATTCCAATAGAATATTTTCATTTATGACTATGTTAGAATGATATAGAATTTAAAGGTTACCATATAGCTTCATCGAAAGAATTTTTTTCAAAAAATTGTTTTACATAGAGGAAATAAGGAAGCTGTAGTGGGTTGAAACTGATTGGAAAATATTCTTTTGAATCAATATATTATTATAGAAGGAATTGAAATAGAATAGTTTGTTTTAGTAATAGATGAGTTGAAATAGGCTATAATGGTGTTGGTGTTCATGTAAGAGGGAAATCAGATCTACCACACTGGAACTTGAAAATAGAGTATAATTTTATGAAATATCATGCCCCATAATTCATAGGATCAGATAACCCTGTTCTAGATAAAGTATGGATTATATCCTTACAAAATATATTTGATGTCATGGGTTATTCTGATAACTAAAAGGTAACTCTTTTAATTGATTGTTTTGTATGTGAAAAAGATTATTGTTGATAAGTGGTCAAGAGTATTATTGAATCTAAAAGTATTCATTCTTTGGAATGAGATTAATTTAAGAATATTTTCTTAAGGAAATTCTACTTAAGATATATAAAAAATTATTTGATATGTTTTTTTATTGAATTTAGATAATTTATATTATTATATTCTAAAAACCATAAGGAAAAAATAAATGAAAATTTTTATTGTTATGAAAACCTTAATAGGAAATAAACTATATTGAAAATTTATCAATTGTGAATTCTTGTTGTGAAATTTTTTTTCATTGTCACATTGTTTATAAATATGTAATAACTATCGATCCTTCTAAAAAAAGTTTTTAACGAATGAAAAAGAACCTAAAATATCACTAAAATTCACAGTTTTCTTTGATTTTATTATTACACCAATAACATTTTTGAAAAAAATATCTCAGGTTTCTATAATACTAACTAAGTCAACTAGAAATATAGTTAAGTTCATCAGGATACAATAATGTCTGGATTATTTTTTGAAAATAAAAAAGAAGCCTGTAGAAAGCTCTTATTTCGGCCTTGACATATAGAAATGGGAAATTAATCATCTACAGTAACAATTCGTTGAATGTAATTGGTTGTTTCATAATGAATAATGATCATATAATTTCATATAATATATTTTAGTTGAAACTTCATGAGTTTAATTACCTAATACATGATTTGAAATTATCTTTTTTTTAAAAAAAAAATTTGTAGCTTCATTTGTATATAGTAGGGTGTGAAATCTATACATATCACAAAATATTGAAGTATATATTAACTAATAAATTATTTAACATGATATGGAGGAGATGGATGGAATGAATCAAGTATTTAAATGGTAGGATTCATTATCATCCTATAAAGTAAAAAAAATTGGTGATGCTTTGGGTTGAAAAAAGAAATCCCACATTTACCTTGCTTCATTTAAAACATGAAAATTTAGTTAATTATTTGATAAATTTTTGACTATAAGTTGATTATGAAAAGACATCTTGTGTATTTTTCAATTATTAATGTAGTTTAAATTGTAAAAAATTACTAATATGTCTCAATAGGTGGATCCACATTAGCAAGAAAAAATTGAGTCCATTAAAAATGGTATGCTTCATAATTTTAATATTGATAAACAATATGTTTTATTATTTGAAAAAAGATTATGTTTTATTATTTATTCTCAGTTGAAGAAAGTGTTGTTGACTAAAACACATAGGTATCCATTTTACATTCATCTGGGTTGCACCTGAATATACAAAGACCTTCTAGAGTATTATAGGAGGGATGAGATAAATATATATATATAAGAATTCACAATGAAGTGTTTGACATGAAAAAATGTTAATATATAGAGATAGTTAAAGGAATGGATTATTCCATTATTGACAATACGAGAGTGGGAATAAGAAAATATATCAATGGATTTTATAGTAGGATTGTTAAATACTTATCAAAATGATAAGGCGATTTGGTTATTATTGATAGATTAACTAAATCATTACCTTTTATCGGCAATTGGGATAAAATGTTTTTATAGAATCTATTTATACTATATCTAAAAGAGATTATTAGGTTACATGGAGTTCCAATATCTATTATATGATAATTTGATCATAGGTTCACATCCAATTTTTTAAGGGACTTCAAAGGTCATTGGGTAATGAATTAGATTTTTGTATAGCTCTTCATCCTCAATCATATGGATAGTCTGAGTAGAAATTTAACACCATGTAGTATATGCTTCTTTCCTTCTAAATGGATTAATAGGTATGTTTATAATAACATTTTTATTTTCTTGAGTTTTATTATAATAAAATTTTTATTTCAGTATATAGATAACACCATTTGAGGCATTATATGTGATGCTGTGTTGAACCCCAAATGTTTGGGTTGATATAGGAGAGAGGAAGTTGATGGGCCATAGTTTATAGAGGGAAAAGAAAGGAATGTTACATTAACTCAGTGACACATGTGGGAAGATTAGAGTAAGAAGAAGAGTTGTTAGGTTAACTAGATGAAAGTTTATTATATTGAGTTGGTTATCATGTATATTTTTAAATGTTCTCCACTGAAAACAATTAGGTGTTTTGGAAAGAAGGGGAAGATGATTCCTTCATTCTTTTGACCATATGAAATCCCAGAGAATGTTGGATCAGTTTCTTACTAAGTTGAATTACCTTATATTTTTTCCTAGTTACATAAGGCATTTCATGATCCAATGTTAATGATGTATTTACCAAATTCATATCATGTTTTTAATCCCGATGTTGTTCAGCTGGAAGATAATACTTAATATAATGAACAACCAGTTCAGGTTCTTGAATACTTAGTGAATATTTGGGGAATAAGGTAATTCATCAGCTTATGGTTTTATTGAAAAAATGAATTGTTGAAGAATAAAAATTGGAATTTAAAAAATCAATGATGGAATAATATCCCTAATTTTTTAATAAGTGAATAAAATTGCGAGGATACAACTTAAAAAATGGGGGAATGATGCGAAATCTGCGGTAATGATAGAATAAGTCTTCTATATATTTATTAATATCTATGAATTGGATATTAATTTTACATTAAAAGGATAATTATGTTCTAATGTTCACCTCAAAACATATATTCAACCTCAAATTGATTAATAGTCAGAATGGATGGTAAATGTTTCAGAGGAAATGGTTTCAGAATGCTTCTTTGATTTCAAAGGTTATTGGGAGAAGAAAATTCCTCTCAGAGTGTTTTCCTATAATGATAAATTTCAGATGAAAATTTAGATGGATCCTTTTGAGGTCATGTATGGCAAGTCATTATGTTTACTCCTATGCTAGCTAGAGACAAAATTAGTAGATCTACTAGGTCCTTTTCTCATGTAGGGGACTTCATATAAGGTTCAGTTGATTAGTAAGTGCATTTCTAGAGGCCATTATAGGAAGAAATTATATGTTGATTGTCATCGATGACCTCTAGAGTTTGATGTCAAGGGTCGTGTTTTCCTACAGGTATCACCCAGATTTTGTCATAGATAGATATGAAGGAAAGGGATCCTATAACTGTGCTTTTAGTTCCATTTGATATTCATGAGATATTTGGGATGATATTCTATCGGTTTATACTACCTCAGAGGTGTCACACCATACATGATGTGTTCCATGTTTCTCAGCTTCATAGATATCACACTGAACTTTCTCCACATTTTACCCTATGAATGTTTTGTTGTATACCAATTCTTATTTTGAGGAGTATCCTCTACAAAAAATCTACTTAATTGTGAAGGCTCTTCAAGCCCAGACTATTCTTATAGTGTGGGTGCTATGGAATAACCACTGTGTACAAAAAAATACATTGGAGCGGGAGGTCAACATATGTTACCACTAGCCAGATCTGTTCTCAAATAGTGTTTCACCACCTTTGGAATGTGAACTCATTGATGAGTTCCTTTAAAGGGAAACACTATTAGAACCCATTTTTTCACTATTGTGTGGATCTGTTAAATTTTGATCTAAATTTATTTTTTAGACCTAAAATGGATATCAAATTAGTTTGCGAAGATATCAGGGGTGCTAAGTTATTTTTTGGAGCCCAGAAACCATCTTTGTGGAAAAAAAAGACACAACACATGGTTTGAATATAATATATGTGGCATGCTACAAGGTTAGTTTTAACCATCTGGGGAAAGAAAGTCAGTTGTAGGATGACACTGGGTTTTTCTAATCCATGTGATTTGGGCCACACAACCATGAAAAATGTTCATATATATTGGAGAGGTGATTCTCATAGTTGGTGTATGTTTACCCTATCTATGAAACATAACCATGTGTAATGAACCTTTATATAACAGACTATGTGTAGCTTTCCCACGGTATGTCAAACTATGTGAAGAAATCTTGTGAAACATAATTTTCGGTGAAATTATGGTTTTTACCTTATGTAAATATTTAAACCTGTCATCCTTATACATTTCTCATTCTAGTAGACAACCACCTATTTCATCTCTTTTGATATTACTTTTCATCTATTCTAGGAATTGATCTCATGAGCATTTTTGAAGTCAGATTCAATCGTTTCAGATTTTGTTGGATCTGCATCGGTAGGATCTTGATTTATTTTTTATCTTTCTTTGTGCCTCTTTCTATCAAGGAATTTATTTAGATGTAGGTTCATATGACATATTTTCAAGGCATTGATCATTTATTTATATATATTCTAATATAGGTTAAACTAGAGAACAATACTAGTTGAGGAGAGTCATTCGAGTACATGGTAGGTGGTCTATAACCCACTCCTCAAGTTTCAACATTTTATAAATTATTGTGTTGACACACATATTTCATTGGGAATAATCTATTTAATTTATATTTCTTGATAAAAGTTATTAGAATAATGTTCTAATACCATATCTAGATATTGTATTCATTTCTTGTGGTTACTTCCACAACGGGGACAACCTATGTGTGGTGTTTTTTAATAATTGGGTTTTTAGTGTTTTAACATGCTCGTCTAAGCCATCATTCAGGGGATCCTCAACATGACCTTACTAATAGATTTCCTCCATAATTAAATGAATATTTCATTATGTATTGATGAATTGATTTTATCATGTTGTTTTCTACATAACCCACCTATGATAAGTGGTTTAAATTTATTAATCAATCTTAATTGTAATTATAATGAGTATTCTATACATATGATTTGGCCAAATGAATTGTAATAAAATATCTTGTTTGAACGTCCATATAACCCATTTCCTTGTTTAATCAAAGTTATCTGAGTGAAACACATTAAATTATTATCATTTATATGAATTAATTAAAGGTTTCATGTCCTTGAGGTTCCTTGTCACATGTATGAAAAGCATGGAATTAACCCACTTTTTCTATTAAATGGATCTCGATTGCATGACCTATCTTATTAAATGAATAAAATGTAAAGGGCATAATTACATATGTACATTGAAGTCATTATAGGAATGGTAAGACTCGATTTAGCTTTTGGATTCACGGGTAATGCCTATAACCCTCATGAATGCCATCCCAATTCAAGGATGCAGTTTTCCATGGTTGAGACCCACCTTGGAAACTGATCCTTTCCTATCAATGGATTCCCAGTATGAAACTAGGATCCCTTATATATAATTTCAAGGATTCCTTGTAAATACTCCTTGGATAAAACATGGCTTATATGGACACAAGGTGCCTTGGTTACATCCTTGGGCCTAGCTATATCTTATCCTGTTTTACCTTGGATGATTTTGTGGAATCAGTGAGACCGCCTATTGTGGTATGCCTTGTATGGTGCTCCTTAGATTACACTCATACCCATTAATTAGACTTCAATTACTATTGAGTTGGATATCCTTGAATTCAAGGTTCCCTTTTTTATCACTTCATATCCTCGTCATTATAAATAACATCATTTATGTCTTTTTCACCTAGGATTTCTCACTATTACTACCATATCATATTTTCAATAATGATTTTACCTCACAATAACTATTTATATAACCTATAACTTAATTAATTACTAAATTAGTTATATGTTAAGACACTATCTATGTGATGAATTAGGTACTTGGTTATTTACATTAAAGTATTGGTTTACTTTTATATATTCATGATTGCACACTATTTTAGTTTATATTACATGGACAATATGTAATAGAAAATATTGGTGGTGGCCAAATGAGATTTATCTAACACCCTAACCAATCCCCCATTGGTACCATAAAAAAACTTCATATATATAATTGTTGACAAATGGGAAGTGTATCACTTTAAACACTTGATTTATTGATTTTGTAGGATAGAGCTGGTAGCTGATGACTGAGTTGGATATCAAGATACATGGGAATGTTTTTTGTTTCCTTTTTTACACTTTTATATATCATGTATTATCCGCTAATTAGTATGCATTTTTTCCAGCTTTCTAGAGACATGACATATATCATCATCAGCTATTATTTATTTATATTATTTGAACATATTATATTATAGTATAATATACTTCTACTTCGGATTTTGAATATTTATTTTTCTTCTCATATTTAACATTTTCTTATCAATCACATGTTCTATAATCATGTAATGAGGTCATAATACACCTATAGTGCTTTCTTTCTAGTCGACCACCTCTGGCCTTCCGGGAGATGTGCTTGAGTCTATGTGGTCAACCGACCATGCTGATCATTTAGTGGAATCTAGGTATAGGGCATTTCATCTTGAATTAAACATTGAACATATTTTACATCAAAGATGTATATAAACATCCAATTGATGTTACACAGATTTTATTGGTCCTCATACCTTTTCACAAAGGGAATCTAAAACAGATATACAGTGGCAAAATCATCATTGAAGTAAAAAAATTTAGTGTATGATTATATTGATTTATTTCCCAAGGGATTCATATTCATCACCTAAATTTGGAATTTGGATTCTTTATATAAATCCTGACTAGTTTTATACTTTTCCTCGGGAATCCTTAGTGATTGGACCTAAATGAGTTGTAGTAATTGATGAATAAAGTTTAAAGGAATCTAGAAAATGGATTATGATACATTGTTTCATCACCATGTAGTTAACCCGATCTTTTAGTTAAGATGAATGATAGGAAAATTAATCGATGATTTTCTTTCATCGATAATCCAACCTCATCATAATCAAGAATAAGTTCCCACTACCTTGCATTGAGGATATTTTTAATCAAGATACATAGTGCTGAATACTACAAAAATATTGACTTTCAGTCAAGATTGTAATACCCCAAGAATATAAAATATTTTCATTTTAGAAAAAAGTTAATTTTTTACTATATTTCATTATATGAAATACCATTTCAAGCTCAGGCTACACACAATAGTGAGTTAGAATCCATTATACGTAAGATCGAGTTTTACCTCCTTTTAAGGGATCTCCTATTTTAAAAATAATTTTTTTCACTTTTATAAATTTTATTTTTTAAAATAAACATGATTTTTAAAACCAAATATCATTTTTTTGGAAGGGTGGAATTATGGAAATTATCTATGAAGTTTAATTTTTTGATCAGTAGTGAAATATATTGAATTTAAGTTGAAAACTTCTTTATCATTTAAATAATAATTAATGTTAAATAATATTTTAAATGGTTTTCAAAGTCAAAATAGATAAATAAATCAGAAATTAATCCAATTTAGTTCATTGGGATAGTTCTTATATTTTTGTTAGATATAAAATCATAATGAATTTTGAATATTTTGTCTTTCAAACCCCCTTTCTCACCACGACTGTTGGAATAACATTTAATTTATTTTTTCCACTAATGTGAATTGAATTTGGAAAAATTGATATTAAAAATAGTAATTAATATAATATCTATAGTATAGTATGATGAAATTAATTTTTTACCAACAATATTAGTGAATGATATTATAATTAATTATATTAATTAGGTAAAATTAATCTTAATAAGGAAGTAAACCTCCAACATAATTTCCAAAATGACATATAAACATGTCTAAATTCCATTTTGTACCCATATTTTTATCACGTGATCTATTTTCTTTAATTTTATTCTTTAATGGGAAAATGTTCATGAAATTGATCCATATAATAAGTTAAGTAAAGAAAAAGGCAAATATTGTACCTTCATTTCTTTTTAATTCATATAATTATTTAGATTATGAAAGAAACTATATAGCTTCAGTTATATAAATTATATTTAAAGGTAAATAATTTTTTTATTATCATGAAAATGTATCTTTAATGTTTAGAGATAATATAATTACATTAAATGCTTAAAAATTCCATTGCATTTATTATTAAGTTAATAAGTAAATAAAATAAATGATGAAAAAAAATTAAAAGTAAAGTAAATTTAATGAATTATTGTGTTCCATTGTTTTTGTAGATGAAACTATAATGCTACATATATTTAATCTTAATATATTATAGATAAGATACTGTTTTCATATTTTTAAAATTAAAATTAAATAAATAATTTCAAAAATATTATTAATAATATTTTACAATAAATGATAGTTTATTAAATTATTTGAAATCAATAAAAATCCTAAATTCAACGACCTGATTTTTAAGCATTAATACATATAAAATATGGACAATTTATGGAAAAATTGTCCTTTTAACATTTATATTGACCCATAGAGAGTAAAAACATTGTTAGCATGTTTCAGGTTAAAGGAATGTTTTGCATGTTACATAAAATTGTTTTAAAATTAATTCCAACACATATGTGTAAATTACATTGGTAATTGGATTTAATATTTATAATTATTTATTTATTTATTTTCTAATAAATATCAATTTAATATAGTCTTAATGGATAAATTATGTAGGATATAAAAGTAGGTATTTTATAAAAACTAAAATGTTATATGTGGGGAAACTTTGAAGTTAAGGGGATTTTTTTAAAAAATGAACTTGTTTTTGTGTTTTTGTGGTTTAGATAGACCATAAATTCACATTAATACAATTTTTTTAATATTTTTAGGCACATGAGATAAGTTATACATCACAATAATTCTTTTATTTTTATATTTATAAGAATTCCACTCCTCATCCACTATAAAATATCATTGAACTATCCCACTTAATCACGCCTTTAATGCCACTTGGATTGTCCAAAACCTAACCAAATAGATCCCAATAATACCTTACCTAATATTAGAGTCCTCACTTTGTATATAAATAAAAACAAGTATGTCTTCAGAAATAAATCAAAATAAGTTACTCAAATAAGTGGTAACATTCTTTAGTGGCCACTTTTGTTTCCTTTAATTCTCCACCGCGTCAGTTAATTTTATATAAGGATAATATAATAACCTTAGTATCCCAAATAATCTGATATATTTTTATTATAATAGTTCTAAAAACACTTTCTCACACATACATTAAAATAGGATACAGAATTTTCATTCATTTGTATGACACACTATCACCTCACCGATTGATATCATTCATTCTTCCATTTAACACATTTTCACAGATGGAAATAATGATGGATTTATATATTATATATGATATATATAATATTTATAAATTCATTATTCTTATGTAATTATTATATTTATCTTACCTTCATGACTTCTATTTTGTGGGAACATGATAACTTTGTTAGTGGACAGGTGGACAACCACCTCCTTAAAGCGATGTGATACGTTCACATGTTACGATAAATGTATTAAAGATGTTTTTAATTAAAATTATGTTACACAAGAAAAAAAATTATTATATTCATGAAATAAAAAAAAATTGAAATATAATATATCATTTTTATCATTACTATTTTTAAACACTAAAAAAGTGATAACGTCGTTTGTGGATTTGTCGAGTACCGCCTCCTCGGCTCGATGTGGTTCCTTTTACAACACCATAATTCTATATAAAAGTATATATGATTAAAAAATTGTATTTATGGTATAATTATAATTCTATGAAGAAAAACTATTACTTACATTCTTTCAATAACTATCATTGAAAAACAATAATGTTACACATGCTTACATATGACCTACTGTCTCTATGATTGTAAGGTTGGTTCATTTTTCAAAAGCAACATTACTGATTGGTTTTTAAATAATAATTTATTTATTTATATGATAATTATTTAATGATTATTATGTTTGATATATTTATATATTTACCCTATTGACCACAACTGACGCACAGAAGTTGTGTTTGACACATTAACCTAATTTAGTCAAAATACTCGACGTAAAATTCATTGATTAAGTATTTGTATATAAAATTGTATAAAATGAATTAAAATTAATAATAAAAATGAAATGGATACTAATTAAATTAATTAATACTCATGTATTTATTATTATACAAGTTAAAGACACACATTACAAGTTTGACACAAGGTATATGATTCTTGTCTCGCATTTCATCCCATGTGGCATACAACCTTTTTAGAACTTACTTATTATGAGTAGAAATTACACTAAACATTTTGATATATTATATCATTAATCTATTTATATTAATAATATTAAATGTGTTTACATTGTAATATCTCATCTAAATCTTTTTAACATGAAGATTACCAACTGGTAAAAGTTATCTTACAAATTCACTTTCCTTTAGGATTGTTATCTTTCTCCTAATACAATAAATTTAACATAATCATCGTTCATTGAAATTATAAATCAATGTGACATCCATATTATTATGTAATGGATATGATTATTTCTTAAATTGTATAATACCTTTACATACAATGTTTACTATGAATGTTATTTAACTATGTTTGGAAATATCGATAAATCTATATCATTTTTTATATATGAATATTAGATTATAAGGCACATTATTTATTAATAATATTGATTATTTGACATAAGAGGAATTATTTGGACTTACAAACATTGGTGGGTCTATATTATAGATTTCTCATAGTTTAATTTCTTTTCACATAAGAGTAATTAGTTGTACAAATCAGAGTAGTTTAAACTACGTAGGGAATAGATATTTATTCTATAGTGGTTCATGTGCTTGATACAAGACATCCAACATTAAAGAATTAAATTCATTAATAATTCATTTTAGTTAATATCCAGAGGATTTTTAATATGAAAAAAATATATGGATTCATTACATTTTATGATTATTGATTAAATATTATGTGTTTTAGTTACCTAAAATTCTATATTTTTTTTATAAATTATCCAGTTTTTTGAATGGAATGTGTTCTCAATTATTTACATTTTCCAGGTTGATTTATTTTCATTGATTCATGATAAATTCTCACATACATAACCCTTACTGATATTTTTTGGTCACCCTTATTCTATTTCCCTTCACCATGTTTTGAAGAATAGACCATTTAATGAGTTTTCAGGGATTCAGTTTATTAGACATTGTTATGTAATAAGTTTTATTTTATTTTACAACTATAAAATGGGTATCATGAATGTATCTGGTTTCCAAAACTGCTAGACTTATTGGTCCTTTGGGATTAAAATATTTTATATATTCAAATTTAATAATATATTGCACTGGATTATAGATTACCAAGGTCAGGTAATTATAGTTGTTATTAGAGAATGTTTAGTATAATCCTCAGAAATGAGATTTAGGAAGTATATACTAGGGGATCATAACCTTATGATAGATTTTTAGGATATTTATATATGAAATTCCCATTAAAATGTTTTTTATGATTTTGAGATTAAAAACATATAATATTTTCAATTTATGTTGTATATCTAATTATTTTTGGGATTATACATTATATTTCACGGTGTCATGATCTAATTTAGTGTATTCCACAGTTTAGAAATGGAACCTAGAAGTAAGAAGGGTGATGCCACTTATGACCAATATTGAGGTTTCCTTATTGAGAAGTATGATATAACTGGTATTGTAACTAAGAATATATTGAATATATTAAGTAATATTAATCACGTTATGAAAAATAATCATCCATATATTGAGTGACCTATCACAAAATGGGATTCTCTGATGCCGGATCACTCTATGCGATAGAGGCCTCAATTGTTTTGTAGAACTACTGATCCAATAGTGGATGAGAGGTGGATTTAGTCTTGGAAACAGATATTTATTGAATTGTTATATTATGAAAAGGAAATTGTAACACTAATAGTATATAATCTTAATAGTGATGCTGATCAATGTTGTTCATTGATCTATAATATGATGGAGGAGAGAGAAAATATAACTAAGGGAATAGAAAGTTACATTGTTTAATAAAAAAGGAGTTTGAAAGTTTTGTGTTGTATGGATCTACCTTTACACGGTTTGTAAGATATGTTATATATTTCCTACACAAAATGGAATACATAGTTTACCATTTTTTGAAGGAAATATGCCATATATCAAAATGTATATGGTGTCTCAAACATTTTTGCCATATGATGAAATAGTTTTATGTTCCATAAAAATCAACAATGAATTATCAACATCTTACATATTTATGTGGAACCAAGAAATTATGGGGATAAAAGGGAAAACTATGAATAAAGGGATGAAGTGAAAGAATGATTTTCCCATATCTGATAACTATGGAAATAATCACTATGGTAAATACCTTATGGTAATGGGAGTTTGTTATGAGTGTGGATATAAGGTTAAAAATGCTAAATAATTCACATGAAAGAATAAAATGGACTCTATTTAGTGTTAAAACTACAAGAAGATGGGGTGCTATGAAAAGAAATTCCCCTAGAATCGAGGAATTATGTAATAAAATAAGCCAAGGGATCAAGGTCAAGCTTATGCTATTGATATATCCAAAGTTGAAAAATTAATTTTATCCAATATTTGGATCCATGAATAATTTTTTAAATTAATTTAATTGATGATATCCTAGTTATATGTATTTTGTAATGTATAAATATGGTACTATAGTACATTTTTATCAATAATTTAACATATTTTATTGATTGGTAATGATTAACAAAAATGGGACTTAGTATAAATTTAAAATTTTATTAAAACACATAGTTGAGGAAAATATATTCCTTAATATGATTCTAGTGGTTTGGTAATTACATTTGGAAAAAATAAATGATTCACAATGATAATGGAAATTTTTAACTACTAACTATATTTGTAATGATTATAAAGTGTTGGAACATAATCTTTTAGAAATTTTAACCATTTATGAAATTGTTTAAGTTGATTATAAGATAGTGTTTTAGTGGTTAACATAATAATTCACTATCCGATTCATCTTATTCTATAGTATTTAGTAGAATATGTTCAATAAGAAATCAAAGGAAAATATTGTGTTTATAAAAACAAATAATTACTTATATTAATAGGGAGTGAAATAATTTCTCAACTCTAGGAAAAGGATCCTTAAATAATTACATTTTTCTATTATCATAATTTTGGATGATATCAAAGACAATGATTTACAGAACTCGTTTATGGTTTTGTGGTCAACAACATTCTCATGAACATGTTTTCTATCACTCTCTATCAGAACATGACAGATAAATGTATCATCGATGTCCATGTTTTCAATAATGTTCTTCGATCCGAAGGCCTGACTTTGTAGTGATATTTAAATTTTTTCCATATTACTATAAATATATGTTATTAAACTTATTTAGGATGTGGGGGTTTCAACAATAATATTTTCAAATATAAAACCCCTGATTACTGAGATCAAGTTTGAATTGTAAGGATAGAATTTAATTAAGGCGGGGATAATGTAACACCCCAAGACATTATAATATTTTCATTTTCGAATAAAATTATTATTTTTCTACCTTTTTTATATTCAAAATCATTTTAATATTACTCAACACAAAAAAATGAGTTAGTTTTCATTATATGCAAAGCTGAGTTTTACCATCTTTTAATGATGAATCAATTTTAAAACAATTTTTTCAATTTTGTAAATTTTATTTATTAAACTAAACATAATTTTTGAATATTTATTTTCAAAAATATCATTTTATGATGTTTTAGTATTTTTTTCCGAAGATTCATTTTTCGATGAATAGTGAAAAATACTTCAATTATGTTGAAAAACACATTTTTTTTTAAATATTTTTTAATGTTATTTTTTAAATTATTTTTATAGTCAAAATTTTAAAAATATACATATATTAACACAATATAAGAAATTGGGATAATTTTTACATTTTATTTAGATATAAAAAACATAATGAACTTTTGAACATTTTCACATTATAACCCGCTTTCTTTCCACCTCTAGGGGATTATCATTAAATTCAAAATTTCAAATTATGTGAAATTAAATTGTAAGAATTTATATAAAAAAATTTAATCAGTAAAATAATTATATTCTAATAATATCAAATAAATTTTTGACCAAAAAATTACTAAAAATGATGAAAACTAAATACCACAATTACGGTAAAATTAATCTTACCTATTAAATAAAACATAATCATAAGGGAAAAAAGAACCTAGAAACTTATCCAAAATCCATTGGATTCCAATATATATAAAATATAATCTATTGGTTTTAATTTAAATGTTATTGGAAAACAATTTAATGAATGTGTCCCAAATAAAAAATTATGTTTTGTAAAAGACAAAAAATTTAATTTCCTTTCATTAAATTCATATAATGCTATGGATTACAACAGAAGATAGATAGTGTTAGTTATAATGATTAATTTGAAAGTTAAATAATTTTTTTCCATCTTGAAAATTTAACTTTAACTTTTATAGATGATATATTTACATTTAAATATTAGGAAACACCAATTCAATGATTTTTTAGATAGTAATTAAATAATATAAATAATGGAAAAAATGAAAAGTTAAGTAAATTTAATGAATTATTGTGTTAAATAATTGTTTTACATTAATATACCATGTTACATAGATTTGAACCTAACTAATTTGTATTCCAATGATTTTTCATATTTTATAAAATAAAATTGAATAAATAATATGGAAATTGATATTTATGTTATTTTATAACAACTGATATTTTATTAAATTAGTTAAAGTTTAAAAAACCTTTATTTTTCCAAGTGATTTTTAAGTGTTATTAAATTTAAAAAATTTCACATTAATTTACCAATTAATCTTTTATTATTAACATATTTAACCATAGATAGTAAACGAATTATTAGCATAATATGGATAAAAGTAGTGTTTTTCAAGTTACATATATTTTTTTTGAAATTTAATTCCAAAAAAATAGGATTATTATTTTAGAAATTAAATATAATATTTTTATCTAATTATTACTATATTTTCTAAATAATCTTTGTTTAATTTAGCCTTAGTGGTAAAAATACTTTTGATAGAAAAATAATTACTTAATAAAAACCATACTGTTAAAACTGAGGAATCATAGATGTTAATGAACAAAATTATAATAAATCACATCCTTTCCTAGTGGAGGTTTTTATTGAACATAAATTCACATTAATCCTTTATTTATTATTTTTTGAGTCACATGATGTAAGGGATACCTCTTAATAATCCTTACCTTTTAATAATTACAATAATTCAACTCCTCTTCCACTATAATATGACACTCACCACTCCAACGTCATCAAAACTATCAACCCATTTGTCTCATCAAACCTGATCCCAAATCTCTCCAAAAAATAACTTCCCTCAACCCATAAGCCTATATTTGGAAATAAATAAATCCAGGAAATTCTATTGTATAAACCAAAAGGTGTTACCCAAATAAGCGGTAATGTTCTTTAGTAGTCACATTTGATTCATTTACTTCGATAACTATTCAATTATTTTTATATAATTATAATATAATAACCTCACTATCATAAAAATACTGATATATTTTTATTATAGGATTTTTACTTTCAATTTAACACACATCAATAAAAATGGGATATGTAATCATTGTTTGTGTGTACGGTGGACTATTGACACATGAACTGAGGTCGTTCATTCTTCCATTTAAAAATATTCATTGATGGAAATAATTTTGTATTTATAGGTTATATATGATATATAAGATATTTATAATGTATTTATGCATTGAAAAATCTTATATATCTCATACCTTCATGCTTTAAATTTTTTATGAATATGATAACATCATTTATGGACTTGTGGACTACTGGCTCCTTAAAGTGATGTGATACATCCACACATTACATTGAAGATATTAATAATGGATTTAATTTAAAATATGTTATATAAAAAACATATATATAATCTATTCCTGATATAATAACTTTTATTAAATACAATATATCATTTTTGTTTTTACCTTTTTCAAACACACAAAACAATTAATGTCGCTCGTGGATATGTAGACTACCACATACTCAACGCGATGTGATTCCATTTAAAAAACAATATATATATATATATAAATAGGATATTACTTATGATAAAATGATCATTCTATAAGAATAAAATGATACCTACCTTCTTCTCATAACAGTCATTGAAAAATGAGAATGTTACATATGCTTGTGTACGACCAACAGTCTCAATGGTTGTAATGTTGGTGCATTTTTCATAACCATATTTAATAATTGTTTTTAAAGGATAAATTAATTTATAAATATGATAATTATTTCATGATAATTATTTTTTATATGTTTACATAATTATCTCATTGACCATAGTCAACCCATGAAATTCATTTTTGACAGATGAACTGAATTTCGTCAAAACACACAACATAAACTTAATTGACTAATTTTTTTATTAAAATATAAAAAGTTAAAAAATAATAATGAAATATAACAGCTTCTAAATAAAAAAAAATATCATAATTTTATTATTTATATGATATGTCAGACTCATGGAAACCGATTATTATCTCACATTTCCTTCTTTGAGAGATATACCATTTTCACCACTTAATTTTTTTTGATGGTGTATCCAATAAACCATTTGATATATTATATCATGAATCTTTTTATATTAATTGTATTTAAAATTTTACTATGAATAATATCATCTATGGGGTTTTAACTTGATAAATACAAACTAGTTGTGATTATCTTACAATATAACTTTCTTTTATGATTATCTACATTATCTTAAAATAATCACCTTCTCGTAATAATTAATGAATGGGAATTATAATTATTTATAATATTCATATAATTATATAATATATATTATTATTTCCTAAACCATATACCATATTTACTTAAAAAATTTTCTTTTAATTTTATTAGATTAAATTTAGAAATATTGATAAATCCCTATATTTTATTCAATATAAACATTTGATTATAAGGCACATTGTTTATTAATTTAATCGATTATCTGGTAAAGAGGAATGATTTGAACTTGAAGACATTGGTAGGGTATGGTAATAGATATCCTGTCGATGAATTGGTAGTCTCATTTGATAAATCAGTTGACCAATTCAGAGTTGTTTAAACATTATTGAGAAAAGATCATAAAGGTATAATGGTTTATTTACTAGATACATGACATCCAAAATTAAAGAACTAAATTTATTCTGAATTATTTTTTATAGAGTATTTTCACTATGAAAATATTCTATGAAATAATTTAATTTTTACACTATTGGGTTAACATTACATGTTTCAGTTATTTAGGTTTCCATATAGTTTATACCCTATCCAGTAATTTGAAAGTCATGTATTCTCAATAATTTACATTTCCATGTTGATTTATTTTCATTAATTCATGATTTCTTCCACTTTTCACAACCCTTTTGTATAATGGAGCTCACCCATATTTTTTCCCTTTCCCAAGGTTGTGAGGAATATATGATTGAATTTTTTTTAAGGATTCAATTTATTTTAATTTGTATGTATTATGTTTTATTTTATTTTACCAATATAAAATGGGAATCATGTATGTATTTTTTTTCCAAAAAAAAACTAAATTGAACTATCTTTTGGGATTTTAATCTCGTATATATGATAATTTAGTAAAGTAATACACTACCTATGAGCTTATTGGGGTCGGGTAGTTATAATTATATCCTTGATTAAATGTTAAATGGGAGGATATACCCATAGAATCAATCTGTAAAATGTATGACCACTATTAAAAAATATGTATCCCATTGAAAAATAATAATTCCTTGTAAATCATCGTCAATATAATTATTTTTTTATAGGTTACCACAATTAATTTATTGTTGTCTTTATAGATGATATTCTTTAATATTTAAAGAGAATGTAAGTGAATGTATACTATCTGGTGATTGTGTTGATGATCTGGATGAAGCAGATTTTGTATTCTATGTATATAAAGAGTGAAATTTTGGTAAAAAAGATTCATTATAGTATTATTTAACTACAATAAATGGTATAATGGTGGGTCATTAAAATGAAAACGTAAAAAAAAATGAAATAGATCGACCAATATGGCTATGATATAGAGTTTTTAATGATTAGATGGATATTATCAGCACTATTTGAGAAAAATTTCATTTTTTATAAATTCTAATCACTTATTTATGGAAAAAGGGTTCAAATTTCCTTTTTATATAATAATTTAATGACAATTTTATGGAGTTGAATACACGGTTGGATAGTGAACTTATTTTAACACTAGAATATAAAAGAGAAGGTTTTATTATATATAGAGATTCATTAATGGAAGTACTGGGAAATGTTTTCATGAAAATACATATATTGTTGGTGTTTAGGTTATTCCAATTTACACTTCTAGTTAAAAATAAATAGACTCATCATTTTTAGCTGGAATTAGTAATTTTTTCATTGAATAATATGATGAATGTTTCTTTAGTGAATGGTATTTTATATATAATTACCATAAATATATAAAATAGATATTATGGAAAAAAATATTTGAATATATACATTTTTATACATGGATTTTGTTAATGATTATGAATAATCAATACATTTACATTCGATAAAGGGAAAGAAGGTGGAAGATGTTCTATGACAGAAGAATCATTGTACCTAATCTATAATAAGCATTTGATAATACCCCATACACATGGATTTTCAAAATGTAAACCCTGATATCATAAAATGTGTTGGTAAATTCTAATATTCTGATTCAGTTTTATTTATATATCCATGAGATCATTACAAATGAGAAGAAGGAAGATGTGAAGCTAAAATAGAATGTAATAGATGTTATTGATTTCAAACATGACCATTATGGAATTGAAATGTCCATCACCCAAATATGTTTCCATTAAATAATATATTTAAATTTTAATATATTGGATAATGAAAAAATATCATAATAATATATAAATCTAAGAAGTGTAACACTATGTAAGGATCTTAAAAGGAATATCTATTATGATAATATGAAAGTGGATATTGAAGAGTATATATCATACTTCATAGTACATCAGTAAGTAAATTCTATTGATTATAATTATAATAGGATGATGTATCCTTTACCCATACTTATTTGGAAAATATAAAATATACCCATGGATTTTTTTACAGTACTCACCACATCATATAATACCTATAACACCATTTATATTGTAGTTTATCACTATAAAAATTATTAAATTTCTTTTTTATTAGATAATAGTTATTCTTGAATAAATTTATAGATTACTCATAAAAATATTGTAAGGTTTTATTGAATACCACTATAAATGTAATCTTATGGATATTGGATTTTTACCATGATATTATAGATATTTTTTGATGAGGAATTTAATATGGACAAAAATTATAGCACTAAATGTCATCCACAAAATATAGTGATTTTAAAAGAATTATTAAATCCCAAGATATTTTGATAATATTTTTATCTATGGAAATAATATTTAGTTGTGTTTTACAACATTATATTATAGAAATTTCTTAAAATAATATCTTCTAGTGGAGTATTTAGACAGATCATTGTGAAAACCATTATTTAAATAGGGGTACAAGTCTAAAATTATTTGGTGAATATGTATGATGAATTTTGATGGGACTTTAGAAAGAAAAAATAAATTCCATAAAAGGTAAAATAAATTAAAAAACACATTTGGACTACTATAAATTGAAAAAATAATATTATGAAAATATGTAACAGGGTCTTTAGTTTTTTAGTGATATGGTATTCCTTTGGATATCTCCATGGAAGATGATGATGAGATTTAAATATAAGGTAAAGCTAGTCCCCAGATATGTTGTTCCTTTTTAGTTTCCTGATCACATCCAGATATTAGGTCATCTCATGGAACATCACTTAATTCAATCTCATCATCATGTTGTGTGTATTAATTGGGAAGATGTATATAAACAACCCTTTAAATTGTATTAACATAGTTATAGTACATCTATAAGATTAAATTTCCTTTGATGAAAAACTATAAAGATTATAGATAAAATATATATGGATTTATGGAAAATAACCACCCTTATATTATATTTTTTTAATAATAATATGTTTGGGTAAGATACATGAGAACAGAATGAAACTATGAGGGGAAAAAATCTTCATTTGATTTGATCCGAGAAATAAAATATCAAGAGAGAAATTATTTTAAGTGGGAGGAATGTATCACACTATGATTTCAATATTTATTTTCTATGTGAATAAATTCCATGTGATTGATATCATATGATGTAAAAAAACACATAACATCAGTGAATAAAAATTTACATTATTAAAATTAAAAAATAATTAATTTTATAAAATAAAATGCAATACAATTCATTTATGAATAATACAACTGATTCTATAGATAACATTATTATATATTTTGTTGAATTATATATCTTTATAATATTTAATACTTTATAGTAATAAAATAAATAAGTTTTATGTATTATATAATAAAAAAACCTAAATACATCTATGGAATGGTTAATTGATTATAAGAAATACTATTCTAATCATTCTTGTCTAAGTAAAAATATATTAATTTTATTTATATATTTTTTATTTAAAATATAATTTATAACTTTTTAGTCATTTAAGTTAAGGAATATGCGTTATTAATAAGTTTAAAAATGAATAATCATTCATACATTAGTGGTTAATTTTTCATAAATAAAAATATCAATTAATGGATAAAATAGATATTTTCATGAAATTTAAATTTATGTGTGTTATGTATTTTTACATTAATAAATTATATTAATAAATATTTATAAATTATTATAATGATTATTTAGATTATATATTCATTAAAAAAATGAAAATTCTTCTAAAAATAGTCATGATACATGGTATGAGAATAAATAAAATTTTCATTCTAAAAGATCCTTTTTTCTAAATATGGGTTTAGAAAAAATTATACCGATACTAGAATTAATATTTTCTTATAACTAAAAATGAATCTAATAAAATGGTTTTCATATTTGAAATAATCATATACATATATTGATATAAGTTCAATTCCAATTTTAGTCATAAAAATATTATTTTTTGGTAAAAATATGTTTATTATGGTTATGATTAAATGTTGTAAATTGTTATACTAAGAGATAGGATCTACAATACAACTTAAAATTGTTTAAATATGACTATATTAATGTATTTAATCCTTATATTTTCCTATTTTTTAGAAATATCACATTTGGTTCCATGTGCCGTTGAGAATGACATTTTTTATATTTAAATGTACATAATATTTATAATTATTCTACTCCTCTCATTTATAAAAGATAAAATCATCTCATTACTTCCTCACATGAATTTGGAACCATGGAATAATAATTACCAACATAAATAACTTCCCAAATATCCCAAAAAAATAATATATCTTCTAGAGTCACCTAAAAATCATCCCAAGAAGGCATAAAAAGAGATCCAAAGGAGGATTGCAAAGAAAGAGGTAATTGACATAACAAAGTTATCTTATGTTTATTTATTCTTCAACCACAATTAAATAATATATAGGAAAGTCAAATAACATAGTTGATATATTTAATATAATATAATTTTATTTTTTAAGTATCAATCATTGCGGACCTGTATCTAATCTAAGGAAAACTAAAAACATTTTTTATTCATAGATGTGAACTACTGCCTCCTTAAAGGGATATATTTAATTTTCCATCATCACCAAAAATTAATGATTATAAATATATATTTTATGTCTAAATAAGAAATTTATATAAAATACTTATGACTATATATTGATAAATTGTTTTATATCCAAATTGCTTTCTATCTATTGATAAATGAAAACATCACTCATGTAAATGTACATACTACTACCTCTAAGGAGTGATGTGTTTAATTTTTCATAACCTTTTTACAAGGATGGATATAAAAGAGTATATAATAAATAAATATTTTATTTAAGATATTATTAATATAATTAATTCTGAAATAAGGTTAATGTACTAGAACTATTGAACTGAAACATGCATGGAAAGCGGAAGAGTTAACACCCAAATACTAAAATTGGTGAATAATTCTTAAAAATTGTGCAATAAGAAATTATATTTCAGTCATAATATTGATATAAACATTATTATGGTTCAAATATGGATTTTTAATAAATTTAAATTTATTATAAAACAGGTTAGTGTTTGTAAGATTAATCATAAGGGCTAGGTAAGAGTTTATGTTTCAATATCACTTTTAATGATGATTATTGATGCATAAATTCACAATAGAGATATTTTATTCTTTATCTCTATATCTATCTCTTAAACCTCATATTTATTATTCATTTTTTCTTATTTTCATGGATTACATGTCTTTATATTATGTTATTACCATTCTACTCAATAGTAAACTGAAAATAAATCCAGTAAAATAATCGATCATTACCTCTCATCTTAGGTAGAGAATTATTTTCATCCCTATCTATATTCATTTTATTGCTTCCAGGGTGTACTAATATATGGTCAAATGGTTATTAAAGATGAATTTAAACTATCTATGACACTCTTTAACATGTTTTAATGGACAAATTTTCCACATTTTGAGTGTGACTATTTTTACTTTATTTACAATGGTATGAAAAATAACTTTTTTTAACATTTCCCATTTCATCAGATTTTTTATAGAAATGAACATAATTTTTCATTACATTTTATTACAAAATATAACTGGTATGTGAAATAAATTCATATTCAAATTTTTTTTGAATAGTTTCTTAAATTTTTAAAAAATAAAGGATTATTCTTATTTCTTTCAAATAGTATTTTTACTGAATGTATGAAATTTATTTTCATCTATATCAAAACAATTTAATGGTAATTATGATCCACTAGATATATTAACTAATGACACCATCAACTATATTTATTTTATGGATTTTGATGAGTATTTAATAAATATATCATTGATATAATTTTTTTCCATGAGATAATTAACTTTTACTGAATAATGAATTTTTTATTATTATTATAGAATACAAATAAATAGTTTATTTTAATATGACATATAAGCCCATTATATCCCACTAATATTTTTTTAAATTTTTTATATCTCACGGGGTCAAATAATGAATTAGTGTTCCTCTTATGATCAATAGGGTATGTGGTTAGTTAACCAAATTTTTAAAAGATTCATATTTATTTAGTCCCATAAAATATTTTAATGAATGTATTTATATGTATCCATGACATGAGATTTATATGATTATATTTATGAATCACATCTATGGTGTATTTATATTCCTATTTTATTATATATGGTATCATTATTATCTATTATTCTGCAAAAATATTATTTAAATCTTATGTTATGCAGATGTTATATCGCATGAATCATCATTTTCGATTTTTATTTTCTATCATTGGGTATGTTATTTATGTTTTTATTCACATATGTTCGTATTATACTCACTTATGATCTTCAAATATTATCTCATATTTTTAGCCATAAAGAGAAAATATAATCACCCCATATTATTTCTTTATTTCCTCTAGTCATGAATAATTATTTTATGTAAGATATGTCTTAAAATGAAACATGTGAGAAGAGATTCTTAGGGAAAATATTTAAGGTCATTCTTAAATAAGTTTGATTTGTTTCCAGTCCCAAAATTTACAAATCCATTTTTATTCTATTGGGTTTATTATTATGAGATTCATTAAATATTAATCTTATAATAAGTCTACCTCTATTAATAGGTGGTTACATAGTCCCATGTCTAATGAATATATTGATTTCTAACAAGTAAATAATCTATGATTTTTTATGATGATATTTTTACTCAATAACTATTTTATGTGGATATGGATAATAATTATTTTCTTATGATTCATCACCCCTATGTTATACTAACTCAGCATGTTTTATTATATATTATTAATCTTTCGAGATGAATTTATTAATATATTCAAATGGTCTATGTTTCATTACTAAACACTTATGACGATCTTTATAATTACCTATGATAATTTGATTGAAATCTCTTATGCCAAAACACTTACTATATATCTGAGCCCACTATTTTCTAACGATTCCACTATATAGGAAACAATAATGAGTGTTATTTATATTATGTATAGAAGGATATCAGTTGTGGATAATGTTTTGGGATATAATGATGATTTATTACAAAATAAAAAGATCATGTAACTAATATCAAAGAGTGCTAAAAAGATAGTTTTTTAGTAGTGATTTATTATTAGAATATAATGTTTAATCATGTAAATGATGTAATATAAATTTATTTATTGCTTTTTATCTAAATTATTACAATATATGTGATAAATTAACCAAAAGGTGACATTTCATGGTACTCTTTAGCTATGATGATTTCTTAATTGCTGTTAAAAATCAAAAATCAATGAGTAAATTTATTATAGTGTTAACCTTAGTGTTTAAAATATAAAGTATTCAAAAATTCATTTATTTTTTATTGGTGAATGTGAATAATGTGAAGGAATATACTAATAAATTTGAAAAATTATATAAGAGAGACACTGATGAAATATTTTTTATATTAGAGAAAATGTTTTCAATGATAATTGTAGTTCTGAACAAAATTTAAACCCATAAATATATAATAGTATTAGTTTTAATATTACAAAAAAAATTGAATCTTGTTATACACCATAGAAATAGGTCTAGACATCCCATAATGTATATGGTTGTGTTCAAATTTTTTGAGTATTCTGAAGGGGGAATATCTCCCTATTATGAATAGAATTATAAGGAACATTGAAGTAACTATTCAATAATTATTAGTGTTTGAAGAATTAAAATACTAGTATTCAATTTCATATTAATACGAGGACTAGTATTGAGACATATTTAATATAAAGTGTACTATAATAGGTTATTTCATTATGGGAGTCAAATAGATTTTAAATTTAATCAATAAGAGAGAACACCTATTATGAAGATTGAAGAAAAATATATTTCAATTAAAAATCCTTGTCTTTAATTGTTTAGGGTGAAATAATGACTACAAGATCCTGATAAAGATGTTATAGTTCATATAAATAATCATTATGATAAAAATGATTAATTAAATTTAAAATAAGACTCTTATAAAACACTCTCACATTAATTATATTGAAAAAATGTTTCATTTCATTATTTCAGTTGTAGAGAAAGTATTGGTCAAGATATAACATATAGAAGAAAATATATAAGTGAATTGAAATAAAGTAATAACTTTGGAGATAATAACATCAAAAATGATGTTTGATGAACCTTAATGATAAAAAAATTCCCTCTATTAGTGGATATTAGTAAATCCCACGCCTATAAAGATATTAATTTTTAATAAGATTAATTCATTCAATAAATTTAATTACAGCATTGGGTTTAATTTTGAAATTGAATAATTGTTTTAAATGTATAAATTTTGGGACCATTTTCATGTAGTGAAATTCATAATCTTAAAAATATGAGGCATTCATGGTTTTTCATTTAAATTTTCTGTTTATAGACTATTCCAATGGGGATAGTTTATAATATTCATGAAAAGTGCTGATATAATATAGTTGTATACAAATCATAGAGAGGAATATTTTCCTATAGGATATTGATATGGTTGAAAAAAATGGAATTTTGATAGTGTTTTATAATTTAATGTATGATTGATTTTTTTAAATGAGTATGTTCATAATGTTGAGTGCATAAATTTATTTATTGAACAGTTATTTTATAATACATGAATTACCCACATAGACATAATGAGTGATTATGGTTAATCATTTCTTATTATGTATTTTGATCATGATATAATTCAGGTAAATTAATTTGTGAAACATTTTATTTTAGGAAACCCCCATTAACGGAATTGAACAATAGTTGTTTGGACTAGAATTAAATAGAAATCTCGGATAATTAATTCATTAATTGGGAGAATGATGTAACCATTAATTATTATTGATTTTTTTAACTTATGTTTAATTATTTGACACTAAATATGGACTATTAATAGATTTATTAATAGATTTTATTGTTTTTATGTTATTTGAAGTGGATTTATTGAACAAAGAAAAATCATAGTGTGATTAAGATAACCACATATTAAAAGAGTCTTACTATAAATATATAGGCGAGGTAAATGTCATCCACACTATAGTGGATACCGACAAGCTGTAATACAGTTATCCAAATTTCATTATATACTAAATGAATATATTGTGGAAAACTCTTAATCATAGATACAATCCATCATCCTAAAATATAAAACATTATTTTCAATATTGTTCTACATATGAATAAAAATCATCTGTTGTATTAATTTTTGCATATATAAACATGCTGCAATAAGGGAAAAATAAAATTTACAGTGCCTCTGGTTTAATCTAAAATATATCAAAAAACAAAAACATAGTAGACCATGTTATGGTATGTTTTATTTTTTTAGGGTTTTTTGGGTCACAATGAAATTTTCAAGGTGTTGAAAATTAATTTCATTGGTATTTCGTTCCTCTAATGTGATTTTATGATCATATCATCATTTAATTCCTCATTCTATAATAATGTTTAATAGTAGTCTTGTTATATTGAAATCATATTATATTCATGTTATAAAGTGATGTTTTACCAAATGTTTACAAAATATGACTATATTTTGAATTCCATGATATTAGTTTTGAAATTTTTATTCCATTTCAATAATCATTGATGTTTTCAGCATCTAATCCTAGTTTACATATTTTAAATTCAAATGTAATTAATTTTAAATGGTATTATAAAGCGGGATGATCAATAAGGGGAAATACACCACTTTAAGTGATTATTGACATATCTATAATTGAGATTAGTAATATAAGGGAAATATTATTTATTATCTAGATTTGGTAAAAAAATTATTGAGTATTGACTATATCATTGAATTTTGATATTAATAACTGATATAATTATTGTGCACAAAAATAGAAATACATCATTCTTTCTTGAATCACTTATTCATAATATTTTATTTACTAAATGAAATTTAGACTATCCATTAGATTAGAAGTGATATATTACTAAAAACTATATAGTGAATAGTGATTTCTCTGGTACATCAGAACATCATCAATGTATTCTATTTGAAATATATCATAGTTGTAAATAAAAAAAATGTTATTTTACAAAAATTTACAATTTTTTTTATTATTTGTTGTTTTTTTCTGAGTTATAATACTTTAATGTGTTATTTATAATTTGTGAAAAATATTTATTACAATTTCATATTGGAAAATAACACCTTCTTATGTTGTGTGCAAGGAATTGGCCTAAAAAATTATATATTATTGTGAATGTAGAATAAAAATATATTTCATAAATTTATAAAGGCATTTTATGTTTAGGGTTAAAAATAATTACGAAAAATATATATATTAACAAATTAATTATAAGTTAAAAATTATATTCAAATCTATTTTTCCACCATATAATTATTTTTTAAAAATCATCATGTTTACTTCCCATTACATATCTTTACAACATTCAACCTAACTTCTTATATTTCCATCACCATATTTAAATCCTATGAAAAAAGATTTAAAACATAGGGAGAGTAAAAAAAAATCTCAATAAGAGATATAAAACTGTAATTCTATTAGTCCTATGGAAGAAAAATGAAAAGCCGTGATTTTTTTCCTGATGTCATTACCTTTTCATCAGAAAATTAAAATCCATATTCTTTAAAGGATATCATATTATTAAAGTTTAAATCAAATGAAATCCGTGAAAATTCATTATAATTAATTGAGGAGTCATGTTGGTTCTTTATAAAATCCTTACCAAATCTCTCTTACAGTCACATGTATAAATGGAATATCCATACGGTTGACTTCCACCTCTAGATAACCTAGTGCATTAGAGAGCTATTCGGGTGCACCCATCATATAATCTATTATGGGATATCCTATGATCTATAATGTGGTTAAAACCATCATAAATAATGTAAAAGTACCTTATAATTGATAAAAATCTGTCAAAATTCTTTTAAACCCATAAAAGAACACATTTAGATATCAAAAAACCCAAAATTGTATAAAATTAATTTAAAATTACCAAAGTGAATAAACAATGAAGAAAACATTTTCATTGAAAATAACATTATCAAAATATAATGGAAACATAAAATAATTTATGAATAATTATCATTGGGTAATACACTCATTATATATAACGTAAAAAATTCCTTTTAAATTTTGGAAATTTAGTTGATAGGGGAACTATAAGATATGAATTTTTGGAGAAAGTGCCTTAAAATGAGCTTGACTCATCACCTATATCCTTAATAATGATGAATACTAATTTTTTTTAATTTAAGACATATGTAATAATGTTTTTAATATTTATTAATCATTTTACATCCCTAATTTCTATGTTATATAAAATTTCATAATCATTTAAATTTACATCAGGCGATTAGACAAAATATTATGTACCAAAGTCCAAAATGTATTCTGTAATTTTTAAATATTCATAGATGAAATTATCACACCATAAAGAGAATAATATTGAAATAATTATCATTTTTATATATCAATTATACTTTTAAATATAATAATAAAATATTTTTATGAAAATTGAACTACATTACAATAAGGGAGATATTTGGTCATTGATATGCTTGAGTAACGATTCCATTTTCTAAATATCATTATGAAAACAAGGTAAGTATTAATTTTTAATTATATTATAATAATAAAATAATAAATATAATATTAATTATTCATATATAATTATATATACCATCTTAGTTATTTTGTGATAAAAAACGAATCAAATCGCATCGTGGAGGTGGAAATCCACACATAAGTAGGAATGCCGTCATCATTTTTCTATGAAAGAAAATGTAAGAAATTATGTAACTCCCCGAACCCAGTTACCTAGAGTCGGTGCATTATTACATAACATTGGCATGATCACAAAAGATCAAATCCCAAAAGACCGATTAGTTTAGTAGCCTTGGAAACACTAGATACATTCATAAAGTTTACATTTCATCATAAAGTAAAAAACTACAACAACATCTTGTCTCCACACTCATATCCCCTTATAAAATCCCTTCAGGTCATTCATAAAATACTTCTTCACATCCTGGGAAAAATAAAACATAGAAAGGGGTGAGATCAGATGCTCAGTAATGATAGCAATACAGCGGAAACTTTCATAAATAAGCATAAACATTTAAGGCAATGTATAACTAAAATAAAATCATTTTAAACTTGAACATCAACATAATATGGAAAAGATAAAATGAAATAATTCCATTTACTTATTCACATTTATATTCTACTAGTTGAATAATCACATGCAATATCAATAACCACTTTCATAATGATCGAATGTATAATGCCATAGTATCATAACCACATAGTCACGGCCCCGTGCCAAGACTAAAAATTATATTTTCTCAAAGCCTTGTGCCAAGACACGAGTTTGTCTCATGAGACCTACCATTGCATCGAGGGGCTATAGCGGGCTCCACCCATCACATATTATGTTCAATGCATTCCTCATATGAACAGGTTTAAACATAACATAAACATTCGTATTAAAACTAGCATACGAAATGTCAATAATTTCTCCATAAACCATGAATGGTATAAAACTAACACATCCATTGTCAATAATATTAAAAAACCTTCAATACAATATGGATGTTTTGTATCACAATAAATCAACTTCAAATAAGCTTAAAATCTATCAAAGGATGTTGACATAGATGAAATCAAAACTATTTGAGGGAAATATCTCTTTTTTTGAAATCATTTAAAAGTCACATAATTATAAAATAAAACATTTACTTTGAAAATTTTCTTATAATCTTGTAAGTGAATATTAGACAAGTTTATAATGGTATAAAATAGCCGCACCCTCCGTATAAGTTAAAAAGAGACATTCTTACCTTAATTTTGTTGAAAATGTTAAAAAGGACCTTGTTTGGAAAACGACGGAAATATACATTTATAAACATCTTATAAAAATTCAAACAAGGGTATAAATGACTTTAACCCATATTATGGAAAATAGTAAGAATTATTTGAAATAAATTTTTAAGAAACATGGATGTGGATGATAAATAGGCTCTAGTAGATAATTACATATAAACAACCTTAAATAATGAAGAGATTGTGAAATAAACCCTTACATTGTACATTTCCTTAGTCGATGGTATGTTAACCACCTGTATAATAGTTAAAACATTATTATTAAATTATACAAGAACCATATACATAATTAAGTTATCATATATGATCTTCTAATAGTGCTTTGTTAATAATATTTTAGTATTATCGTCGTTTCAGGTGTTAACTTACTCGTTTTCTTTTATATGTTTTGTTACATAAGTCGTGTTTATTATGTATAGGTTTTATATTATTCATATACATAATGATATAATGTTCATGAACATTATTTTTAATCATCAAATGAGAATTATACTTGAATGGATACGATGGGGAATGAATCTCATCGTGTTTGTGGAGACGGTAGTCCGTACGTACTTAAGAGCAGCAATATCACTCTTTTGATATTAAAATAATATATAATTAGATATTATATCATATATAAAGAATAATTATCATGTTATATTTATTATTTAAATGAATTACACATCATTATTATACCCATCCAAATAATAATGTTTTGAATAACAATTACACCACGACGTGGAGACGGTAAGTCGTACGTACGCACGTATAGTGACATGTCATTCAAAGGATGTATATAATACTGAATATGGTTGTACCATATTTATAATAACATCATAGTATATAGGAGATAATGGACTTATTATTTTAGAGTCTAAATAATACAAAAAGAAGAAGTTGAAGAAGAAAGGAACTTGAAAGATGGTGGTGAAAACATTACCTCTTCTGCGGGTTCTTCCATTTCATTTGATCAAAAAGGCTCCTTAGGTTGTCTTTATGACTAAAGTAAGGCCTCTAGGATAAAGGTATGATATTTGAGAGGGTATTTGGGAAGATTTTGGCCTATCTAAAAGGCATTTATGGTGTAAATTAGAGATAAGGTGGAGTTCTCTTTTATAAGAGGGGTGAGGGGCACCTTTGGAAGAGGTAGAAATATTATTGTATAATAAATTCATATTCGGTTTCTAATGGATCCACAGTGAATTATTTAAATTTTAAGGTGGGGATGGGTTGAAATCCTTTCAACCAATAGATTTTAGACAGGTTTGGGTTACAATATTAACCTTATCATTTATATTTAACTCTTAGTTAAATAGTTTGACATTTACCATGTCTCTTTGTATTTTTATATTATATAATTAACAAACGTACTTTATACATCCAAGAGACCCCCAAGTCGTCCATTAATAATACGCCTATCATGATATATGTCCTTTTTGAGAACCGTAGATTTTTAGGAATATAATATAAATTAATAATATCATATTTATTTTAAAAACACTTTTATGTCAATTTTGACACTATTTGGTATTTGATTTTTGTGAAAATCATAACAGCATGATTACTTCTAATAAACATAATTAAATAAATAGTAACATGTCAAATTAAGCTATAAAATTAGTTTAATTCATAAAAAGTCTGAAATTACATTTATTTGAATATTTAAAATATCAATTATTTTAATATTTCATTAATTATGTAATTACTACATCACCATTGTGTCATAAATAAATTAAATTATTTAATGTCCAAAAATTATAAATAAACTATTAATATGTATGAAATATTTTTATCTTTCTAATGAATATTTACAATAGAATTTATCTTATCTATAACCCTATATTAAAAATGTTTTAGTAAATAAACCTTGATTTTAGCTCTTTTAACTCTTCTTTGAATTAAATAATAATAAAAGTCATAGTCTAATCCAAGTGGACCTAAATGATAATATTTTATTACTAAGGTTTTTTTTGGTCGAGATAAACTTTTCCAATAGAATTAGGACATGTGTTAGGGTAATATTAATATCATTTTTACCCTTAATTACCCTATTTACTTCTAACCGTGTTAAATAAAAGTAAAAAGTTAGTATTCACCAAAAAATATTTTTATCTTATTGAACCACATTTTACTCCTTCATATTAACAATTTCTTTCTGATTTTATAAATTCCACTCATAGAAGTGGTAATATTACGTTTTTTGTGAATTTGAAAATTCTCTTAGGAGGTGGGTAAAAGACGGTGAAAAGTTCAATAAAATTTTTATATATCTAAAATTATTCTAAACTAACTCCAATGAATTACATTGAACTTATATAGGTATTATGTATCCATTTTTACCTTAATTAAATTTAAATAAAATAAATAATTATTTAAATTAAAATTCGTTTTTAAACTATAACTATGTGTTTTTTTAATTTTCATCAAAAATTGAATGTTTTCAGAAAAATACCAAAAATTCACCCTAAGCTAATTTTGATATTCTTAATCCCAAAATGAAGTCCATTTTGAAAGATAAAATTTATAAAATTTCAAAAAGTGGGTATTACTATTCATAACGGCTAGTTTGATTGGTTGTGGTGTGTGTTAGAACTCAAAGTTGCGTATGACACACGCTACTATATTATTCAAAGAGAACCGTATCGTGGAAGCTTGGGGTGTTACATTCTCCCCTCCTTCAATAAATTTCATCCTCACAATTTGAAATTGTTCTTCCAAAATAAAAGGTTGAAAATAGAAAATACCTTTGTGGAAAACCCACATCAGAAATAAGGTTAATTAAATTTTGTCTTAATAAGAGGGAAAGGGAAATGAAAAAGTCACCAAAAAATTATGATCTCGATTAATAGAACATTGGTGGAAATTAGAGACACATAATTGGAGGAAAAACGTAAATATATGTAGGGAGTGATTGAGGTCATCAATCACAAACAATTGTAAAATTGAGGGCTTCAAAGCCTTCAATCTATGATGATTTAAAATATCATCAGTTTAACAATACATAAGGTATTATGAGAACACGTTTTTTGTTTTAACATCCCTTTCCTAAAGTTTAAGAATTAATTTATTCATAGAATAAGAGAGAGGTATATATATATATATACTTGACATGTAGATTTTCAACCATCAACTAATTTCTACCACAATCTCATCTTTCACTCAAAAAGATAATAGAAATAAAAAATATTATATTTATCCTAATCGTAAAAGGTTCCAAATGTTAACACATACAATTTAGATTAGGAAAACTATTTCGTAATAACCAGGGAATTCATGTAGGCTAGTTGTAGGTAATAAAGACCTATCATACTATGGTTGTGGGTTCGATTCCTGCAGCTATATCTGACACGATGGGTTATCCCCCGACCTACAGGTTGTCCTTTTCCTAAAACTATAGTATTATAATATTCCAAAAATAATCTTATGAAATGCTTTAACCTTAAGCCATACTATCCAAAGTTCAACATAATCCATTCCAACCTTTATAGTTATCCAATATACTTCTGTCCAAATTCTCTCTCTTAACGGTTTCTAAATTCCAAAATCAATTGAAACATTAGATTTCCCAAACAATGTAACGATTATTATTGTCACAAACTAAAATTATGATTACCTTCATTATATTAAAACCTTAATGAAAATAGCAAGTACTACAGTACAATCCTTATATATATCTCATTATTCTTATAACCAGAATATAATCCTTGAGTCCAAAAACACAACTACATTAATTATTCAACTTCATCTGTAGTAACAACATAAGCTTGGCCTTGCTCCATTGGCCTTTTCTGATATAAGTTTCCTTGGAGCTTAGGGAATTCATTTGCATAATTCCCCATTTCTCTACAATTGTAGCATTCAACATTGAAAACCTCTTTCTTTCCCTTGCAATCATGAGTATGGTGACCTTTTTCTCCACAATTGTAACAAATTAACATTCCTTTTAGGCAAGTACAGGGGGGTTTCTTAACACAATTTTCATATAATGGAAAATATTTTTTCCCTTTTTCCCTTTATCTGTCTCTTTCTCCACCATTATCTTCTTCTCCTGTATTACTTTGTTGTCATAAGACTTATAGAATTACTTTTCTGTCTTGATTGCACACGAGACAATATCTTCATACAATGATAAGGGTTGTTATACTAAATCTCGACGGAGAAATGGTTTTAACCCATCAAAGAAGCAATCAATCTTACTTCTTGGGTTACATATATAATCTCCAGTATACCTTGCTAACCTTTTAATGTTAGCCTCATACTTTGCGACATTCTAATCCTCCTATTGTGTCAGACTTATAAATTGCCTTTCCATATCTGCTCGATGGTCAGGAGGAATGTATTTTTCTATGAAAAGCTCTTTGAACTCTATCCATTCCATATTTGATACTTCATAATCTTCCTTTGTGTTTTGTATCAATGACCACCATTTATTAGCATCTCCAGTGATGCGGTAAACTGCCATGATAACTTTTTCCCTTTCACTACTCCCTAAATTCTGAAATATTTTCTATAGGGAACTTATCCATTGCTCAGCTACCAATGGATTTTTACTACCATTTAATTTTGGTGGTTGTTGCCTCATGAAGTGATCTAACATTGATCCTCCATGCTATGGATCAGGGTGCTCCATATGGGTAAGGTTATTATTCACAACCTGAGTGAGTTGTCCCAGTATAGTGATTAGCTGATCTGCACCAGTTACATCACCAGCTCCACTATAATTATCTTGAGTAGGAGGGAAATCCCAACATGGAGTGCGTGCATTGATACAGTTTCAATTCCTCCCACTATGCGCCATTTCTAAACAATGGCATAAAATAGATCAGTTTATGAATCAACATACATAATTCCATACTTTTAAAACACTTAGCATTAATTGAACTATTTATAGATATAATCCATAATCATAAAAATGTTTTCTTTGAGGAAGTATATACTCATAAACCCTTAATAATGATTTTTAAATAAAATGAGAATTATCCTAAGCATATCCCCTGGGAGTGTCGTAACCAAGAGTGCAGCAAGGCCCGTTGTCGTGCACCAGTTCCCGTTCGAGTCTAGCTCAAAGCTGTGTTTTCGGGTTTTACCCCTAGGTACATATGTTCCAGAGCCGCCTCTAACTACTCGTATACAGACATGGATGTATTGCTCAGAAAAATCACATAATCTCTACAATACCAAAATTCTAGGAAGTTCTTCTATACTAATCCTCAAATTCCATCTTGGGGCTATGATATCTAATCAGAGTTTATCTAAATCTTGTTTCCAAGGTTGGTAATAATCTTTCTCTAATACCAACTATAACGCCACGAACCCAGTTACCCAGAGTCGGTGCATTATTACATAACATTGTCATGATAACAGAAGATCAAATCTCGAAATACTGATTAGTTTAGTATCCTTGGAAACAATAGATACAATCATAAATTTTACATTACATCATAAAGTGAAAACTACAACAACATCTTGTCTCCACACTCATATCCCCTTATACTATCCCTAAAGGTCATCCATAATATAAATCTTCATATCTGGGGAAAAATAAAACATAGAAAGGGGTGAGCTCAGATGCTCATTAAGGATAACAATACAGCAGAACCTTTCAAAAACAAGCATAAACATTTAAGGTAATGTAAAACTAAAACGAAAGCCTTTTAAACTTGAACATCAGCATAATATGGCAAAGATAAAATTAAATAATTCCATTTACTTATTCACATTGATATTCTACTAGTTGAATATTCACATGCAATATCAATAACCACCTTCATAATGATGGAATGCATAATGACAAACTATCATAACCACATAGTCAAGGCCTTATTCCAAGACTAAAAATAATATTTTTTCAAGGCCTTGTTCCAAGACACTAGTTTTTCTCATGATACCTACTGATGCATCGAGGAGCTATATCGGGCTTCACCCATCACATATTAAGTCCAATGCATTTATCATATGAAGAGGTTTAAACATTACATAAACATTCGTATTAAAAATAGAACACGAAATGTCAATACTTTCTACATAAACCATGGATGGTATAAAAATAACACATCAAAAATCAAACATATCACAAAACCTTCAATAAAATATGGAATTTTTGTATCACAATAAATCAACTTGAAAAAATCTTAAAATCCATCAAAGGATGTTGACATAGTTGAAATCAAAACTATTTGAGAGAAATATCCCTCTTTTTGAAATCATTTAAAAGTCACATAATTATAAAATAAAACATTTACTTTGAAAATTTTATTATAATCTTTTAAGGTAATCTTCAAAAAGTTTATAATGGTTGAAAATAGTTGCACCCGTCGTATAAGTTAAAAAGAGACATTCTTACATTAATTTTTTTCGAAAAGGTTAAAAAGGACCTTGTTTAGAAAATGAAGGAAAGATTCCTTTATAAAAATATTATAAAAAGTAAAAAAATGGTATAAATGACATTAAACCATATTTTGTAAAATAGAAAAAATGATTTGAAATACATTTTTAAGAAACATGGATGTGGATGATAAAGAGGTCCCTGTAGATAATTATGTATAAACAACCTCGGATAATGAAGAGATTGTGAAATAAACCCTTACCTTGTATTTTTACTTAGTAGATGGTATGTTAAACTCTTGTATAATATTTAAAACATTGTTGTTAAATTATACAAGAACCATATATATAATTACGATATCATATATGATCTTCTAATAATTCTTTGTTAATAATATTTTACTATTATCGTCGTTTCGGGTGTTAACTTACTCGTTTTCTTTTATATGTTTTGTTACATAAGTCATGTTTGTTATGGATTGGTTGTATATTATTCATATATAGAATGATATAAAGTTCATAAAAATTATTTTTAATAATAAAATTAGAATTAAACTTGAATGGATACGATGGGGAATGAATCTCATCGCGTTCGTGGAGACGGTAGTCCGTATGTACGCACGAGCCACAATATCACTCTTTTGATATTAAAATAATATATAATTGGATAGAATATCATATATAAAAAATCATTATCCTATTATATTTATTATTTACATGAATTAAACATCATTATTATACCCATCCAAAAAATAATGTTTTGAATAACAATTACACCACGACGTGGAGATAGTAAGCCGTACATACGCACGTCTGCTGACATGTCATTCAAAGGATGAATAGAATACTGAATATGGTTGTATCATATTTATAATTACATCACAGTATATAGGATATACTGGATTTATTATTTTAGAATTGAAATAATAAAGAAAGAATAAGTTGAATAAGAAAGGAACTTGAAAGAGGGTGGTGAAAACATTACCTCTTCTTCGAGTTCTTCCTTTTGACTTGATCAAAAGGGATCCATAGGTTGGATTTATGACTAAAAGAAGGCCTCTAGGATGAAGGGTGTCTATTTGAGTGGGTATTTGGGTAGATTTTGGCCGAGCCAAAAAGCTTTGAAGGTGTAAATTAGAGAGAAGGGGGAGTGCCCTCTTATAAGAGGGGTGAGGGGCACCTTTGGAAGAGCTAGAAATATTATTTTATAATAAATTCATATTCGGTTTATAATGGCTCCAAAGTAGATTATTTAAAGGTTAATGTGGGTATGGGTCGAAATCCTTTCAACCAATAGATTTTAGATAGTTATGGGTCACCATATTAAACTTATCATTTATATTTAACTCTTAGCTAAATAGTTTGACATTTACCATGTCTCTTGGTATTTTTATATTATATACTTAATAAACTTACTATATACATCCAAGAGACCCCCAAGTGGTCCATTAATAATAAACCTATCATGATATAAGTCCTTTTTCCGAAACATATATTTTTATGAATAGAATATAAATTAATAATATAATATTTGTTTTAAAAACTCTTTTATGTCAATCTTGACACAATTTGGTGATTGATTTTTTTGAAAATCATAACAGCATTATTACATCGAAAAAACATAATTAAATCAATACTAAAATCTCATATTAACCTATAAAATTAGTTTAATTCATAAAAAGTCTCAAATTACATTTAATTGGATATTTATAATATCAATTATTTTAATATTTCATAAATTAGGTAATTACTGCATCACCATTGTGTCATAAATAAATTAAATTATTTAATGTCTAAAAATTATAAATAAAATATCATTATGTAGGAAATATTTTTATCTTCTTAATTAATATTTACAATTGAATTTATCTTTTGTATAACCCTATATTAAGAAATTTTTAGTAATTAAATCTTGATTTTAGCTCTTTTAACTCTTCTTTGAATTAAATAATAATAAATGTCCTAATCTAATCCAAGTGGACCTAAATGATAATATTATATTCCAATGTTTTTTTGTTTGAGATACACTTGTCCAATAGAATAAGGACACGTGTTAGGGTAATATTAATATCATTTTTACCCTTAATTACCCTATTTACTTTTAACCGTGGTAAATAAAAGTAAAAAGGTACTATTCATAAAAAATTATTTTTATCTTATTGAACCACATTTTACTCCTTGATATTAACTATGTCTCTTGGATTTTATAAATTCCACTCTAAGAAGCGGTAAAATTAAGTTTTATGTGAATTTGCAAATTCTCCTAGGAGGTGAGTAAAAGACGGTGAAAGGTTCAATAAAATTTTTATATATCTAAAATTATTCTAAACTAACTCCAATGAATTAAATTGAAAATATATAGGTATTATGTATCCATTTGGAACTTAATTAAATTTAAATAAAATAAATAATTATTTAACTAAAAAATCCGTTTTAAACTATAACTTAGTGTTTTTTACTATTCATCAAAAATTGAATGTTTTCAAAAAAATACCAAAAATTCACCCTAAGCTAATTTCGTTATTCTGAATCCAAAAATGAAGTTCATTTTGAAAGATAAAATTTATAAAATTTCAAAAAGTGGGTATTACTATTCATAATGGCTAGTTTGATTGGTTGTGGTGTGTGTTAGAACTCGAATTTGTGTACAAGACACGCTACTATTTAAAGAGAAGCATACTGTGGAAGCTTGGGTTGTTACAATTTAAATGTTATAATATATTTTAAAAATTATTAATATGTCATAAATATTTTATATAAACATTACTTCAGTCATTATAACCATTCATGTGAGATTGTGATGGAAAACTAATTACATCAGTTCGTTTGGTGGTAGTCTACCACAAAAAAAGAATGATGAAGTCTTTTCCCATTTGTTGTAATTTGTTATGAATATATGCCTTGAATTTAAAAAAAACACCATATTAATGTAGGTATTATATTTTGTTTATTATTTTAATATGGCTTAAGATGTTTTGAATGATATGGAGGAATAAAAAAACCAAAATAGTTGACTAAAAAACTACCTCTTATTCAGAGTGTATTTATTTCTTAACACATTACAACCACTAAGGATGGTTTTATGCCTCTAAAAGACTTAAATAACAATGTAATTTATATAGGATTCTATTTGGGTTTTTAGTGTCTGAATTTTTTTAAATGTCTATAAAGGATAATTAGAGGTAACATTTAATAAGAGAGGGGAGGGGCACTCTTGAAATATCTCAAATGAGTTAATTAATTGAAATTATTTTTTATTTAAAAAATGAGAAAATGATTTATTTAAAATATTATATTATTATGGTTGAAATAACCTTATATAATAAAAATTATATATATTTGTTTTGTATTTATGCACTTTTATATTTCTTTGAACCCCAATTTTTCCCCATTAACTTTTACCCTGACAACATAAAGTTTTACTTTTTGATAGAAGATATATATAATATAAAATGGAAAATAACCCATAAATAGACCATAATTGATATTTTATGCTTTATCCCAATCCTATAGACAGATTTTAGTTTTTTAGAAATTTTATTCCATCTAATAAAATATTTTTCACTATAAAATATTCATAATGATAATTTTATGAATTATTCATTACATTTACCTTATTAATATCAATATGAAATACGAAATTATAAAAAATTATTTTATTATATCCTTTACATGTAAATTTAATTTATACTATTCATTTATTTGATTAATTTTCTCATATTATTTTTATTTTAATATTTTTAATAACATTTATTTTATTTCTCTGTTAATTAAGCATTTAATCCATCAGCATTGTGAAAGAATTTAAGGTAATTATTTATTCACTAAACATAAAAAATAAATTACCATTATGAAGATAAATATATTATATCACAAAATAATATTTATTTTCTAACGTGTCCATAGGATAACACCAAATTAAAAATATTACACTTATTAAAAACAACAGTTTGAGGTTTTTGATTTTCCATAAAATAAAATACTATAAAGTTCATTATCTAATATAAATTTCTATGAAAGGTCATAAATTATTTCCTAAGTTTTTTTGGTTGAGGTATGTTAACCCTATAATATTTATGTATGTTTTTGGGTCAATTTATGGTTTTTATAATTTTACTTCTAACATAAATTACCCGATTCCCCCATTACTATTGTAATAAAATTATTATTTTTACTATTAATATTAACTAAACAATAAAAGAGAAATATTTAATAAATTTTGACTAATAGATTAAAAATAAAGAATAAAATTTTTAAAATTCAGATTTTATCAGTTCCAAAATATAATTTAAAATTTTACCGAAAAAACGAAATGGAAAAGTGTATTTAATGAAATTTTATTTTAAAATATTTAATGTTTTAAAACCCAAGTAATGTATATATTCAACTCCAAAATCCATAAATAGTTTATTTAAGATAAAAATTGGAAAATAAATATTTTAATCTAATCAAAAATATTATTATTCCATGAAAATATATTTAAATGAGGTATAGTTTTCAGTAAAGAATAATATTTTTCACTATTCCTTGAAAAGTAAATATTTTCAAAAAAAACTCTAAGAATATTATCCAAAGAAAATTTTTTCATGATTAATTTGAATATATATTTCTTTTTCTTAAATAAATTTTATATCATTTTTTAAAAATTAATTGTAGTATTCACCCATATAGTGCAATAGAAATAATTTTTTAAGAAATCCTATTTTCATGTATAAAATAAAACTTGTAACAATATAATACTTAATTAAAAAAAATTATTAATACATTATAAATGATATGGACCATAATATATTTCATATTTATATTAATACTATTCATCATGACCAATTTAATGATTATGTTATAATGGAAAATTTTAAATAATAATAAATCTTTATTCATTTACGATCTTTGTTTTGTATCATCTACATTATCAAACCGAGTCTTTATTTTAAAATATCAGGATGTTAATATATACCCATATTAAGAAAATATGTCATTCCAATTTGAAATCATGATAAAAAACTAGTGTATTGAATTTTCCAATTACCCATATTGAAACTCCACATCGTAAAATAGTATTAATTAGACATTATATTGATAATAGAGAAAATGAAATAATTGAGGTCTTCTGAAGTAACACATAATAGGTTTCCATGTAAGATAAAATATTTTGGAATTAAAATCATGGATATAGAAATTAAAAGAAACTCCCAAGGATTGATAGTAACTAATTGAGAACATGGTCTTGATAATGTTAACAATCTCCAACTGTAAATATGTTAGGGGTTAACAGACTATCAATTTCACTTTAAGAAATGTAAATGAACAACATGTTTTTGTAGTTCTATTTCATATAATTGAGGAAACAAATTTCAATCCGTAATAAAAACATAGGGATGCACTTTATTTACAATAATAATATCATCCTTTTATAAATTTTCCCTATAAATTTATATTTTTATCTTAATAATGAGAATATGTTTTTTCATGCTTAAAGAAATAGAATAATCTTCTAATGATTCACATAAATTTGAAAAGAATAAAAATATATTCCTAAATTATTAACAAATTCGCCCAAACATTTTCTTGATATAATATTATAGTTCCCCAAAATGTGAAAACCAACATACTATGAAAAACTAAAATAATCACCAAAATTAAACAGTTACACCCAAATTTTAACATTGAACACTCAAAATATAACTACCCATATAATTCATCAAAAATATTACATACTAATATTGAACACAAAAATCAAAAGGATTTGATCCCAAACTCTTCCAAAATAATTATCATATTTATCTTAAGTGACATTAATGAATTTAATGGTTTAATACAAAAATGTAACTTACATAATTAGATAGTCTCCAAGATATGATAATCATTTCATTGAATTACCATAATAACCATAAACCCTAATAAAAGAATATATTATTCCAAAAATATAATTTATCATTAATTTATCAAATAAAATTCCATAGTATAATGGTCCCAATATAGTTAGCATCTTCCATAATAACATTGATCAAAAAATCAGTTTATGAAAAAACATACATCCCCTAATTGAAATATAACATAATTACCTCCAAATAAGATATCATAAAAACCATAAGGGTTATTAATACCTTTAAACAAATATCCAAAATAAGAAAATATTATTCCTCCTCAAATAACATTTTCACCTGATAAACATAAAGAATGGTCAATATCAATAAAAGTGTCCTAGAGTAAACCTACCATCAATAGAGTATTCATACTTTTAAACATTTTAACTTCCTTAAATATATAATAACTCTTTAATCTTTTATATGTTGACACCCTAATCATTAAAAATTAATTATAATCCATTACCCATTTTTTATATCTGATTCCCTTATAATTATTTTCTATAAACAAAAATATGAACCATGAATTAATATTTAACCATTTTAAAACCCGATCCTAGAAATAATCCATAACGTTCATATGTCATTATCAGTTTCCACATCATAAAAAGTAATGGAATTAGATATTTCAGAACATATATTTGTGTGTTTTGTCGATACAATTTGTGAGCCTCATCTATAGGAAATAAATATTTATAATGGCCATACTCCACACAATTAAATAATTTAATTGATAAATGGAGAATAACATAATTCCCTTTCAAGGAGTTAACTAACCACTTATATTGCCATTTATAGATTATTTATTTACAACTTCCTCTAAAACAAACATCTTCTTATTCTATTAAGAGATTTTCTTTGGTGATTCTTTCCATATCCATGACATGTTAATCATTGAATATTTGAAACATTATGATTGTTCTCACCTGAACACCCAAGGGTCAAAAGTTCTCTCATGTCTGATTAATTAGGATACCCATAATGGTTTGAGTTGTAAATAATTACTACTGATAGTATGTTAATAATAACCACAGTATTTAACAATAATATACCATTTTGTTAGGTTTTTCATTGAGAAAACTATCATATTTTCCATTAAATTGATTATTTACATTATTTATTGATGGATCTAGCCATTTACTAAAATAAAAAAGGTTAGCATGAAAATTTCAAAAAAAATCAAAATATACGATCTTATAGTGAGGATACACAATATTTTTTCAATATTAATTTTCTCTCAATGTATTTTGATTTATAAAAAAGTGTCACGTCTCTCCGTACCATGCTAACAATTGTGTTTATATATAACTTGTGAATTTTTCATAAATGACATAAAATGCTATAGTGTTTTCTTAACCTTTATTTGATATCAAAATCATGGAACTATTATTTAAAATTACATATTCTAGGGAAATTATAATACAACACTATTTAATCCATTTATAGTGATATTTTATGTTTAGAGTTTTCTAGAATTGGGAAAAACTTTTACATAGTAGGCCATAAAATACAAGTTACAAATAACACTATATTGATTTTCTTACCCAATTTTGTTTTAAAAAAATAAACAAGTTTTATTATCATTAAATAACTTTACAAAATTAATGTTGAGTTCATTTCATGGATTACCTATCCATAAACACAGTGGAATGTTTTTTTTCCAAATTTGGAGACCACAAAAATATTAATAAGGGACAAAAAATTATGAATAATTTATTGTGTTGTAAAAAACATTAAAACCCATGGGAAAAAATTTCTTATAAACATACATTTTCATTCACAAAGTGAATAAAATTTCTTTAAACACATTATAATCATACCTTTTGAAATAAAAAATATTTCCATGTAAACTTATATTCAATCATAGGAATGAAATTTATGTTCCTTTGAAAATTGTTAATATAGAAATATTAAAGTCACCATTGCAATGACTCTTAAAAATTGAATAACTATTCGGTGACATTCCACCTCTGAAGATCTTGATGAATTAGAGGACTATCTTGGTGCACCCATAATATAAGATATGACTTTCTCACCCATGAGCTATAATTGAGATCAACCATTAGAAAAAGAAATTAAAGGACCATATCATGAATTGAAACCATTAAGAAAACATTCAATCCTAAGTATAAAAGTCATTATGATATCTAAATACTAAAATTTTTAAATCAATTTTAAAATCTAGAAACTACTCATGTAAAAAAGAAATTATTTTATTTTAAAATAAAAAATTGAATTATATAATGGAAACAAAAAATCAAGGATCCTGCAAGAAAGTGGGAAAAGTATCTCATTCCGTATAAGTTAAAAAAATTCCTATTGATTTTAGTAAAATGAGTTTAATGAGTAACATTAAAATAGTATTTTTAATATAAATTATATTATCTCGTGTATGATTCATCAATTATGTTCTTTATCATCTTGAATAATAAACATTTGTTATGTTCATAAAATCTTAATAGCCCTTTTCATGTTCATTATTAATTTTATATATTCCATTAAATTTTTTAATAAATTTATTTTTTTTTAAATTCGCATCATGGGTTTCAAAAATATTTAGAACCTAAGTCAAAAATATCCTTAGTATTTTATCTGTGGTCATAGAAGAAATTATTACACCATTTTCAAATTTATAATGAAATAATTATTTTTTATGTCATTTATAATTTTAAATCCACTTCTATGATACATACCTTTTTGGCAGATGTGTTGGTCTTGTTTCAGGTAATCATTTTCCTAGTTTGGAGTATTTTTAATTTTGGTTAATCAATGGGGAGTTTTTCAGTAAAAATTGAGAAATTTGGAAGGAAGTGGGAAAGTGAATGTTTAGAACACCATTTTACCAAACCATGCACCCGATCCAAGAAAGTTGTGAAAACTGGGGGAATATAGGGTCTTTATGTCTGGATAATGGTTTTTTAAAATGTGTTTCATAAATGGAGAAACTATGCACCCCCACCCCTAGAAAATGTGAATAGTTAAGGCACATGGTTTGGGAATTTTTGTGCCTATGTCCACCAAAATATGTCAGGGATTCATATTAATATGGAAGTTAGTTTTTAAAATATTGGAACCCTCATTTTAATAACATATCGACCCACACACATCCCCTAATGATTCCTCTATATTTTTGAGGCTACTGTATAGATTTCAAATGCTTATGTTCTCCGTTCCTCACGATTCTATGTCTGGATTGTAGATTTTCACCTTCCCCAGTATGAGAATCTAATTCAAAATGGTTTCCCACAAATTTATCATTATTATCCCATACTTGAATGGTTTTTAACGAATGTGAACTCTAGATCCAGATCTAGGTTTATTAGATATTGATATTTATGATCATGGATCTAGATTTCTGATCTAGATCATGTTCTTCATCAAATTATTGATTAATATGATTTCAATTGGAAATTTTTATATCAGATAGTGTTTGTTAATTAGTTGAGGTAGGTGGTTTATTATTCAAATCTCAAAGTCATGATTTCAATTTTTTATATAATTTTATAATTTCTAGGTGGTTTTAAATGTTGAATTTTATAATGGAATTAATTAATTTGTTAAATTAATTAATTAAGGGATTATGGAATTGGGGATAATTAATTATTGTATAAATTATCATAATATTGAAATTTTGTTATTAGGAAATAATTAATTGTTGAAATAAATATGTAATATTGATATCGTAATTGTGAATAATTAAAAATTGGATATTGACGTTTTGATTGTGAGTAATTAATTTTTGAATTAATTATGAAATATTGAGATTGTGAATTAGAATTTTTTAATTAATTATTTGATGTTGAGATGGGGAGTATTAATAGTTAATATTTTAATTAAATAATGGATATTATAGCGACCAGGCTTGACATCATCATTTTAGATGAATATTCAGTATATTACAAAAATAAATTCATAAGGATCATAATAGTTTAGTGACTTGGGAATCATTTAAACAAAATCATATATCCAGGTGAAAGTTATTTAACATCTCCCATAAAATTTCCCACCTTCATTACTTCTACCTAAACCCTTTCTTCATATCCTGGGGAAAGGAATCATAATAAATGGATGGGAAAAAATGCTCAGTAAGGGTAAATAATGGAAATTCGTAAGCATAACAAGAACAAAAGGGTGTGGAACTTGAGCATTAAATTTTATGATCATACCCTATATATTAGAGATAATAATAATGTTTAGAAGTTCAAAATACATGAATCATAAAAAAATAAATTACATAATCCATTAAATCATAAAATAGGAATAAAACATGGAAAAGTGGAAAAATACAAAGAATATAATATATTTTCCATGGTATCCAAGGCATCATTTCTAATACCATCTCAGTAGTATGGTTTCACTCTACATACCATATTGTATATCATGGTTCATTCCCATGTCCATATTAGTATCATTCTTTCACATCACATGCCATCTTGGTAGTCGTGGTTCAGTCCTATGGCCATCTTAGTAGCATGAGTTCACTCCTCATACCATATGGGTAGTCATGGTTTAATCCTAAGACAATATTAGTAAGTCTCATGAGATATAAATCTTTACCCAATGCATTGGAGGTATAAATAAGTCCCACCCATCTCATAATTAAATCATACATAAATGTGCCACAATATTATAAAAAATCATATCATTACCCATGAAATTAAATGGGTATCAAAACATGTAAACATATCATAACCTGTGGAAAATGATACAAATTTTTTTTATCTAAATCATAACTCATGAAAGAGAAGAATATTTCCTAAACATATAACCCATTAAAGAGAAATATATTTCCTAAATATATGACCTGTGAAAGAGAAACATGTTTGATAATGTCCATGACAATAAGAATAACCCATTAATATAAAGAATATTATTTGAATATTTAGATCATTTATAAAAAGGTAATGAGTAACATCAATGGATGTCATCTTATATAGAAAATAATTTTGAAATATGATTCAAAAGTTATTCTTGAGGAAAATATAATTTCTTCCCAAAAATGAGTTTTTTAATTCATAAAACTATTTGAAAATCATTTTCTTCGAAAAGTCCTGAAAAATTATAAATAATTTTTGAAATCATTTTGGAATCCTTTTTCCTAGAAAAATTATTAAATAAACTTCAGGATATTTTAATAAAATTTTTATTTAAAAGTACTCTTAAAACTTTTAATGAAATACTGAAAATGTTTTAAAGACCCTTTTACTTGAAAAAATATGAAATAATGTGGAATTATTTTTAAAACCATTTCTTTTAAAATACATTAAAAACATATAAATGATGCTTAAAATTGTTTTGAAAATCGTTTTCCTTGAAAACATATAAAGTAAGCAGGATAAAATTTTGAAAACAATTTTCCTTGAAAACATATAATAGAATATTGAAAAAATATCATTGAAAATATATTTTAAAAAAAATTTCTTAAAAATTATCTATTATACATGAGATTAAAAATTCAAAGGATTGATGATGGATAAATCCATAAACATCGTACGAGGTAAAAAGAAAAATCCTTTTCAATGATAAAAAGTGTTAAAAATTCCTTTATTTAGAAAGAAACAAGAAGATTCCATTTAAAATAGAGGAAAAAGGGTAAATATTTATTTTAATGATCATAGGATAATTTTAGAATATTCGTGGAAATTATTTTTATAAAATTTGATTTTAAAGGAATAGAGGTTTTTGATAGAAAATAAGGTGAAGTCGATCTTTCATAAAAACACTTTCATTAATATATTATATACCAAAGATGGGAATGAACAGAAAAAATATATAAATAAATGATTAATAACTATTGGATAAGAAAATTAATGAATTTTCCTGAGAGGTGGATCATAATATTTAATCAAATAAAGAATAAAAAACAATAATGAAAAGTGATATGATTATCTCAATACACTCTTATAACATAGTATAATTGGATCATAATATACATGTAAGAAAAGAAAATTCCATGAAGTATAAAATATCATGAATAGAAAGAAATTAATTATATAATTTTAAAATGAATGTATTTATAACTTAAAGATAAAATAGGTGCATAATAAATCATGAGTCTCAAAGAATGAAAATTGTGACAAAATTATTTCACTAATTTGGTAACTTTTTAAAAATATATCCCATGAAATAAAGTCAATAAAATTGATATGTTAATACCCATAAATTTATTTATAATACAAATGGAATTGAATAATGGTCAGCTCATACCCCGCACAAAAGGAAGGAGTGGAAAACCTAGCATCTATCTCATGGAAATAAAAAGTGAGATAAAATCCCCCTACCCTGTGTCTGGACTCTCATCGTACTCGTTCAAACCACCTATATAATAAATAAAAAATTATTATCAAAATTTTATTGAACTATATTATTATATATAATTCCATATAATGTTTTATTACTACCTTATATTACATTATTGTTAACCATCCTCTCTTAAGGTTTCACATTGTGTAATATTCGCTTTATTCATCACATGTGTCTTAATTTTCTATATCATTGGTACATATAATTATATCATGATTTAAAAAATGAAAACGATGATATAAATATCATTTAAATATATTAAATTTTTATTATAATAATCTATATAATATATAAGTATTAAATGGAATCCACCGTTCTTGGAGATAGTGGGTTGTATGTACGCATGAACTCTATTCTGGTTTAATTGTCATGTTGAAAGAAAAAAAAATTATGGAATATATATATATATATATATATATTATTTTTAGTATCTTTATGATTTCATATATATAATATATATTCAATAAAACTATTCTTAATACAATCCATGTAGTGTAGAAATGAAATATTTCACATTGAGAGGGCGGTAGTCCACATTTCTCAAACGAAATTAGCATATTTACATAAGATGGAAAACATAAAGGTATGTTATAAATAAAAATTAAAGAAGCATAAATAGATTATAAATATAATATATGTCATATATAAACATAATTTCTATCATAATTACTACCATGATAGGTGGTAATGGACAAATTAACAATCATCATTTTGGGATGTAGTGGTTCGTCATACACAGAAACAATATGTTTGTTACCCATTAGATAGAGGTGTGTGGAAGTTGATGTAAAACCATTAAAAAAATGTAAAATTATATTTAGGATATTTATTTTGTTATATAATCATAGAATAATGATATTGGGAGTGTGTGGAGAAGGAAAATAAAGGAAAGGACTTAAGAGAAGACGTTACCTCTTAATTGGGTAACTCTTTTTGGTTTATTCCAAAAGGCTTCCTTGGATTGCCTTCTACACAAGGTAAGGACTCTATTAGTAAAAGATGTATTTTTTGAAGTATATTGGGTGTCTCATGGATGAATATAATAGGTTTTAGATTTTTTTGGGATGTGGGAGAGGTGGTGGCCTTTTATAAGGAATGAAAAGGACTTAGTTGGAATTTTTGAAAACAAGTTAAGTGTGAACATATTCTTAAATAAAAAGTAATAAAAACCACCATAAATAAATAATTTAATGTTTATTTCCAAAATAGGTAATTAAAATGGGTTTTGGACAATTTTCAATGTCATATGAGACACTAAGATTAAGGTTTAGTCACTAAATAATATTAATTTTACCTTAATAGTTGTGATTAATTTAAATCACTTTTACAAATATTTTTTGTCTAAAATAAAATTGATCTTATTAAACCCTGAATATTATACTTATTAAATTAGTGAATATATGTTTTTAAAAATTCATATAAATGAAGTGAAATTTTTGGATTAATACTAATCCCATAGAGGGGATGAACTTAGTGGTCTTTAAAGTAGAAATACGTTCAAAAGATTATTATGTTTTTATATTAAATTTCTTATTGAAATTCACTCTACTAACAGAAATTTTATTAATATATTTAGATTTTATCTAATGTGACATTAAAATAAATTTAAAATATAATTTGACATTAATAATTATTTAAATGAAATAGCAATTTATAACCTCAAAGTATTGTTTTCACTATTAAAAAAATGATGTTTGTTAGAAAATATAATAAAACATCATAAGATCATTTCAGAATTATAAATTAAAAAATGATTCTTATTTTATAAAATTCAATTTATATATGTGTTTTATATTAATATTATTATTAAAACTGATTTATTCAAGAATACAATATTTTTAAAAATAAAAGGGATTTACCAATATTATATATTTTTTAATCAATACGGTTTATTTATATAAAAACATTATAAAAAATATTTGAAAAGTATTTATTATTATTAATATCACTAATTTTAACAACTGTGTTATAATTATATCATTTAAAAATTATAATAAAATTATGATTCATAGAAACTCGGTGTCATGTGTAATGTATGTGAAGTTGGTGTTGCGACTAGCGCATGCCAAGTCGATATTGTGAGTTACGTAAGCCAAGTAGGTTCCATGTGAAAGAAATTTCTGACTTAGTGTTTTAATATATATATATATAATGAACTATTTACATTTTCATGTGACATGAAATTTATCAAAAAAAATTTTCAAAAACTAATAATTGAAAAAATCTCAAGGTGTTAAATTCTACCACCAATAAAATGAATTTTAACCTTGAAATTCATATTGGTTATCAAATGTTTAATACTTAAATGTCTCTTCCATATAACTGAAGATAATAAAAATGAATACTAAAACATCCCTTAAAAAGGAAATTTTGGAACCTAAATAGTTACCCAATTTAACATTTTACTAGATTTCCACATATAACAATATAGTCTGAGACTAAAGATTGGATGTGGACAACAAGCCTAAATATTTTTAAGGAGTAATGATGGTAATCAATCACAAACATTTTAATTATCAATGAAATGTTTAGGGTCTCAATGTAATAAATATATGATTATTTATAGGTCCATCAGTTCTACAAAAAGTATGGTATTAGGGATTTTTTTTCTTTTTACCACTATCATAACATTGAGTAATTATTTTGTTGACTAAGAATATAATGAAATATACTTACTTGATATATTTATATAAAAATTTTTGGTTTAGTTATTCCTTTATCATTTTATATTTCATCCATTACATCATGTAATGGATGTCCGAAAAATAAATTTCAGGCCTGAAGTGCTAAAATACAATTTTAGCAGATCTTAAGGCCCAAAGAGAAGTAAATTAATAACTATATATCTATAACTATTCATAAAAATCCACATGGTTAATACATAAATCTCTAAACATAAAAATTAACACTACTGTTTAATCATAAATAATTATTCATTAAAAATAATTATACATTGACCATGACATCGAATTGGACAATGGTAGTTATGAAACCATTATCATCATTCATTCATGGGTTCAAGACCCCTGGCCCCGCCCGACATGATTTACTATTTCTCACATACATTATGTACTTTTCTAAAAACATAGGAATACAATTTGCAAAACTTGATGTAAATCTTAGAAATAAGTTTAATCACATAATATTCTTTTAACCATGGTTTTAAATATAAAATTAGTCCATAAATACATATTATGAATTGTAAATTAATCTTTTCATGAATGGTTAACCTTATAACCATTCTGATATATGAAAATACAAAACCTAAGAATGAAATTCATGAAATTATCATAACATTGATCCCCCATATATCAGAAAGACACTATTGGTTGTCACATTCCAAACATGTGAATACCTTTATGGTAAATTCTATTGGAACATGGTAACTACCTGAATTACCATAAATTCATCTAGAATACCTGAATTCTTTATTATTCCATTTATTAGTAGATATTTTCCACAAATTGAAGAAGTTTTAAACTTCATCCATGATATAACGAACTACTCATCAACATGTTCTTAATTAGTTCTAAGGTAATCTGTACTATCTAATTTAATTATTCATAAAACCAATATCTTAACATAAAGAACAAATTAAGGATTACCTTACCTTTGTCAAAATACCACCTTGTCATTAAATCACTTCACCAGTCCATTAACAAGATTCAAAGTAAAATTTTAAATATTGAGCGAAAAACATATATAGAAGATTCCTTCTATATTTTATAATTCATATAATATAATTTTCCCTCCAGACGCATAAAAAATTGGATTATTCTACTTTATACTTATGCCATTAACAAGGCTACCTCCTCATAGGAATCAATACTTCTTTCCATTCACATTTCATATATAGTCTCTAAATCATCAGAAATGTATCCATTACTCACAAAACCATGCTGGCTCAACTTAGGAGATTTTATCTTCGGACATTTAGTTTCATAATGACCATTTACTCCACAATAAAAAACCAAAACATTCGACAATGTCATAGAGAGGCCAACATTCTTATCCATTTTGTTAACTGAACTCTCCATTTTCCCTTGCAGTCACTTGCTTTGTGTCATTATTTTCCAGAGTCAAAACTTATATTTATTCCCCTAATACATTCAATTAGGTTATTATTTCCATATTTATGACACAAAGTAAAGTGAATAATCTTTCTTATATGGTCCTCATTACTTGAACTCTTTGTGAACAACTTCATTCTCTTCCTTGGTGAGTCTGAGAGTTAGTTAAGGTATATGTTTTCAATCATGTTCTATGAAAAATAATTAGGCATGATCACATCATCATTGAATCTAGTGATTATCCCACTTAAATATTCATCAAATAAAATCATCCATCACATTCAACATTAATCTATTTTCTTTCAGATCCCACCATTTACTAAAAAAAGAATCATAGTGTGAGCATTACTTATCAAATATGAAAACCACATTGTACTAAAATGCTTTTCATATTGGATTTCTAAATCATGACACCTTTCTTAGTTAATGAAACCCATGATTAATCATAGTTTATTCATAGATAACATATATTTAAATACATCACGATTGTTTATGAAGAGTTTGTAAATTCTCAAAGCATATCCCCGAAGAGTTTCATACTAGGTTTGTAGCAAGGCTTGTTATCATGCACAAGATTACCCAGAGTTAGTCCTGGAACGTCTTTTTAGAGTTATTACCCCTAGGTACTTCTGTTCCAGAGCCACATCCACTTGTAGTTTCAATGTAGGTATTTATTTATAGGAATCCACTCACTATATCCTTAACCAAAATTTGAGGAAAGCTTCCAAAATGTTACCCCATCCTTATACTTATCCTTAGAGACATCCCTATATATATAAATAGAAATATTCCGAGGGATCTTAATAATTATTTATCACCCTAGTATCCAAATTTTGGCTAAACAGTTCCTTTGATACCATCTATAGAGACCCATAATTGAAATACATGGATATTACATCATTTTATATGAATATTCAGTACATTACAAAAATATATTCCCATAGACCATAATATTTTAGTGTCTTTGGAAACATGGGAAAAAAATATTCTATCCTAGTAAAAAATCTTCAATATCTCTCATAAATATCTTCACTTTTGTTAATTCTACCTAAAACAGTTCATAAAATCATGGAGAAAGAAAAACTAAGAAAGGGGTGAGCTCAAATGATTAGTAAGGGTATGAAATAGAAATAAATATGAATAATATGAAAAATGGGTATGGAAATTGAGGATAACATTTTATGATCTTACCCTACATATTAGAGATAATAATAATAATTTTCAATTCATAAGACATGAATCGTAAGGAAATGAATAACAGAATCCATAGAAACGTAACATCAGAATAAAACATGGAATTGTGGAAAATAAAGAAGAATGTAATATGATTTTTTAAGAGATGATGAATCATTTACAATACCATATTAGATGTATGAGTTCACTTCCCATATCATCTTGGTAGTTATGGATCACTCCCATGGGCATCGTAGTAGCATAAGTTCACTTCTCATACAACTTTGGTAGACATGGTTCACTCCTATGTCCATCTTAGTAGCATGATTTCACTCCCCATAACATCTTGGTAATCATGGTTTACTCCCAAGACCATATTAGTCTATATCATTAGATTAAATCATTACATAATACATTTTATAGAGATATAGGTCCCACCCATATCATAATGAAATCTTACATACATGTGGAAAAATATCATAAATAATAATATCAAAACCCATGTAATGAAATGGGTATCATAAACCTAAAAACATATAATAACATATTGAAAATTATACAGTTTTCAATAATATTGTATCTAACGAATAACTCAAGAAAGGGAAATTGATTTCATAAAAAAATAACCCATTAAAGAGAAACGGGTTTCAAAAACATATAACCCATGAAAAAGAAATGAGTTTTATAGTGAATATAAAATTTTGAATAACCCATTCATAGAAATAATATGAAGGGATTATTTACATCATTTTATAGAATGTGATAAGAAACATCAATAAATGTATGCTTGGATGGAAAATAATTTTGAAATAACTTTCAAAAAAATTCATGAGGAAAATATCATTTCTTCTTAGAAAAATTATTTTTAATACATAAAACCATTCTAAAGTAATTTTTATTGAAATAACTTTATAAAATATAATGATTACATGAACTTATTTTGAAAAACTTTTTCCTTGAAAACTTATAGAATAATATTCGAAAAATTTTAATAACATTATTCGTGGAAAACACTTTGAAAACATTTAAATAAACAATGATAATGTTTTGAAAATTAGTTTACTAGAAATCATATGAATTAGATTAAAACTATTTTTAAAATCATTTATTTGAAAATAATTTTAAATATTCTAAATGAGGCTTGAAATCATTTGAAAAACTATATTTCTAAAAGACATATAAAAGAATCTTGAAAACATTTTGAAAACAATTTTCCTTCAAAACATATAAAATATTCTTGAAATTTTTCTGAAAAACATTTATTTGAAAATATATTTTTAATAAAATTATAAAATAATAAACGTTAAACATGAAAATAACTATTCAAAGGATTGTTGGAGAATAAATTTATACATATCAAATGAGGAAAAAATAACATTCCTTTTGTAGGATAAAAAGTTTAGACAAATTCCTCATTTTCAAACCGATAAGAATTTTCCATTGGAAATTTTGGAAAATAAAAAATGGAAACTATTTCTGGAAATGATCATAAGATAATAGTATAATATCATTCGAGACCCTTTTTTGGAAAACTATATTTTAAAAGAACACAAATTTCTGACCGAAGAGAAGGTAAAGTCAGGATTTCTTAAAAACAATTTCTTAAATATATAATGTACCAAATAGTATAAGAAATGGAAAAAATATAGAAATAAATAATTAATAACCATAGTATGAGAAAATTAATTAATTTTATTGGGATATGGATCACAATATTTAATCAACAAAATCATAAACATAAACAATCTTGAAAAGTGATTTAATTATCTCAATAAAGTCTTATAACTTGGTGACATGGGATCATATTATCCATGATAGAAAATTAAATTTTATGGATATTAAAAAATAACTAAAAGAATTAAATTCATTATATAACTTGGAGAATGGATGCATATACACATCTATGAGAATTTATGCGCGTAACAATGCATGAGTCCCATTGAAGGAAAATTTAGTTAAAACAATTTCACTGATTTGGTAACATAATATATTTATACACCATGAAGGAAAGATCATAAAATAGATATGTCAATACCCAAAAATTTAAGTATATTATACATGGAATACTATCATGGTATTTAATTATGCCACAAAAAAGAAAAGACTGGTGAAAATGGCATTTCTCTCAATAAAATAAAAAGTGAGACTAAATCACCTTACCTTGTGTCTTGAATCTCGTCGTACTCATTCAAGCCACAAAAATAATAAAAATAAATTAATTATAAATATTTTCAAGAACTATATTTTTATTTATAATACCACATATGTATTTTTTAGAAAATATTATTACCCATTTCATAACCATCCTATGTTAAGGTTTCAATTTGGATAATATCCCATTTATTCTTCACACGGGTCATAATTTGTTATATATTTGGTTGTAACACTTATATCATGATTTATAGAATGTATAACATGATATATATATATATATAATTTATATAAAATATATTTTTATTATATTAATCTATATAATATAAAAGTATGAAATCGAATATACTATTCTTGGAGATGGTTGGTCATATGTATGTATGAATTCTATTTCGGTTTAATTGTCATGTTGAATGAAAAAAAGTAAAAGAAATATATGTATATATTTAGAATTATTAAATTAGAATTATTATATAATAAATATCATATATATTCACCAAATCCATCCTTAAAAAATTCATTTAGTGTATGAACGAATCCTATCGCTTGGAGGGGGTGTTAGTCCACACTTTCTCAAACAAAATTATTGTATTTACATAAGATATAATGAAAAAAGTTATGTTATAAATAACTATTGAAGAATAATAAGGAAAGTACAAATATATTACATATATCATATATAAACATAGTTTTAATCATAATGGCCATCATGATAGTTGTTAATGAAAAAAATGAAAAATCATTGTTTCTTAAAGTAGTAGTTCGATATACACGAAATCAACATGTTCGTTACCAATTAGATGGAGGTGTGTGTAATTGTAGGTCGAACCATTCATATAAAAAACCCAAGTTTATGGTTGCTAATTTTTTTTTCATATAATAGTAGAATAAATATAGTTTTAGGGGGTGGAGATGGAAAATAAATGGAATCACTTGAGAGAAGATGTTACCACTTAATTTGGAATGTGCAAAAAGGCTTTCTTGTATTTTGTTATGTGCATAGGATGGATTACAGAATGTAGGTATAGATTTTAATATGTGTATTATAAAAAACATTGTTTGATACTAAGAGGTTTTAGGGGTGTGGTTATGTGGGATAGTTGGTGGCCTTTAATTGGGAACAAAAATGACTGAATTTGAATTTCGGAAAACAAGTTATGTGTACACATGTTATTACCTATAAAAGTCATACAAAACCATCCTAAATAAAAAATGTAAGGTTTATGGATGAAATATTTCAAGAAACTGGGTTTTTGAAATGTGACTAGGTTATTTGGGCCCCTAAGATTATGGTTAGTCCCTAATTAAAATTAATTTGACTTTGATTATTGTGATTAATTTTAATCAATTTTACTAATATTTTTCATCATAAATTAATATGATATTATTAGAATATAAATATTATAATGATTAAAATTATGAATTTCAGTTTTTCAATATTCAAATCATAGAAGTGGAAAAATTATTATTAATGTTAATCCTAGAAAAGGGACAAAATTATTGATCTTTAAAGTACAAAGAAGTTAAAAAATTTATAAAGTTTTCATATTCAATTACAAAGTTTAATCGATTATAATGAACTAAATTGTATTAATAGATGTATAATTTTTATAATGTGACCTTAAAATAAATTAAAATTTTAATTTATCATTAATAATTATTTAAATTAAAAGTCATTTCTAACATAAAAGCATTATTTTTCAGAATTCCTCAAAAATGTAGTTTCTCAGAAAAATCTCAAAAATTATACATAAGATAATTTCAGAATCATAAATTACAAAATGAATTTTATCTTATCAAATTAAATTTATAAATGGGACAAAAATAATGTTTATTATTAAAATGGGGTCATTCGAGAATATAGTATTTTAAAACATAAAAAGACTTTACCAAAAATTCAATATTTCATTATCATTATGTTTTATTCCTATAAAATCATTATAAAAAATATTTTAAAATTAGTTAATAATATTAATAACACAATTTTTAACATATATGTTATAATTATATAATTAAAAAAAATTATAATAAATTTATTCTTCACAGAAACTCGGTGTTGCATGTAACGTACACCAAGATGGTGTTGCGGGTAGTGCAAGCCAAGTTGGAATCGGGTGTAGAACAAAAAAAATTGGTTCCATGTTAAAGGAATGTTTGAGTTAGTGTTTTAATATATATATATATAACTATTTCTACTGTCATGTGGAAGGAAAAATATCCATAAGAAATATTAACTCCAAAAATAATAATTCACAAAATCTCAGGGAGTTATAGTTATTGAGGTTGTGAATTATAATAATTAATTTTTGAATTAATTATTGGATTCAGAGAAAGTGAATTGATAAATTACTTGTTTGATTAATTAATAGAATATATGATATTATTTAATTGTCTAATTAATTAATCAAAATATTGGTATGTTCAATTGTTGAATTTGATAAATTAATTTGCGAATTATTTAACATGATAATCTATTGTGGGACATGACCTGCTACATAAAAATACCATAGATATAAAATAAAATATGATTCCTAATAATGAAATTTACATTTTATAATTTTTGGTTAGGAATGTTCTACAACATAAAAATACCACACTATGATAAGAAATGATGAATTATAACAATGACATTCACATGTGTTAATCGTGTGTGGGACATGGTCTTTTGCATCAAAACCCCAAAGTGAGAATTTAAATTATGAATGGTAATAATAAAATTCACCTTGATTTATGATAATGAATGTTAAAAATGGAATTCAATTATATGATATTCCATGGAGATTATACATACTCTAACATGGGCCGAAGAATGTATAGAGAGTTCTGGTTTCCTTAGGAACCTAGGAGTTATGAGGTTAAATAAAGAGTAATTGAATTAGATATTGGTCAGAGTAGGACAATCTAGAAGGGAGAATTTAGTTCATATAAACTGTTAATCTAAAATAATTATTTAAAACTTTCTCAACATGAAATAAAAAACATCCCAGTTAACTAAAGTAGTAGATTTATAAAATTTTTGATCTTTTGAAAGGCTTTTAAAAGAGTGAATTGGTAACCATTAAGGTAATATGGATTATTATTTAACATTAAAAATCAATATGATAAATAAAATTATGATACAAAAACTATCTTAAATTAACTATCAGAGATATGTAGAGTTTTCTGATATAATAAACACAATATAAAAAACTAAACTTGAAAATAACATAGCAGAAATAAAACAAGAGGTTCAGTTTGAAGTAGAGACTTAATTCTCTCCAATTTGCGGTCAACATCCACCCAATAGTTTATATAAAAAAACTTTGATCTACACTATTTATTAGGGTAAACAAAAATATACACACTTTCTAGGTCAACAAACCTGCTTCCACATTTTTTGTTGGAGTGTAAAAACATTCATTCCACAAAAACACTTGTTCAATAGTTATCTATGGGAGTGTATTGTTGAAAATATGGTTTGTGAATATATAAATGTTTTTTCAATTTATTAATTGGAGTCGTTGTGTGTATATTAAATATTGATACACACGCAATTTATAATGTAGAATCAATACAAAATAAGAGAAAAATATAGATAAATGTGTTTAGAAGGCTCTGAATGATTGGAAATACATCTTGAGACTCCTCAATGTTGTGTTAAAATGGATATAGAGTCGATTTCTGAAAATAGAAAGAAAAACTGGGCAATATGAGATGTTTTTTCTACTTTTTTAAATAATGAATTTGTTTTATTTATTAGAGTGTATCCTCTATTTATTTTTTTGCTACAATTTTTTCTTCGGTTTAATCTCTCAGCAGTATCTTCGTGATTCTCTAGTTTGCAGTTCATGTGTTTTTCAAAGGCGCGCAAGAAGATCCTATATATTATCTATGTTGAAGAATAAAAACATGTTTTAAAGGACTATAAATTTTAAATTGACATAATTTTTTTGATCATTAAAACACATCAAAAACAAAAGTTGAAAAGATTTAAAACATTGAAAACATTGAAACTCAGTAAGAAACCGGCCTTTTATACAAAATTTTTGTCAAAGTGGGAAACTCGAGAGGGTTGTGAAGTGAGTTCCTATAAATATTTCGATATAAAATACATATTTAGAGGTTGCCCAATTTTAAATACAAAATAGACCAGTCAACTAAATTAGAATATTTATAAAATTTAGAAATTTTGAAAGAATTATCAAAGATTGATTAGTTCTCAATTAAAGTAATATGAAATATTATTTTAACTTTTGAATTAAATATACTTAACAAAATTATGAAAAAAAACCCTATAATATTAACTATCAGAGTGAAGTGTAGTTTTATGATTGAATAAACACATGAGCGAAAAATAAACTTGAAATAACACTGTAGAAATAAAACAAGAGGTTCAGTCTCAATTAGAGACTTAATCTTATCCACATGGTGTTCACCTTCCACTAGGATGTTTATAAAAATAAAATTTTATCCAATCCCTAGATCCGTGTAAAAAATAGTATACACACTGTCCAAGACAATAAGAACTATTCCATAGTTTTTTGGGAGTTCAAAAACAACCAGGACACACAAGGAATTCTTCCACTGTTATCCATTGGAGTGTAAGGTTTAAAAGGTAGGTTGTGAATAAATCAGTTTATCTACCAGTTTTTCATAGGAATTAGTGCATGTTTATAAAAAAATGATATACATCCTTCTTTTTAAGTTGAAAAAATAATGAATTAGAGTAAAATATAAATATATGTGTTTAAACATCTATGTGTGATTGGAAATGCAACTTGCAACTCCTAAAATATTTGTTGAAATGAATCTTTAGTCGATTTCTAAAAATAGATAGAAAAACAAAAAACCATGATATTTTCTATCTACTATTTATAGGGAGGTAGAATTATGACCAAGTAGTTATTATCCACTCTTTAGTTTATTATTGTAAGATATTCTTTGGTTTAATCTCTCAGCATTATCTTTTTGATTCTATAGTTTACAGATCTTGATTTTTTCTCAAGTGCACGAGCTGATCCACCTTTTTCTGTAGTCCTGATAATGAAATTTTTGATCTAGTATTCATTTTATACAATATATCTTGGTAGAATCATGTTATATGGTAAATTTTCCCGTGTACTGGTCTCTGACATCATTATTAATGTTTTCTTCCAAATATATACAGTGTTATTAAACTAAATAATAGCACAAAGTTTAAAAAATATGATCCTTAGAATAAATTTGAATTTAAATGAAAAATTAAGAGATGATAGTTTCTTAGTAGTGGTAGGACATGTAGTGATGTCATAGAACCAATGTCTCAGATATAGATCATTCTTCAACAATGAATAATGAGTCGAGTCGTGGAGACTTAGGAACATAGGTCTCTCTGGTGGTAGGTTTACTTGATGGTAAGTCATTCTGATGGTGACTCATGCTATCGGTGACTCATACTGGTAACTCATACTTATTGAAAAATTATGATACCATCAGTAATACATTCGACCAGCAGGTCAACGCAACGATATCTCATATTTTTTGAAAATTATATGAAGGTGTCAGTATGTTGAAGAATGGTAACTTAGTGTGTCGGTAGATTGAGTGATGGTGTCTCATAATTTGTTATAATTCAATGTCTATGCTAACAATGATACAAGTGACTATGAGATATTTGATCAGTAGCTCCATGGTAACATTAGCTTATACTTAACAATTATTTTTCATCAATAAGTCCAACCTAATGGTGTCTCAATACGAACTGTGACAGTGAGTCCACCTTAATGGTGACTCATGCCTAGTAAAATATTGGCAACATGTATTATGATATGAAACACTAATAGAATAGATTACGGTGATAGGTAAACTTATTAAAACATAATAGAACATGATGTAACATAATTATGCCTGATTTGTGAGCATTAAAACTAGATGATACCAACATAAGAGTAAATTTTCTACATAATTTATTTTATGTTATATTTATAAAAGTGACTAAATTTTAAATTTACTAGATATTATTTTAGATTCCATTAGTGGTGTCTTATTGAGTCATACCAACACCCTATGTTGGCTTCCTAATTAGTACCCTAAAAGACTTCGTGTTTTTTGGACAGGACAAGGGTAAATTCCATGTGATATAAGTATGATTCGAGATAGTGTATATATGAGGGAAAAAGATGTGGTTTGAGACCCACTAGAGAGTTTTTTTTGGGTTTTTTACATTTGTGTTTTTATTCTTATTGTTTACACATATTGGAATGGCATATCTACCATTCGGTATTGATATTTTATTTTTAGTTTTGTCCATCTTTTTATTCTGGTATCTTTTTTTATGATTATATTTCATTTTGTTATAGATTGTTTATTTTTTCTCTTGTATTACAAAAATAAATATAATATAGTATCTCCATGATTCATATCATACCATCAATAATTTATGGATTCCACTACTGTTTAGGGAGGCACGCCTAAGGTCATGTGGCCCATAGGTTTAGGTCACTAGCTTGTGGAAACCGTGATGGGATATCACAAAGTGGTATGAGATCCCATATTTATTTCTTTTCGTTTGTCATACTATTTGGGAAAGGTAGACATAAGGCCATCAAGAGTCAAGAATTTTCACAAGTTCATTCAAGTGAGTTTCAATCCCATGTACAATGGAAAACATTAGCACCCAGGGATGGATTTATGTTACTGATATGGGTTGTTACATTTAGATGTTATTTAACCATGGGAGATGTACTTTTTGTATGATGTGATTATTGTTTCTACAATTTTATGAGATTTGACTCATGGAATAGTAAATAATGAGAGTTGAATAAGCCTGAATCATTATAGAAAATCAGGATTATAGTGACATGTATCATTTTTAGGCATGCACTATAATACATTGTTTGGGTATGTAGTTGAACATGAACTTGTTTTTTCATACTTGTGTAATTGAATTAAAAATAGTGCTTAATATGAAATTGAATGTGTTAAAATGAATTAATATGAGAATAAGTGGGTTTCTAATGAAAAACATGAATAATGAGAATAATTTTACTATTTTTTAAACCATGAAGTAGGTGTAGAATGGTTAAGGGTGGTTATAGTATCTCTATATTTACTATGTGGTGAGGGTAGGTGGGAAAACATTTTTGTACCTTGTTGTGATTTCCAATTATGTAAATGGCATAAAGTGGTGTAATACTTATTGAGAAGAATATTTGCAATAGTAGTGATATAACAACATAATGATTATTATTGAGATGGTGATAGAACTATATGGCTAGATATAATCTACCTACTATGGAACCAGTGGCACTGATAGTGTGGGGTGAGGAAGGAGGATATTTGTTCTATGAGATCTTCTCTATCTTCATATAGTTTGTGGAGAGTGAACCATGGAAGATTATGAAAATTCATTCTGATCTGATGATAGTGTTTCTTTTGAAGAACCCTTCATATTTTATATGGTCAGGTGGAATTGATGGAACTACGTTCTAGATTGAATCCACCCATACTATTCTTGAAAACATTGAGACTCAAGAATAAAAAAGTGTAAAGTTGGTTTCTTATATTCTATGAAGATCAATGAAATTGTATATGGATGTTTAATATCAGAATAGACAGTATGATGGTGTGTTTTGGAAGTAATTCTTAGTAAAGATTATGGAGAACATTTATCTTGAGACACTAAGGTAGGAGAGAGTTAGATATTTCATGATGTTTACATATGCGAGTATGTATGTTATTGTCTATGTTGGACTCTTTAAAGACATGAAACACCTTTCTCCACTATTGTATCTGTATGAGATAACTATAGAAAGAAATTTCCAGGATCACATTAAGTTTTATATTATATCCCAAGTTAACCTACTTCGGTTAAATAAGTTTTCTAAGGTGGTGGATCAGGATCTCAAATCTGAGGGGAACATGAGGAATGCATCTGGTGCATGATAGGTTGTTCTAGCAAGATGGTCTGGAGGTACGATATTCAAGAGAAGGAAGAATCTCTATGACAAATGTTTCTAGAGAAATGATAATTAGAGTACCCAAACAAAGGGATCGGATTCTCATGATCATACTCGAGTGTTCTTTCACCATTGTGGTAGTTATGGAAACATCTTGAGATAGTTCCCTAAACCACCAATACAATTACAATATTTTGAAATTATGGGACATATTTAGAGGTTATGTTGGAACACATGTTATATGATTCATGGTGGATTAGAAAGATAGAACCAGGGTGGAGGAAGAGGAACTTCTACACTATATCAGTCTTGCAGCTTGATTCCAACTGGACAAAGTATTAAAGGTAGTGGATGAGGTGCTTTTGGGAAAGATCACTTGTATTTGCAGAGTGGTGTAGCATAGGGAATTCAAACAAAATCATAAGAAACAGGGGAAATATAATTTCATTCCATTAAGCCTAATCTTAATGGTAGATAGGATGAACTATCAATTTTGAGATATATTACTCATATATAATCTAGTCTAGATAGTAACTTATTTTATATTGGTTCGGCTCATTCCATTATTTTTTCACATTTTGAAAATTTTTTGACCCTAGAAGTGGATTTCTTGAGTGGGGTGTAAATGATAGATACACTGTTTCAAGTATGATATAGAGACATATTCTTTTGTATGGGGTTTTCTCTAGATATTAGAGAGTATTGATTTCTTTGGGATATATTCATCATTAAAATTCGAGGTTTTAACCTAATTTTGGGTTTGTCTAAGTTAGCATCATAGCGATCACAAAAAATTTACCTCAAGAGAGTGAATTTTATGTCTCATAAGGGTGAGAATTATATTCTTCATGGAGAGTGTGATACCAAGGTGGGTCGTGTAGGTCCAAATCACCAAAAATAGGGGGAACATATTGATTATATTTTATGTCTTTTATGGATGAAAAGGCTGAAAATTGGGATGTCTTTACACCTATAGTGGACATATTTCAAGATGTTTTTCTTGAAGGCTTCTTAGTGTAGCCACCTAAGAGATATATGGAATTTATGATTGTTCTAATTTTATGGGCTCTCCCACTTTCAATTACACCATAAAAAATGGCACCAAAATAGATTCAAAAGATCAAGGCTCAACTGGGGATGTTTTAGGATAAGAAATTTATCAGTCTGAGTATATTTCTTTGGGGTTCTCAGGTGTTGTTAGCAATGAAGGCATATATGAGTTTTCACTTGTGTGTCAATTACCATAATTTTAACCATATGAATGTGAATAATTGGTATCATATTCTTCATATCCATAATTTGGTGGACTAGTTGATAGGGTCTTTTGTTTTTTCCAAAATCCACATGAGGTCATGGAATCATCATTTGATAGTTGTAACATTTTATATATGGAGGCCTTCTTTCAGAAGAAGGAATGGCCCATATGAGTTCCTCATAACCCAGGAATATTTTTTATATTCATTTATTTCTAGGGTTGGTGGGTTACTAATGGAAGTTTAGCTAGGACATTTGTCATTTTAAAGAGTCACTTATGAGATTGAACAAGAATGGGGTAATGTTTTAATGTTTGGAATCATGTGAGAATTCCTTCTAGGAGATGGAGAAGAAGTGGACATAAACAAGGTCAGGAGTATATAATGTTTTTTTATGGTTCTATTATTTTAATTGGAGTTGTGTTAATATAGGGATATTGAGTTGTTTTGTGTGGGTCTCATAATATGAGGCCACATGAAAGGAATTACCATACACATGAACAAAAGTGGCCCATAGTTTTTTATTCTTTAATGTGGTGGAAATATTAACTATTGGGATAAAATTTTATAGTTTATAATGATCAAAAAAGAATATAATTTATCTTATCCCAATGATATTTGAATCTTGGGAACCATATATGGGTTGGTTATATGTAGTCATTTGACTTTGAGCTAGCATATATGTCATAGAAGGGAAACAATGTGGATGATTCCTTAAACAAGACAACTCAGACTCAAGCTATTTAGGAGTCTAGTGTTGAGTGGAATGTGATGATATTTAGCAATGGTGAATGTTTTGGTTCAGGAGAGTCAATAGAATATGACTCCCATATCAATTTTAGTGGATTCTACACTACTTAGAGATGAATAAATGATGGAAATTACGAGGATAAAGAGTGGTTGACCTTGAGGTAATTACTTGATGGTGTGTGTAGAGACCCGAAGCTTGATGTACATGGACATTAAATTACTTTTTCATAATACTTAATACATAACAAAAATAGACACACACGGACCATAATAGTTTAGTGTCTTTGGAAACTAGGAATAAAATCTTCTAATCGTGGTGAAAGATCTTCAACATCTCTCAATAAAGATCTTCCCCTTTTTTCTTACCTAAAACGTTTATCTATATCCTGGGGAAAAGAAAACATAAAAGGGGTGAGCTCAAATGCTCAGTAAGGGTAAACATAGAGAACATAAGACAATCCATAAACATTTGAATGCAAAAACTTGATCGTAAAATCTAAACATCAAAATCTTGAGCAAAGACATGAATCTTGGAAGTACGTAAGGCATATATCATAAGGGAACATAAATCATGATAAAATAGAATGGGAATAAAACATGTAATTGTGGAAACCATTAGGCACATGATATGATTTCCATAGTAGCCAAGGCATTGCTGCCAAGACCATCTTAGTGGACAAAGTCCATTTCTGAATCGAGTTCACTACTCGTTCCAATCCTGTATTACTGAACCGGTTTAACTTTCCATTCCATCCATGTCTATCTCATGAGATATAAATCTATACCCAATGCATTGGAGGGAGATATAGTTCCCACCCATCTCATAATGTAATCATTCTTACTTGTGCCACAATATAAACATACATCATTCATAATAACCCAATAAATAAAATGGGTTTCATAAACATCATCCCATCATCACATAATCCATATAAAATAAATGGATATCATTTCATAATAAGAAAAGTGAAACCATGTAAATCATAGATACATGATACTTGAAACATACACATGTAAAATAATTTCATCTTAGATGAAAATGGTTTTGATAAAACACTTGAAATTAATTGTTGAGGAAAACATCCTTTTTTCCTCAAAATCATTTTCATTTCACAAAATTTCATGAAATTTTAGAAGAAAAGGTTTTTTTGAAAATAGTCATGAAATCTTTTGGAGTAATATTCATGAAAATAAGGCTTTATAAAACCATAACAATCTGTTCACACTGTATAAGTTAAAAATAACATTCTCCTCGTATTGTTGTCAGAAAAGTCAAAAAAGTACCTCACAACGTAAACAAAAGAAAGATTCCTTACATACCCTGTAGTAAAAGTAATAAATGTGTAAAAATGACTTTAAACATTAATTGAAAACACATTTATAAAACATGGACATAGATGATAGAAATAACCCCAGTAAATACTTACGAATAAACAATCTCGGAAAAAAACGAGATTGGGAAAGTTATCCCTTACCTTAGGTCTGATATGCTTCGTATGGTTCCGAACCTCCTGTATAATGATTTAAATAATTTCATTTACTTATTAAATAATCATATTCATTGTTATGATATCATATATGTTTCACTTATGACTTTATATTACCCGTTCTTTTGTAAATTCCATGTTAAAGTAGCGTTTTGAGTAATATCATTTCATTTATCGTATGTGTTTCGACTTGTCGTTTCATGATATTATTACTTATATCCTGATTTAAATAATTACAGAATGTAAAACATGGTTTATATATAATATATATTCATCATATACATATATATTATATATCGATGAAAGGAATGAAATACGCCATTCATGGAGACGGTAGGCCGTACGTACGCATGAACGCTGTTTTCGTTTCCTTATTGAATTGAATGAAACTAAATAGATGACATACATATATATATATATATACATAAATCCATTAGAATTATTATTTCATATATTTCATTATTATTCATTATATAAACTTTATGATCATTCATATATGGTTAATCATGGAGAATGAATCTCCTCGCGTCGTGGAGACAGTAGTCCGTACGTACGCACGAGCGATGATATCGTTTCCATAATTATAGAATTAGAGTGGATGGTATAATATATTAGAATCTGTATGATGTTATAATAACCATATATATTTATTCTTTACACCATTATACCCATCCATGTAAGGTGTTGGTGGAAAAACAGATTACACCACGACGTGGAGACGGTATTACGTACGTACGCACGCACGGTGATTTTGTTTTCCATAGGATGGATAGAAGGTGAAATGGGGTTGTTTAATATTTATAATAACATATAAGAATATTAGTGATACTGATGTTATTACTTCATAATGAAAAAACTAAATAGGAAGAAGTTGAGAAAGAAAGAAAATTGAAAGAATCGGTAATGGATATTACCTCTTCTTTGACACGCCTCTTTGAATCCTCCTCTTAGGGTACTAAAATTGGTCTTTGAAGAAGACCAGGACCTCTAGGATGTTTCTAGGGAAGTTGAGAAGGGAAATGGTCAGGTTTTGGCCGAGCATAAAGGCTCAAATTGGTGTGAGGAAGAGAGGGAGGAGGTGCCCTTTTATAAGGGAGGAGAGGGGCACCTTTGGAAATCTTAAAAGTATTAATTTATAATAAATCTAACCCCACCTAAAAACCTCCAAAAATGACTCATATTATAATATTCGAAGAGATAGGGTTGTAATATCATCATCCAGAAAAATTTAGACATGTTAGGAATTTACTTTCAACATTATCAACTTGATTTATCGTTATTTAATCAATTTAATTTTATTTGTGGTAATCACATTCTAAATATTAAATTATAACAAATAATTACTTATTTGTTGTGAATTTTCCATAATTGGATACTTTATAACATTTTATATTATATAAATTTAAATTTATAATTTTTAAATATTTTTGTGATTTTTAAACAATTTTATAATATGTTATTTTTATAAAATAACAATAGTGTCAATTTGGACACTATTCATTTATTTGAATTTAAATAAAATACATACAGAATATATGTTCAAAATAAAAGCTTTAATATATTCATAAACGGTCATATGTATCTAGAAAATTAGTGGACCACATTAAATAGTTCATATAATATTTATTTTATTATTTTTAAAACCGTTTATTTGGTTTATCTCTTAATAAAATAATTACTGCATCATTATTGGATAATTATTTAATATACTTATTTTTGCATAAATATTAAAAATAAAATCCTATGATGAATATATATCTATTAAATTTCACAATAATACTTTTACTCGAATTTAGCATCTTAAAATCACAATATTTAAATTGTTATATTTATTAAATTATGAAGGTGACAACTTTGGCATCATTTAAAATAAAATAATATAAGTGTCATAATTACTTTTATAAGGCTCAAAATGGTCAAATATTCGATCATTGTATTATTATGGTTTACATTTACATGACCAATAATTTTTTGTTAGGGTTTTGTGCCTTTTAGGGTCACTATTAGTTTAATAAAAACTATATTGTTGATTTTTCACTAGATAACAATTTCTACATCACTATTGTGTCACAATTAATGATAATTATTTAATCCCTAAAAATTATAAATAAATTCATATGATTTAGATAATTTAATTAGATTTCTGGAGACTATTCATGTTTGAAGTTTCATGAAGTTTATCACTAAATTAAAATTAATATACTTATAAGATTTAAGAGAGTGACATGTTGTCACTTTCTTTCGTTTTAATAATAAGTTATTTTCATGGACAAAAGTCCATTAAATGATTCTAATCTGACCCTTAGGTGATATGGGTCGACTTTTAGTCATCAAATAAGATTTTGGAAGGTGTTAGGGTAATTTTATAATCTTATATTTACTCTTAATTACCCGATTTACCTTTAACTATGGTAAATAAAATTTGTCGTTGTTACTATTCATAATGCCAAAAAATAAAAAGTAGTCTACTAATATAATTTGGACCCACTAATTCCAAATAAGGAATCCATTTTTCCAAATTCAATACACATAAGTTGCAGAAATTAAATTAAAATTAATCCTGTTGTCGAAAGAAAACGGGTTTTTGTTTAAAACATTGCAAAATATTGAATTTATTTAACCTACGAATTCAATGTAAAATCAAGGATAATGACATGCATTATATTAAATGGTAAGAATATATTATATTTATAATTTTAAACCATTAAATATTATAATTTAATCACATAAGTTATTACGAAGAAAAAAAGTTGTTTTTAATTAAAATATAGCGTGTTTTTACTATTCATTAAAATCTGAATGTTATGAGAATAATATGAAAAAAATATCCAAGGTAAAATTTTATATACTAATTCCAAATAATAATTTTATTTTATAAAATTGAACTTATAAACATGTCAAAAAATAGATTTAATGTGGGTGCTCCATCAAAAGGCGGCAAAACTACATTTTTTGAAAAATAATTATTTTACCCGAAAAATTTATTTTGTTCTTATACCATGCTCTAGAAAATGTGTAAGATGAATAATAATGTTATAAAATTCAAATTTTATTTAATACTATTCATAACGGCTAGTTCATAATAATATTATAATAATATATCATTGTTTAGTAAAACCCGGTATTGCGTACAACACACGCTATCGAGGAAGGTCGTGATTGCGTGTAATGCAAGCCAAGTTAGGGTTGCATGTTGTGCAAGACTCTTCCGTTGTTTCGTATAACAGAATCCAACCATATTTCATTCATACAGTGAATATATATATATATATACACACTCAATGTTTCGTAGAATAACTACTATCCAAATTGTGTGTAACATGATCCAAGAATAGTGTTGCGTATACAGCAAGGTCATACGGTGTTGCGTATAGAGCAAGGTAATCTTTTTGTAGCCTAAAACACTAGACATCAATGAAATTAAAAGAATATTTTTTCATAAAATCTCGGGGTGTTACATTATACCCCCCTTAAAATGAATTTTGTCCTCGAAATTCGTCAGGGTTATAAATCGTTACTATTTATAGAAACCCAAATCGTAAAAAGGAATACTAAAACTTAAATTTTAAAACTAAAGTATGAAATTTAACAATTACCCAATAAAACGCACCACTGGGTTTTCATATAGGAGAACATAGGTGAAAATATGGATATGGATGAAAAATCTAACCATCAAGTTCTGATGGAGAGTGGTAGAGAACATGACTATGAAAAATCCATAAATCACAGAGCCATAGATTTGTGATGATCTAAGGTACCATCTGATTCATCGGATATAAGGGCACTAGGAAAACATTTTTGGTTTTCATGATCATTTCCCTAAAGTTGATGAAATTGGAATTAGAAGAAATACTTTCGTGATTTTAGTACAGTCTCACCGTTAGTAGTTCTTTGGACAATTTCCACTTCATATCTTAATGAAATGAAGTTGAATTTGTCATTCGTGAAGTGTTAGAAGATCATGTGATATAATGATGGGTCATTCCATCTATCTCAAACAAAAGGTTATAAAAGTTATCAAAAATACATAAGTCCATATATAGTGAGATTAATCATATATGGTTCCTAAAATGGACTTATACATCATATATCATAATACTTTATATAATAAAACTAGTTTCTACTAAAGAGGGACTTACTGTAGGCCAGTGGTAGGTGAAAAAGTCCAGTCACACTTTAGTTGTGGGTTCGATTCCAACAGCCTCGTCCGACGCAATGGGCTATCGGCCATCCTGCAGGTTGTCCTTTTTTCTAAAATTAAATTACTATAACAACCCTTAAATAATATCGAAAAAAGTTATATCCTTAAACAATACTAACTTATGTCCAACATAATCCATTCCAATATTTAGTCTTATCTAAAATACTTCGGTCCAACCTCATAGTATAAAGAAAATGATTACTTGAAATTCCACATAACAATCACGTGAATGCCATCATTTATCCCCAATATATCATAAGATATATATTGTTGGTCAAATTACAAACATGTGAATACCTTAATAATGCATTCTCTTGAATAATGAATACCCATTGAACCTTAGTGAAAACATTAATGCAGTCAAAAGTTAACACTTTCCACATAATAAAATCCTAAAAACTCTATATATTGAAACCATGATATCACTTAGTCCTTATATCAATCATGAGCTCATGAATACAATCAAACATCTCATTATCTTCTTATCCTTTCATTATGCGCATATCATCTAATTTCCAAAAATATTTGAATAACCTTTCATGGTTACAGTACCATTCAACATATACTTTCAAATACATTAGGAAAACCAATAGTGTAATAATACTTAGATGATTCTTTATTCAATTGTACCATACATTATTCTTTATAAACATACAATCATTCCACTAACTTCTTAAACCACTGATTGAGCTTCATCATTTCTTTGATCTCATATTTCATTTGTAGTCTCTTCATCATCATCCACATATATACTACTCATAAGACCATGCTGATTCTCTTTATGAGATTTTTCCTTAGGGCATTGGTTTGCATAATGCCCATACATTCCACATTTAAAACATCTAATCATTGTTGATGTTGTAGCAATACCATTATCCTTGTCCATGCTGTTAACTGAACCTTTTCCTTTGCACATACTGGATTTGTGTCCTTCTTTTCCACACCCAAACCATCTTCCAGTTCCTTTGAAACAATCTCCCCAATGCCTCTTCCCACATGATTTACCTGAGGGAAATTGAACTTTCTTTCCTCTATGATCATCATGAAACTCCATATTTCTCTTATTATCTGAGTCGGGAAACTTACCAAAGTTGAGATTATTGATCATATTATGAGATTTATGATTAGGCATAATAACAATGTTTGGACTTCCAAATACCTTTTCATTTGGTTGCTCATGAAGAATATCATTCCATTGTCCGTCATATCCTCCATTATCATGAATCTTCCTATTTCCAGCCATTTTCTAAAACCCAAAAAGAATAGTGTGACAGGAAAAGTCATGCTAGGGAAAACAACATAGTAAAGGGGAAGTACCCTCAATGTATAACATCTTAGGTTAAATTCTAAGATCGTTAGCACAATTCTAGGACTATAACCTATACATATACTTAACCTTAGGGCTATCCTTAGACATACCTTAGACATATCTCTAGGGATCTCACTAAAGTTCTCGCAACCTAGTTTCCAAAGGTTGACTAAACCTTTCTTCTAATAGCAACTGTAGAGACCCGGAGCATGATGTACATGGACATTAAATTAATTTTTTGGAATACATAATACATAACAAAAATAGACGCACAAGGACCGTAATAGTTTAGTGTCTTTGGAAACTTGGAATAAAATCTTCTAATCGTGGTGAAAGATCTTCAACATCTCCCAATAAAGATCTTCCCCTTTTGTCTTACCTAAAACCATTCTTTATATCCTGGGGAAAAGAAAACATAAAAGGGGTGAGCTCAAATTACCAATAAGGGTAAACATAGAGAACATAAAACAATCCATAAACATTTGAATGCAAAAACTTGAACATAAAATCTAAACATCAAAATCTTGAGCAAAGACATGAATCTTGGAAGTACGTAAGGAATATATCATAAGGAAATATCAATCATGATAAAGTATCATGGGAATAAAACATGTAATTGTGGCAACCATTAATCACATGATATGATTTCCATAGTAGCCAAGGCATTGCTTCCAAGACCATATTAGTGGAAAAAGTCCATTTCTAAATCGAGTTCACTCCTCGTTCCAGTCCTGTATTACTAAACCGGTTTAACTTACCGTTTCAACCATGTCTGTCTCATGAGATATAAATCTTTACCCAATGCATTGGACGGAGATATAGGTCCCACCCATCTCATAATGGAATCATTCTTACTTGTGTCACAAAAAAAACATACATCATTCATAATAACCCAACAAATAAAATGGGTTTCGTAAACGTTATCCAATCATCACATAATCCATATGAAATAAATGGATATCATTTCATAATAAGAAAATTGAAACCATGTAAATCATATAGACATGATACTTGAAATATACACATGTAAAATAATGTCATCTTAGATGAAAATGGTTTTTGATAAAACACTTGAAATGAATCCTTGAGGAAAATATTCTTTTTTCTTCAAAATAATTTTCTTTTCACAAAATGTCATGAAATTTTAGAAGAAAAGGTTTTTGTTGAAAATAGTCATGAAATCATTTGGAGGAATCTTCCTGAAAATAAGGCTTTATAAAACCATAAAAATCCGTTCACGCCGTATAAGTTAAAAATAACATTCTCCTCGTACTTTTGTCGGAAAAGTCAAAAAAGTACCTCGTAACGTAAAAAAAGAAAGATTCCTTACATAACATGTAGTAAAAGTCAAAAAAATGGGTAAAATTACTTTAAACATACATGAAAAAACTTTTATAAAACATGAACATGGATGATAGAAATAACGCCAGTAAATACTTACGAATAAACAATCTCGGATAAAAACGAGATTGGAAAAGTTATCCCTTACCTTAGGTCTGATATGCTCTGTATGGTTCCGAACCTCCTTTATAATGATTTAAATAATTTCACTGACTTATTACATAATCATATTATTATTATGATATCATATATGTTTCACTTATGAGTTTATATTTCCCGTTCTTTCGTAAATTCCATGTTAAAGTAGCATTTTGGGTAAAATCATTTCATTTATCGTATGTGTTTCGACTTGTCGTTTCATGATATTATTACATATATCCTGATTTAAATAATTACAGAATGTAAAACATGATTTATATATAATATATATTCATCATATACATATATATTATAGATCTATAAAAGTAATGAAATACACCGTTCATGGAGACGGTAGACCGTACGTACGCATGAATGCTGTTTTCGTTTCCTTATTGAATTTAATGAAACTAAATATAAGACATACATATATATATATATATACATAAATTCAGTAGCATTTTTATTTCATATATTTCATTATTATTCATTATATAAACTTTATGATCATTCATATATGGTTAATTATGGAGAATGAATCTCATCGCGTCGTGGACATGGTAGTCCGTACGTACGCACGAGTGATGATATCGTTCCCATAATTATAGAATTGGAGTGGATGGTATAATATATAATAATCAGTATGATGTTATAATAACCATATATAGTTATTCTTTACACCATTATACCCATCCATGTAAGGTGTTGGTGGAAAAACAGATTACACCACGGCGTGGAGACGGTATTCCATACGTACGCACACGCGGTGATTTTGTTTTCCGTAGGATGGATAGAAGGTGAAATAGGGTTGTTTCATATTTATAATAAATTATCAGTATATGAGGGATACTTATGTTATTACTTCATAATGAAAAAACTAAATAATAATATGTTTAAAAAGAAAGAAAATTGAAAGAATCAGTAATGGATATTACCTCTTCTTTGACACGCCTCTTTGAATCCTCCTCTTAGGGTACTAAAATTGGTCTTTGAAGAAGACCAGGTCCTCTAGGATGTTTCTAGGGAATTTTAAAAGGTAAATGGGAAGGTTTTTGCCGAGCATAAAGTCTCAAATTGGTGTGAGGAAGAGAGGTAGGAGGTGCCCTTTTATAAGGGAGGAGAGGGGCACCTTTGGAAATCTTAACAATACTAATTTATAATAAATATAACCCCACTTAAAAACCACAAAAAATGACTCATATTCAAATATTATATGGGATATGGTTTTAATATCATCAACCAATAAAATTTAGACATGTTAGGAATTTACTTTCATCATTATCAACTTGATTTATCCTTATTTAATCAATTTAATTTTATTTGTGGTAATAACATTCTACATTTTAAATTAGAACAAATAATTACTTATTTGTTCTGAATGTTCCATAATTGGATAATTTATAACATTTTATACCATATTAATTTAAATTTATAATTTTTAAATATTTTTGTGATTTTTAAACAATTTTATAATATGTTATTTTTATAAAATAACAATAGTGTCAATTTTGACACTATTCATTTATTTGAATTTAAATAAAATATATACAGAAGATATGTTAGAACTAAAAGCTTTAATAGATTCATAAACGGTCATATGTATCTATAAAATTAGTGTATCACATTAAATAGTTCATATAATATTTATTTTATTATTTTTAAAATCATTTATTTGGTTTATCTCTTAATAAAATAATTACTGCAACATTTTTGTACAATTATTTAATATACTTATTTGTAGCATAAAAATTAAAAATAAAATCCTATGATGAATATTATTCTATTTACTTTCACAATAATACTTTTACTCGAATTTATCATCTTAAAATGACTATATTTAAATTTTTATATTTATTAAATTATGAAGGTCACAAATTTGGCATCATTTAAAATAAAATAATATTAGTGTCATAATCGCTTTTATAAGGCTCCAAATGGTCAAAAATTGGACTATTGGATGATTATGGTTTAAATTTACATTACCAATAAGTTTTTTTTAGTGTTTTGTGACTTTTATGGTCACTATTAGTTTAATAAAAACTATATTCTTGTTTTTCCACTAGATAACAATTTTTGCATCACTATTGTGTCACAATAAATGATAACTATTTAGTCCCTAAAAATTATAAATAAATTCATATGATTTAGATAATTTCATTATATTTCTGGAGACTATTCATGTTATAAGTTTAATGAATTTTATCACTAAATTAAAATTTATATACTTATAAGATTTAAGAGAGTGACATGTTGTCACTTTCTTTGGTTTTAATAATAATTAAGTTATTTTCATGGAAAAAAGTCCATTAAATGATTCTAATCCTACCCTTAGGTGATATGGGTCAACTTTTAGTCATCCAATAGGATTTTGGCAGGTGTTAGGGTAATTTTATAATCTTATATTTACCTTTAATTACCCGATTTACGATTAACTATGGTAAATAAAATTTACTGTTGTTACTATTCATAATGCCCAAATATTAAAATTAGTCTATTAATATAATTTTGACCCACTGATTCCAAATATGGCATCCATTTTTCCAAATTCAATACACATAAGTTTCAGAAATTATATTAAAATTAATCCCATTGTCGAAAGAAAACAGGTTTTTGTTTAAAACATTGCAAAAGATTGAATTTATTTAACCTATGAATTCAATGTACAATCAAAGATAATTACATACATTATATTAAATGGTAATAATATATTATATTTATAATTTTAAACCATTCAATATTTTAATTTAATCACATAAGTTATTACGATGAAAAAAGTTGTTTTTAATTAAAATATAGCGTGTTTTTACTATTCATTAAAATATGAAAGTTATCCGAATAATATGAAAAAATTATCCAAGGTAAAATTTTATATCTTGATTCAAAATAATAATTTTATTTTGTAAAATTGAACTTATAAACATGTCAAAAAATATATTTAAAGTGGGTGCTCCATCAAAAGGTGGCAAAACTGCATTTTTTGAAAAATACTTATTTTACCCGAAAAATATTATTTTGTTCTTATACCATGTTCTAGAAAATGTGTAAGATTAATAATAATGTTATAAAATTAAAAATTTAGTTAATACTATTCATAACGGCTAGTTCATAATAATATTATAATATTATATCGTTGTTTAGTAAAACCCGGTATTGCGTACAACACACGCTATCGAGGAAGGTCGCGATTGCGTGTAATGCAAGCCATGTTAGAGTTGTGTGTTTTGCAAGACTCTTCCATTGTTTCGTATAACAGAATCCAACCATTTTTCATTTATACAGTGAATATATATATATATATATAATCAATGTTTTGTAGAATAACTACTATCAAAATTGTGTGTAACATGATCCAAGAATAGTGTTGCGTATACTGCAAGCTCATACGGTGTTGCGTATAGAGCAAGGTAATATTTTTGTAGCTTTCAACACAAGATATCAATGAAATTAATAGAATATTTTTTCATAAAATCTCGGGGTGTTACCGTGGAGAGTCTACTTTCGTTTTGAACATTGATTCGAAAAGGATCATCTATGTCCGGAATTAAGTTTCTAATCAAATAAGCATATAGGAGGATCTGATGCATGAGTTCCATTCCTCAAATTCGGTGGTACATCTAGGTGTGACCATAATTTAACAGGGCACATGATGATATTTTTGGTGTCCAGGAATGAAAATTGAGAGAGCAGGGTGGGTGACATGATGCTATACCTATATGTAGGTGAAGGATGGGAATCAATGCCCTAGTGGTTTACTAAAGCTATTTCCCATTCCAGAATAGATATTTGATGATGTGACTATGGATTTTATGGTTGGTATCCTGAGGATGCCTTAGAAGAATGATTCTATTTGGGTTTTTATGGACCTCCTGACAATGGTAGAGCATTTCTTTCTAGTGTGGGAGACATTTTAAGTCACTACTGGAAATTATTCCTTTACCAACAATTTTAAACCATTGGTAAAGGCTGCCAAACCATTGGTATACTATATACGAATGGTTTGGAAAACCGTTGGAAACAAAAGCGTGGCAGTAGCCCATTACAAATAGTTATTGTAATACCATTGAGAAAGGCGTTTTTCAAAGAGAATTTCCAACGGTTTTATAAACCATTGGCATTGATGGAGGAATACAACACAATACCAATGGTTTACTAAAACCGTTGGGAAAGGCTGTTTTTAAAGAGTATTGCCGACGTTTTTTACAAACTATTGGCATTGCTGGAGTATTTCAATGTTTTACCAACAATTTACTAAAACCATTGGTAAAAATATGTACAGCACTATACCGAGAGTTTAGTAATCCGTTGGTATATTGTATTACCAGAATTTGACAGAACCTAAAATCCTCCCCTGCGCACTCAACTACACACCTACATACACTCTTAACAGAAAAAAACGCCTCATATAGCACAAAAAAGCACTTAAAAACATGATACTACTATAACCATGGAATGTACCACATTTATAATCATGTATATGAACCCAATTACTCTATGAAATACAGAATTCATAATTGAATTCTCAATTGATTACAGGAAGAATGAATTATGTAAGGAATTCTGAACTATGAATCAATAAAACAAACAAAATTAATTATGTTGCATACAGAATTCTGAATTACATATAACACACATAAAATATGACATACAAGGGGGTGGGGGTGTCCTGGGGGGTGGGGGTGTCCAGGTGCGAGGGAAAACCCCTACATGTTATAGGAACCACATGGGATGTTTAGTCATGGTCTTGGGTTGAGTATCTTAAAACCAACAGAAAAACATGGGTAGAGTGGCAAGGATTATGATACCCATAAGATAGAAAATGGTAGTGCTCATGTTATTAGACCTAGGATGAGTTATAGGAAGCAAATATTATTTTTATATTCCTCTAATGATTATGTATCCATGTATAAATGGTTCATACTGTGTTAGTGGGAAACATTGGCCAATCTCGACATATGACAAGGGTTACCGGAATAGCCTACATGTTTTTATAGATTTTTCAATTAGAATAAAGGGGTATGTGGATAATTGTAATTTTCTCTCCTGGGTGTGATGTGAGATGAATCCCCATGATTGGTTGTGGGTATGAATATTCAATAAAGTCTTTGGTATTGGGTTCCCAAAGGGACTTTAGTTTGGACCTAGAATCCACTATTTTGGACATTTACGACACACAGAGTGAGTTTTTGGCCAGCGAGGTCGCACAACACCTTGGATTGACGTGTCATCTGGCCGACCATTTCAAAATTCACCCAACCTTTGTTGTCGTCCGATTTCATGAAATTTTGTGGTCGTTTGGCCGGTTTGAACCACCCCACGCACGCTTTTCAAGCGCACCAAACACCTTAAAAACACATATCCAGTCGTGTCACACAAGCCATGCGTCCGAATGATGTGTTGTATCTTTTTAAACATCACGAATAATAATCAGAGTGTTTTCTGTGATTTCAAGTCATTCCGATGTCGTTCGGTATGCATTTGACCATTAAACGCATGTTTTGGCCATTTAGATACGTGAAGTGCATTTTCGGCCAGTGCAGTAACATGACACCTCCGATTGATGTGCTGTCTAACATACCATTTCAAAATTGACCCACCCATTGTTGTCGTCTGATTTCAAGGTATTCTGAGGTTGTTCGGCCAGTTTTGACCACCCCACACACGCTTTTCAAGCACGCCAAACACCTATAAAACATATATTCATCCGTGATGTGAAAACTGTGCATCCGAATGACGTTACGTCTCCTCATACACCTCAAGAATAATAATTAGGGTGTTTTCATGTGATTTCAAGTCATTATGAAGTCGTTCAGAATGCATTTGACCGCTAAACACATGTTTTGGCCATTTACGACACACAGATTGCGTTTTTGGCCAGTGTGGCCACACGAAAACTCTGATTTATGTTTCTTCTGGCCGACCATTTCCCAATTCGCGCACCCTTTTTTGTCGTCCGATTTCATGGCATTCTGAGGACGTTCGGCCGGTTTCGACCACCCCTTGCATGCTTTCAAGCGTACTGAACACCTAAAAACATATATTCAGCCATGCCGTGCAAACCGCACGTCCGAATGACGAGTCGTCTCCTCTTGAACCTCACGAATAATAATTAGGGTGTTTTCGTGTGATTTCATGTCATTATGTTGTCATTCGGTATGCATTTGACTATTAAACGCTTGTTTTGGCCATTTACGACACGCGAAGTGCGTTTTTGGCGAGCGCGGTCACACGACACCTCCGATTAACATTCCGTCTAGCCGACCATTTCACAATTCACCCACCCTTTGTTGTCGTCCAATTTCATGGAATTCCGAGGTTGTTCTGCCGATTTCGCCCACCCCACGGCAAGCCTTCCAAGCGCTTTAAACACCTAAAAACACATATTCAGTCGTTCCATACAGACCGCATATCTGAATGATGTTCCGTCTCCTTGTACTCCTCAAAAATAATAATTAGGGTGTTTTAGTGTGATTTCAAGTCATTCTGATGTCGTTCGGCATGCATTTAACTGTTAAATGCATGTTTTGGCCATTTATGACATGCATAGTGCATTTTCAGCTAGTGCGGTCACACAACACCTCCGATTGACATACCGTCTGGCTGACCATTTCACAATTCACCCACCCTTTGTTGTTGTCTAATTTCTGGGCATTCTGTGGTCATTCGGCCAGTTTCGATCACCCCACACACGCTTTTCAAGCGCACCGAACACCTAAAAAACACATATTCAGCCGTGCCGCAGAAACCGTGTGTCCGAATGACGTTTCATCTCATTTTACACCTCAAGAATAATAATTAAGGTGTTTTCGTGTGATTTAAAGTCATTCCGATGTCGTTTGGCATGCATATGACTGTTAAATGCATGTTGTGGCCATTAACGACACACAGAGTGAATTTTCAGCCAACGCGGTCACACGACACCTCCGATTGGCGTGCCTTCTGGCCGACCATTTTAAAATTCACCCACCCTTTGTTTTCATCCAATTTAATGGAATTATGAGGTCATTCAACCAGTTTCGACCACCCCATGCACGCTTTTCAAGCGTGCCGAACACCTAAAAAACACATATTCAGCCGTGTCGCACAAACCGCGCATCCGAATGATGTGTCATCTCCACATACACCTCACGAAAAATAATTAGGGTGTTTTGTGTGATTTTAAGTCATTCCAATGTCATTTAGCATGCATTTGACTGTTAAATGCAAGTTTTGGCCATTTACGACACGCGAAGTTCATTTTTGGCGAGCGCAGTCACACGACACCTCCGATTGACTTGTTGTCTGGCCGACCATTTTAAAAATCACCCACCCTTATTGTTGTCCGATTTTAATGGCATTCTAAGGTCGTTTGGCCAGTATCGACCACCCCATGTACGCTTTTCAAGTGTGCCGAACACCTAAAAACACATATTCAGTCGTGCCATGAAAACAACGCGTCTGAATGATGTGTCGTCTCCTCATGCACCTCATGAATAATAATTAGCATGGTTTTGTGTGATTTAAAGTGATTTCAATGTCGTTCGGTATGAATTTGACCATTAAACACATGTTTTGGCCATTTATGACACTCGGAGTGCGTTTTCGGCCAGCACGGTCACACAACACTTCTGATTGATGTGCTGTCTGGATGACCATTTCACAATTCACCCACCCGCTGTTTTCTTCCGATTTCATGGCATTCCGAGGTCGTTCAGCCGGTTTCGACCACCCCACACACGCTTTTCAACTGCGCCGAACACCTAAAAAATAATATTCAGCTGTGCCACGTAAACTGCGCATCCGAATGATGTGTCGTCTCCTCGCACACCACAAGAATAATAATCAGGGTGTTTTCGTGTGATTTCAAGTCATTCTGATGTCATGCATTTGAACATTAAACACATGTTTTGGCCATTTACGACACTCGGAGTGCGTTTTCAGCCAGCGCGGTTACATGACACCTTCAATTGACGTGCCTTCTGGCTGACCATTTCACAATTCACCCACCCTTTGTTGTCGTCCGATTTCATAGCATTTCGAGGTCTTTTGACTGGTTTTGACCACTCTACACACGCTTTTCAAGGACACCGAACACCTAAAAAACACATATTTCGTTGTGCCGCGCAAACCGCACATCCAAATGATGTGTCGTCTCCTCGTACACCTCACGAATGATAATTAGGGTGTTTTAGTGTGATTTCAAGTCATCCCGATGACGTTCGACATGCATTTTACCATTAAACACAAGTTTTGGCCATTTACAACATGCGGAGTGCGTTTTCAGCCAGCATGGTCACATGACACCTCCCGATTGATGAGCCGTCTAGCTGACCATGTCACAATTTAGCCACCCTTTGTTGTCATCCAATTTCATGGCATTCTGAGGTCATTCGGCCTATTTCAACAACCCCACGCACGCTTTTCAGGGGCGTTGAACATTTAAAAAACACATATTCAGCTGTGCCACACAAACTGCGCATCCAAATGATGTGTCGTATCCTCTTACACCTCATGAATAATAATTAGGGTGTTTTTTTGTGATTTCAAGTCATTCTGATGTCGTTTGGCATGCATTTGACTGTTAAATGCATGTTTTGGCCATTTACGACACCCGAAGTGCGTTTTCGGCCAGCGCGGTCACATGAAACCTCCGATTGACGTGCCGTCTATCTGAACGGTTCACAATTCAACCAACCTTTGTTTTTGTCCGATTTTATGGCATTCAAAGGTCGTTCGGGTGATTTCGACCACCCCACACACACTTTTCAAGCATGCCGAACACCTAAAAAACACATATTCAGACGTGCCATGCAAACCCCATGTACGAATGGCGTGATGTCTCCTTGTACACCTCACGAAAAATATTTAGAGTGTTTTCGTGTGATTTCAAGTCAGTCTGATGTTGTTCGGCAAACATTTGACTGTTAAACGCATGTTTTGGCCATTTATGACAGGCGGAGTGCGTTTTCAGCCAGCGCGGTCACACGACACCTCCGATTGACCTGCCGTCTGGATAACCATTTTACAATTCACCCACCCTTTGTTTTCATCCAATTTAATGGCATTTTGAGGTCGTTCGGACGATTTCGACCACCCCAAGCATGCTTTTCAAGCGCGCTGAACACCTAAAAAACATATATTCAGCCGTACCGCGGAAGCCACCCGTCCGAATGACGTGTCGTCTCCTTGTACACCTAAAAAATATTTATTAGGGTGTTTTTGTGTGATTTCATGTCATTATGATGTCGTTTGGCATGCATTTGACTGTTAAACGCACGTTTTAGCCATTTACGACACGCGAAGTGCCTTTTTCGGCCAGCGCGGTCACACGACAGCTCCAATTGACATACCGTCTGTCCGACCATTTTACAATTCACCCACCTTTTTTTGTCGCCCTATTTGATGGAATTCCGAGGTCATTCGGCCGGTTTCGACCTCCCCACGCACACTTTTCAAGCGTGTCGAACACCTAAAAAATACATATTAAGTTGTTCCGCACGAACCGCCCTTCTGAATGACGTGTCGTCTTCTAGTACATCTCACGAATAATAATTAGGGTGTTTTAGTGTGATTTCAAGTCATTCTGATGTAGTTCAACATGCATTTGACCGTTAAACGCATGTTTTGGCCATTTACGATGTGCAGAGTGCGTTTTTAGCCAGCGCAGTCACACAACACGTCTGACTGATGTGTTGTCTAGCCTACCATTTCACAATTTACCCACCCTTGGTTATACTCTGATTTCATGGCATTTCGAGGTCGTTCGACCATTTTCGACCACCCCACGCACACTTTTCAAGCGCACCGAACACCTAAAAACACATATTCAGCCGTTCCGTGAAAACCGCGCATCCGAATGACATATCGTCTCATCTTACACCTCAAAAATAATAATTAGGGTGTTTTCGTGTGATTTCAAGTCATTCTGATATCATTTGGCATGCATTTGACCGCTAAACGCTTGGTTTGGCCATTTACAACACGTAGAGTGAATTTTCGGCCAGCGCGGTCACACGACACCTCTGATTAATGTGTCGTCTGGCCGACCATTTTACAATTCATCCATCCTTTGTTGACATTCGATTTCATGGAATTCTGAGGTCGTTCGGCTGGTTTTGACCACCCCACGCATGCTTTTCAATTGCGCCGAACACCTAAAAAACACATATTCAGTCGTGCCATGCAAACTAAGCATCTTAATGATGTGACATCCCCTAGTACTCCTCAAGAATAACAATTAGGGTGTTTTCGTGTGATTTCAAGGCATTTTGATGTCGTTCGGCCTACATTTGACCGTTAAACGCATGTTTTGGCCATTTACGACGCGTGAAGTGCATTTTCGGCCATCACAGTCACACGCCACCTCTGATTGACGTGCCGTCTATCCAACCATTTTACAATTCACCCACCCTTTGTTGTCGTCCGATTTCATGGCATTTTGAGGTCGTTCGGCCGGTTTTGACCACCCCACGGACGCTTTTCAAGCACACCCAACACATAAAAAACACATATTCAGTCGTGCCGCACAAACCACGCGTCTGAATAATGTTTCTTCTCCTAGTACATCTCACGAATAAAAATTAGGGTGTTTTTGTGTGATTTCAAGTCATTCTGATGTCATTCAGCATGCATTTGACCGTTAAACACATGTTTTGGCCATTTATGACACGCAGAGTGCGTTTTCATCCAGCGCGGTCACACAACACATCCGATTGATGTACTGTCTTGATGACTATTTCAAAATTCACCCCCCCCCCTTTGTTGTCGTCCAATTCATGGAATTCCAAGGTCGTTCGGCCAGTTTCGACCACCCCACGCACGCTATTCAAGTGTGCCGAACACCTAAAAAACAATATTCAGCCGTGTCGTGCAAACCGCGTATCCAAATGATGTGTCGTCTCCTCGTACACCACACGAATAATAATCAGGGTGTTTTTGTGTGATTCCCAGTCATTATTATGTCTTTTGACATGAATTTTCCCATTAGAAGCATGTTTTGGCCATTTACGACACGCGGAGTGCGTTTTCGTCCAGCACGGTCACACGACACCTCCAATTGACATGTTGTCTAGAAAACCATTTCAAAATTCACCCACCCCTTTGTTGTCATCCTATTTCATGGAATTTTGAGGTCGTTCGACTGGTTTCGACCACCCCACGCATGCTTTTCAAGCCCGACGAACATTGAAAAAACACATATTCAGTTGTACCGTGCAAACCGCACGTCCGAATGACGTGTCGTCTTCTCTTACACCACAAAAATACTAATTAGGGTGTTTTATTTTGATTTCATGTCATTCTGATGTCGTTTGGCATGAAGTTGACGGTTAAACGCATGTTTTGGCCATTTACGACACGCGGAGTGCGTTTTCAGTTAGCGCAGTCACATGACACCTCCGATTGATGTGTCGTCTAACCGATCATTTCAAAATTGACCTACCCTTTGTTTTTGTCTGAATTCATGGAATTTTGAGGTTGTTCGGCTGGTTTCGACCACCCCACGCACGCTTTTCAAGCGTGCCCAACACCTAAAAAAACACATATTCAGCTGTGACGTGAAAATTGCACGTCTGAATGACGTGACATCTATTTATACACCTCACGAATAATATTTAGGGAGTTTTTGTGTGATTTAATGACATTATGATGTCGTTCAGTATGAATTTGACCATTAAACACATGTTTTGTCCATTTACGACACACGGATTGCGTTTTCGGCCAGTGCGGTCACACGACACCTCTGATTGATGTGTCGTCTGGCCGACTATTTCAAAATTCACCCACCCTTTGTATTCGTCCAATTTCATGGCATTCAGAGGTCATTAGGCCAGCTTCGTCCACCCCACCCACGCTTTTCAAGAGCGTCGAACCCCAAAAAACATATATTCAATTGTACCGTGGAAACCGCACGTCCGAATGACGTGTCGTCTCCTCGAACACCTCACTAATAATAATTAGGGTGTTTTAGCTTTATTTCAAGTCATTCTGATGTCGTTCAACATGCATTTGACAGTTAAATGCATGTTTTGGCCATTTACGACACACAAAGATTATTTTCAGCCAGCGCAGTCACACGAAACCTTCGATTGACATGTCGTCTGGCCAACCATTTTACAATTCACCCACCCTTTTTGGTCGTCCGATTTCATGGTATTCCGAGGTCATTCAGCCGGTTTCGACCACCCCACGCATGCTTTTCAAGCACGCCCAACACCTAAAAAACACATATTCAGTCGTGCCGCACAAACCTCGTGCCCGAATGACATTTTATCTCCTCCTACACCTCAAAAATAAAAATTAGAGTGTTTTTTTTTGTGATTTCAAGTCATTCCGATGTCATTCGGCATGCATTTGACCCTTAAACGTATGTTTTGGCCATTTACGACATGCAGAGTGAATTTTCGGCCACCGAGGTCACAAGACACCTCCGATTGATGGGTCATCTAGCCGACCATTTCACAATTCACACAACCTTTGTTGATGTCTAATTTCATGGCATTCTGAGGTCGTTCATTCAGTTTGGAATACCCCACGCACGCTTTTCAAGCGCGTGGAACACCTAAAAAATACATATTCAGTCGTGCCACACAAACCGCACGTCCAAATGACGTGTCATCTCCTTGTACACCTCAAAAATAATAATTAGGGTGTTTTGGTGTGGTGTAATGTCATTCTGATGTTGTTCAAGATGCATTTGATTGTTAAACGCATGTTCTGGCCATTTATGACATGCGAAGTGCATTTTCGGCCAGCGCGGTCACACGACACCTCCGATTAACTTGTCGTCTAGCCGACCATTTCACAATTCACCCACCCTTTGTTGTCGTCAAATTTCATGGAATTGAAGGTCGTTCGGCCAGTTTCGACCACCCCACGCATGTTTTTCGAGCACGCCCAACACCTAAAAAACACATATTCATGTGTGTCGGCCACACCACCCCACAGATTGAGGCGGGGTTGACTGTTACACATCAAAAATGACCCATGGATCATTTTCCTAATGTATTAGCAAAATACGGATGTGTTTGGTCAGTTTTCAGTATTCCAATTGTTTTCACATAAAATTGTATCCATTTAAAAAGAAAGAAAGACACTTTGAGTGGTACCAGCCACACCATGCCTCAGATTGAGGCGGGGTTCACTCTTACACCTCAAAAATGACCCATGGATCCTTGCCCAAATGCATCAACATAATAAAAATACATATGGTCGGTTTTCCATATGTCAATTGTTGTTTTCGTTTAAAATGTTGTCCATTTAAAAAAAAAGTTAGACACTTTGAGTGGTTCTGGCCACACCGCACCATGGATTGAGGCAGAGTTGGCTCATATATGTCATTTTTCCTTTTTGAGTGTCGTCAAGTGTGGATTGAATATCCAGGTGACTATAACCTCTCAATGATTCCTCTTTTCAATTAGGGTTTTCAATCTTCTCTCATCTTCTTCTGAAACTCTAAAACCCTTTTTTTCGTTGGGATTTAGGGTGAATCCTGAAGAGAACATAGATTGGGATTCGGGGTCTAGGGGGGAGGGTTGGGGGGCCATTTGGGGGGCTATCTGGGGTCCAGAGAGGCGGGTGGGGGGGGGGGGGAGGCTATCCGGGGGGCTTTTTGGGGTCCAGGGAGGAGGGTGGGGGGCTATCCGAGGTGTAGGGAGGAGCGTGGTTAATGTATCTAAAACCCGATTTAGGTATCATACATAAAAATTCTGACTGGACTACGGACTGCCACGGAGTGTCATCCTGGAGTAGGGCCAAATCACGACATTACTGTGGCGTGATCGTGGTGTGACCGTGGCGTGACCACGGCATGACGGCGGCATGACCGCGACGTGTTGGCCCGGTCCAACGACATCCACGGGGCAACATCTTCCGGCCAAGATTCTAAATAAATCCTATGTAGTTTTCCTTCAAATTAAAGAAAATGATCTTATGTTATAAAAACATACTCTTGATTCGGGATTGTGGTATGATAAAGATATATATTTTATATTATTTTTTTTAAAAGTGGTACTATGTAGTTGAAACTACTGATTGAGTGTCAAATTATCACACCCTAAACTATCATTGTGAGTTTTTGTAGACAACGCACCTCTGTTGGAGGGGTTTTATTATAAAAAATGACTTTATTTATCAAATTAAACAACTATATTAAAGAGAAAATATTCAAGATATGCAATTCTATATAATTAAGCTTAATTAAGAAAGAATCTAAATTCAATTTAAAGCATTCTTAAATTAAAGAGGCTACGAGAGGGACTCGACCTCAAGGGGTGTCTCTCATGGGTGTCTTGTGGTGTGTAGTGCCTATCTATGATTTTTCTGGTACTTCTTTATTGTGGGAAATGTGTATGGCATGGTTATTTTAATAAATACATTAGTCAGTTACAAAATACACCCATAGTAAATAGAGATATACCCACTTTTGATAGAGAATACCTTCCAAATAACCAACTCATAAATATAAGACCCGCTTTTTTTACTTTACCAATTCCAATTACAAAATATATGCATCACAAATTTTGTTTTATGAACCAATCAATTAAAGGGAAAGAAACTCCTCAAAATAACCCATAAAATATCATATAGCATCACTCACCTCCAAACCATTATAACATCATTAGGCTTTAATATTTGGTCAAAAATAAAGAGTTATACTGAATTCAAAAATATCCATACCAGAGTGAAAACCTAGGTTCAAAAATAAAGAGTAATACAAAATTCAAAAATGTAATGGATCAATCTGCCCCTGATCACCATCACCATCACCACTGTCATCATCTACCTCATCCTCACCTCCATCTCTATCCTCTTCATATTTCTCATCATCATCCCCATGCTTATCGTCAGCCCCATCCTCGCCCTCAGCCCCATCCTCGCCCTCGACCCCATCCTCACCCTCGTACTCATCCTCATCCTCTCCCTCATCCTCTTCAGCAACCTCGTCATCACCAGGAACATCATCATCATGACCATCAATAGAACTGCCACCTGCTACATTGGATAATGCACCCATCGACGACATAAATGTCTGACAAGCCGCGCTGGCCTCTGGGGGAAGTGATGAAGATAAAGCTTTCATCAGTTTCATAAATTTGTTGTCCCTCATTTGAACATGTACTTCCAACTCTATGACCCTTTTATCAGACTGTCTTTCATTCTACATAACCTGTTCCAACTTGGTGGTACTATAATGGATACCTAGAGTGGACCAATACCTTGTCGGGACTATATTCATACCAGGTCGGTAGCATACTCGACCAGAGTGCTCCTCTTCCAAAACCTGATATAAATGATCTTGTGGCCTAAATTGTTAGGCTCCTGGGCATCAAGGGCCTCTAAATCAGCCTTTTAAAAATATTAATAGATTATTAAATTTCAAAATATATATTAAACATTGAAATAAACAAATTAAAACTTACAATCTTTTCTTGTGTCGGTTCATTAAATGCAGTTCCATATTTTTTCCTTCAACTCGAGAAAAACAATTTTGATCGAGGGATACGTCCTTCAATATTCAATATTTGATTATGTAATGACATTGAAAAAATATAAAGTGAAAGTATAATCATATATTCAATATTCAATAAATCACATAATTTATGTATGAAACAATAAAAAGGGAAAGTCCTCAAGAAAAATTATAGACAACTATGTCGTACCAGCAGCCTATCATGATCTGACATAGTCATGCACCCCTAAGTGTAGAGGTATTGATTTGAATCATTTTTTTTGTTTTTTTCATATGATTTCTAAATGATGTTTAATAATAAATTAAATAATATTAATTCAAAATATGAAAACTTTCATTTAAATACCTCAAATGGTATTAATACCTTAAATTTGGAAGTCGCCCAAAGGGTAATAATTTGGAGATATTCCTCTATCAGGAAGTATTACACGATATGTAATGTCTCCAACTCCAGGCCCACTCTATCACACCATCCAACATACAGCTCATGCTTATAAGCTCTCCAAATCTCTCCTAACTCCTTTAAATGCGTCTGTCGTGCACCTTCACCGTCAGGGAAGTTATACCGAAGCTAACACCCAATAGATTAATTCATATAAATACTAAAAAATACTACATTAAATTCAATTGATTTTTTACCCATATTTGTGCCCATGCATTATCCTTGACTTCATGTGGTAGATGTCTCCAAGAGATAGGGCTGACCGGAATGATGTCGGAGTATTTGGCTAGTGTCGCAAAAAAACCCCAACATTCCTGGCTAGATTTATCAATCATCTGCCCATCATCATTTTATTCAACCATCAACTGTGTCTGGCGGTTCCAAACCACACGCAAGCGAGTACACCCCCTCCCCTACCTCCTATTAGTAGATGAATATTTTTTTAAACAAAAATAATAACAGTTCATGTTATAATAAAAACAAATTTTGGTATAATTTTTTTAGAGTTATATAAATATACATGTGGTAGTCGGATCAGTGGGCATCACTGGATGTGCAGAAGATGAAGGAATATCTTGTATATGTGGAATGTCTTCAGTGTACGCTCCTCAACCACATAATATGTTAGAGCAGGAGTCAAAGAAGGTGGAATATAGTAGCCCGTAGATAATGAATCAGAAGCAAAAGATGATGGCATAGACGTTTGGCCAACTGGTAGTGTAAACATCAGAGGCCTAAATATCCCGTGTGTCCTTAAAGACACATCAGGATCAAAATGGGGCATGAAAGTTAAATATGTTGTAGGGGTATAATCCAACCAGGTACGACCAGTGGATTGTCTAACTCTCTCACCACGAGCCATCGTACCACCGACCTCAATACCGAGACCACCAGATGGTCGTCTAACTCTGACACCCCCCTCCAACCACCATCCTTTGCACTGGGAGCAATATCAGGATCCTTGTCAGATATCTCTCGTCAAGGGGGTGGATCATGAAAAAAAGTTTTACACAAAAGTAAACAAATGGTATTATATTTTATTGAAATATATATATTTGAAATAAAATAATCACAATAGGGATTAGTGGAGGAATTCCCATATGTGTCATGCGACGATTATTTTCTGTCATATTTTTCTGCCGCCTATCTTCAATGGGTGTCATTTCCAGTAATGAAAACAAATATGTAAGTAATTAGGAACAGATAACTAATGTGTAACCCAAAAAACAAAGTATAAAAAACCATTCTGATAAAAAAAATAAAGAAACATAATATTTATGGTGGTTTGAAGGTAAGTACTAGGATACACACTCTGAATGATGTAGGTGGAACATTTGGGTGAGAACAAGACTATATGATTCTATATATTTCCCACAACAACTTTAGGTTCACAATAAACAATAACAATTGAGCTGTTAGAGTCATCATAAGTAATAAATGGTTTGTTTCCAATTGAAGTAGGGATAGTGTCAACATCATCATCACCGTCATCAAAAATAGGTATGGGATTTACTTCAATAATTACACCAAATTTAGGATGACGATGATCTTTTACATAAAAAATTTGTTTCACCATTGATGCCAATACATATGGTTCATCAGTGGCAAGAGTGTGAGTCATGCCAATAAATGAAAATCCACAATCATCAATAATGGTGCATTGCCTCATCATTGAATCAAACCATTGAAATTTCGTCATCGTGACTCGACCAAGCGAGTAATAATCCAAAATTATTATTTTATCCATGACTCCATAATAAGATACATTTTCAGAATGAGGTCTATTATCTGATGAACAATAATAACAGTCTGTTGTGGCAGTTAGAATAACACCATCATGTTGTGTTCTCATGTTTATTGCTCATTCAGTGATAATAAATTTGTATCCATTGATCACGAGTGATTTACAAGAACGAACTATGGTATTAGGACCAAAATCCTAAGCTCTTATTTGCTCAGAAACAGAGTCTGCAGGAAAAATCGATACCTGAAATATAAAAAAATTATAAAATTAATTAAATATTATTTTTATTTGTATATTAAAGAAATATTTTTAGCTTTAATTTCAACCAAGAAGAAAACCCATTTCTATGAAAACTATCTTTCCTTCTTAAAGATAAAGAATGATTATTTCTATTTATCAATTATTTATGTTCCCTGTAGATAAAAATAATAATATTTTAACAAATATTTAAAATTACAAGAGATAAGATAAGAGATACATGTAAAATTTACTTAATTGATATACTCATCGAAAAAATCACAATTGAACAACATTGTGTGATGATCAATCTCTTGCTCTTCAAGTCTTAATGTCGTCAATGTATATAATCCTGGAATTCCTCCTGTCTGAGGAAGTGATGGAAAATTGGGTTCAATTTTCCCATACTGTTCTTCTTCATTTCTCACTGGACTGTTTATTCTCGTAGTATGATCAGACAAATACATTGAGTATAAATCCATACATTCTTGAGCCTTGTAACCATTCACAATAGAACCTTTGGGATAATTCTTGTTCCAAACATATGATTTCAACGTGAACATTTTTATTTCAGTTGGATACCTCCAACGGAAAGCAACGAGTCCTCCAAGAAGTATTTCAGTCAGAATATGGACAGTCAGATGCAACATGCATGTAAAAAATGATGGAGGGGATATTTTCCATAACTCATAAAAAATTAATGGTGTCTCTGCCAACATTTTTTGCTAGAAGGATTTGGACAACCTCTTAGAACATAAATCTCAAAACAAATAGCACAACTAAATAATTGAGACTCTAACTTTATTGGAAAAGATATGACCGAATTCTATTGGAATCAACTCATGAAAAAAGACATGATAATCATGAGTGTTCAAAGATTTCAACTTCAACTCTTTTCTGTTGACCCATTTTGATATATTTCATGAATATACATCAGGAACTTTAATAGTCTCTAGAACATCCAGAAATTGAATTTTTTCAGCAGGTGTCATCATATAAGAAGAACATGGAACTTTCCATTTATTTTCACTGATACAGACAGAATGCAATTTCGGTATGATCCCCCAATCTACCAAGTCACGCCGAGATCATAAATCATCTTTTGTCTTCCCCTTAACATTTAGAAGAATCAAAAGAAACATTTCACATATATTCTTTTCAATGTGACTTACGTCTAAGAAATGACGTAACAAGTTGGTTGACCAATACGACAACTCAAAGAATTTAATCTTCTTATCCAATTGTAACATGTATCATTGGAATCATTTTCCCTCTTTCTAGATTTCATTACACCCTTCCCAAATGAATAACTGAAATATTTCAATGCATTAAGCACATCAGTTCCAGAAATATGCTGAGGTGGATCGTCAGTCTACATGATATTGTGAAATCTTCGACGATTGTTTCTATATAGATGGTTCATTGGCAAGAATTGTCGATGTCCCATAAAACTAAAACTACGACGATTTCTCAGTCTTCTTGATTTATTTTAATTCATACAAATAGGACATGACAATTTTCATTTTGTGCTCCATCTAGATATCATTACATAAGCAAGAAAATCATTAATCGTCCACATAACCACAACACGCATATGAAATATGTCTTTCGAACATGCATCGTATGTGGGCACACCCATATCCCAAAGAAGTTTCAACTCTTTTATTAAAGGATGCCTGTATACATCTATATCATTTCTAGGATCAGAAGGGAAAGATATCAGTATACTCAAGAAAGTGTAAGGATTTTTCATACACAACCATGGGGAAAGGTTATAAATGTGTATGAAAACCATATATAAACTGTGTGAAGTAAGAATCTTCCCAAATGGATTAAAACCGTCACATGAAAGACCCAGTCTCACATTACGCACGTCGGCTACACATTCAAGATATCGAGCACCAAATCCTTGTCATGAAAATATATCTAGAGGGTGAACCAACTCTTCATTATTCTTTTTTCTCTCGGTATTATGCCATCGCATTTTTACTGATATTTCATCATACATGAAAAAGTTCTGTAATCTGGGGATCAATGGAAAGTGCCACATTACTTTTTGTGGCACACGAGATGGTGTTCCATCATCTTTTGACTTCCATCGGGAGGTTCCACTTTTGATACAATCATTTCTTTCAGCAGTTTCCTACCAAAATAAGCTACAATAATTCAAGCAAGCATGGATTTTTTTTGAGAATCCATGTTCATCCACTAACTTCCATGCCATATAGTGGTTTTAGGTAATATCTGAATCATCTGGAAGTAATTCGTTCAAGAAGGTAAGAATGTAATCAATTGCAGTATTTGAAAAACCATACACAGTTTTCCAATGAAACAATCAGATTAAAAATTATATCTTTTTCATTTTACCACATTTCCGGTATACTAGAGTCGTCTCAGCATCATTCAATTTTTTCACCCTATCAACAACATCATTTTCATTGGATGAATCTTGTGTGCTTATATCGAAATCTTGTTGTCTAGACATCCTTTCCTTCTCATGATGCCGAATAAATAGAAACCGATCATATATCAAACTCTCTAATTCATTTCAATCATTTGGATCATCAACATTTTGAGATTCCATTTTATCTCTATTGTGATACCACACATAATAGTTTGTTCGGAAACCCTATTTAGTTATATGATAGCTAACTGCTTCACGACTCAACCAAGGTCTTCCAACACAATTAGAACATGGGCAGTGTATGTGACCATTATCTGAAGCCTTGTAAAATGGAAAATCTAGAAATCTGTTCAAATTATTTTGAAAATCGGTTGAAATATTATCAGTTTCATACATCCAACTTCTGTCCATTCTGTAAAAAAAATTCAATAATTCATTTCAATGCAATTCAATAATATTGAAGTTCAATCAAAAAAATATTTAGGTAAATGACAATTGTTTACTTTAAATAAAATCAAAAATAACACATTACTCTATATGAAAATCATATTAAGAAATACAACAAAATATAGTGTATATAAGAAAATAAGATACATGTTGGTAGGGTGTATTAATTGAATCATGTCCCAATTGATTTTGGAGAGGTACCTTCAATAGTTATGGGTATGGATTTGATTAGAAACACCTATAAAAAGGATATACATAAATTGTGACGTCCCAAACCAAGATGCCACGCATTAGTGACCAAGACCCAAATGGCCACTTATTGTAGAGGGACCTTCAAGTTCTATTGGGTTTTATATCAAATAATAATAATGATTTTTGGGATGTCTGGGGTCCAGGGCGGATGGTGGTGGTCTATCCCGGGTCCTAGGAGGAGGGTGGGGGAGCTGTCCAGGTTCCAGGAAGGAGGGGGGGCTGTCCTTGGTCCAGAAAGGTGGGTGGGGGGCTGTCCGGGGTCTCGGGAGGAGGGGGGGTTGTCCAGGAAGAAGGGTGGGGGGATGTTCGGGGTCCAAGGAAGAGGGTGGGGGGGGGGTTTCCAGGGTCTAGGAAAGAGGGGGGTTGTTTTAGGTCCAAGAAGGAGGGGGGTTTTCATGTGTAAATGGGACATTTTCAGCACCTCATTTGGACAAACATACTTTTCACCATAAGGGATTGTCCATGTATATTTACATGGCTAACCAAGTCATGTACTGTGTGTAAATTTCCATGTACATTCTCAGGACACTAGATTATCGTAGACACCATGTAAACCGTTATATACACCATGTGAACTCTTATACCATATCATTATTATTACAACCATTAATAACAACTTATTAACAAAATCACTTGTCAATGATAATCAAATTGAACATAAATCAATAATATTATTGGATATATCATGTCAAATGAAGTCATAATATCTTACATCCTAAATGACCACCCACAACCATGATTAATGACAACAAAGATCCCCTTTCAGCTAAATCAAAAGTGAAAACAAAAACACATAGTTTCAAAAAAAAACTTCATTTGTGTGACTAATAAAAAAACCATGGTCCTCTTGATATTTGAACAAGGAGGTCATGATTTTCGAGATGAATTTGTATCCATGAAACCATACGAGAAACACAATTCAATACATGTGTACTTTTTCTGACGTTCCCAAGCATTTTTAATAACCCTAAATCAGTGAAAATGGTCATTGTGTTTTAAAATGGTGATTGAATAACTCATATATGATGTTGAAGGCAGAATGATTAAGGGATATATTAGGAAAACTAATATTCATTATTATTGCAAATTTGACATTCTGTGAATTAGTTTCATGAAGAAGGAAGAAGTACTATATGGAAAAAGGATAGGTCCCACCGAGAGTTCCCTTTTTAGATATTTTATTCATAAGGGACATACGATTGTATAGTTAAGTATTTATTATTTCTTCTATGGAGAATAATTAGGGACCACATACTCTTTTTCAAATTTCAAGAAGATGCTACATATGTTCTATTGTGCAAAGGATAAGTGAACAGTGTATAATTTTATATATATATATATTTTTATAGAAACATGATACATACTTGTTATGTAATACACATAGTGTACAAAAATTAGGATGAATAAGATCTTCATGTTTGACATGTTCTTAATGAAATGAGTGATTTTCATGAAATATTATGAATAAATATTACAATGAATTTCTTATGAGTTCATATACAAGAAGCTGTAATATTTGAAGCATTGAGATTAAAAAAATATGAATCTTTGAATTAGAACATAAGAAAGAGGCACCATGCCCTTATAAATGTAAATGTGTAATGAAAACATTAATTGGACTATGTGTACACTGATTTAGTGATTTGAGTACACAATTCGTGGACTTAGTGACATGAGTACACAATTCTTGGTGTAGTGAATCATAAAATTTTAAAAAACCCTAGAAATAGGGAATAAATATATCATTGAGAATAGAAGGATATACATGAGAAGAGCTATAATGATTCTAACCTGGCGGCTGATCCGATGGAAGAGGTGCACCTATGTTGGGGCTTTTCAAGGGCTTCTGGGAGTCGGGAATCACTTCTGGAGAGCCGTGCAATGCTTCTGGAATGGGGGGGGGGGGTCTCCAGCTATTTGTCGAATTTGGGGCATCTTTTTCCCAACGGTTATTAAAAACCATTGGGAAATAATTGTTTTCCCAACGGTTTGATGAAACCTTTGGGAAAACTCCCTCAAAATCCATCTTTACCAACGGTTTATGCAAACCATTTGTAAAGATGACCTATACCAATGGTTCAAACAAACCGTTGGTATACAAGTGTTAAGAAAAGTATGGTTTACACTAGTGAGTGGATCTGTTTGGAGATCTATATTTTTAGAAGATATTTTATCTATATGGGGTAACAAGGACTATAGTTTCATACTATGATTCATGTATTACTTTGTTCTTATGTCAGGGCTTCCAGAAGGATCTTTTTAAGACGTTTTCGTTGTAAAAATTTCCACCCACATACATAAGAGATGTTAAGACATACTATTTACACCGTTGAGGATTTAATTCAAGCATGTGTTATAGACTTTTGTCAGTTTTGGTATAATTAAATAGATCTAGTGAATTTTTCCTAGAACAATAGTTATTAGGAAAATATTTAGATGGGACCATATGAGTCAATTTATGGAAGGCCATGTAGATGATCTCTATGATGGATAATGGTAGGTGAGTCAGAGTTATTAGCATCAAGTGTCATGTAGGATACGTTAGTGATAGTATAGCTGATTTTAAACTGTATGGATAGAACTCAAAGTAGAAGTAATTATAATTAAAATAGTCTTCGAATACCCCTAGAGTTTATGGGGGTGATCATGTGTTCAATCAGGTATCACCTAGGATGGGCCACTACAGGATACAAAGACAAGAAAAGATAATCCCCAGTTTTATTGGTCCATTTGGGGATGTAGGGGGAATCAGGCTGGTGGTGTACATATTTGATCTTACATAGAGATACAATTATATGAACAATGTTTCCCATGTGTCTCAACTTTGTTGGTATCACCCAAAACCTTCTCATTAATCGATGTGGATGCTGTTGAGATTCCGATAGATATGCCATTTGAGGATCATATGATACCTATTTTCGACCATAAGGATACATTATTGTTGGAAATAACCATGCATTTTTCTTCTGTATTGTGTAAAAATGGGTATGTTAGAAGGAATAATAGGATAGATAATTGGATATATGGGCACAATGGCCCAAACTTTTTGAATCAGAATCCTAGATTTTCTTGAGAGAACATCATGAGGTTAAGCTGTTATAAGGAGGGGAGATTTTAAGTTCATGATATTATTTAGAGATGTCATAATCTTGATTCGGGTACTCATTTTCGTAGTTTTGAGTACATTTTTGTGTTAATATTTGAAGATATTTTGGGTAAAAATTGAGGATTTTTTTAATGAAGAAGGATAGTTCATGATTTGTTCATGGTTTTATAAAACCATGCGCCCTATCCAATAAAACCCTAAAACCCTGGATATATAGGATTTTCATGGCTAGTTCATGGATTTTAAAACCATTCACCCTAAAATAATATAATATGCACACCACCCCTGATAAGTCATTCACTGTTAAGGAGCACAGTTTGGAAAACCATGCACCTTTTTTTAGAAAAGAGTGCATGGGATTTATGTTAATACAAAAAAATAGTTTTTAAAATAATCATACCCCCATTTTAACACCCAAGTGACCACATCCATCACCTAATGAATACTTTTGATTATGGATTCTATCAGAAGGATTACAAAGGCTTATGAATTCTGTTCATGGTGATTCAAAGTCAGGATTGTAATTATAGACCATCCCTAGTAAGTAGATCTCATATTGAATAGTTTCCCATCCTTTTATTGTTATTTTCCCATCCTTGAAAGCATTTTTATCCACAATATATTCTATTTATAGATCTAGTTTATTAGTTAGTTTTTCATTTGATCGTGGATCTAGGTTTTATATCTAGAAGATGTTCTTAATCATGTTCTTGATTAGTCATATTGAAATTGGGCATTCTTCCTCTAGAGAGAATTTTTCAACAAGGTGAGACGAGTGATCTATTATTAAATTACTATATTCATGATTTCATTTATATGAATGAAATTATAGAATTTACAGGGTTTGTTTAGAAATTTAATTTCCAACATGAATAAATTAATTTTAAAAATTTATTAATTAAGGGAATTTGGAATTAGGGATAATTGATTGTTAAATTTATTATCATAATATTGAAATTGTGGGATTGAGGAATAATTAGTTATTGAATTAATTATGTAATTTTGAGATTGTGATCAGGAATATTTAACTGCTTAATTAATTGTGGGATTTTTTATACTTTGATTATAAATAAATAATTTCTAATTTAATTATGGGATATTGTGATTGTGAATTATAATAATTAATCATTGAATTATATATTGGATTTTGTGTTTTTTAATATAAATAATTAATTATTTGAATTAATTATGGGATATTGAGATTGTAAATTAGAATCAATAATTTTTGAATTAATTATTGGATGTTGTGATTGTAAATTGATTAATTATTTGTTAAATTAATTAATAGAATTGATGTGAATAATTAATTATTGAATTAAATAATTTAATGAGGGTTATGTAAAATTTTGGAATTGATTAATTAATTAGATAATTAATTAATGTGATAATCATGTTTGGTATATGGTCTACTATATCAAAAGACTATAGTGTGAAAAGAAATTAAGAATGGTAATAATGGTATTAAAATGTTATAAATGTGTGTAGGAAATGGTCAGTTGTAACAAAATCCCATAGTGTGATAAGAAATGATTAATTCTAAAAATGACAATCACATATGAAAATAATTTTTGGGACTTTGTATACTATCTCAAAATCCCATCGTTTGAATTGAAATAATGAATGGTAAAAATGGAATATTCATTTCAAATGTGATAATGAATAGTAAAAATGGAATTCATTTATATGATATCCCTTGGGGATAGTACATACTCTGGAATGAGCTGAATTTGTTATAGTAAGTTTGGGTGTCCTTGGGAACCGATGTGTTTTTTGGTTAAATAAATATTAATTGAATAAGTGTAAATATTTTACTTTATTTCTTTTATGTATTCTTTATAGAAAAACATACACATGCTACTGAGTGGATATTGTTTTAAATGTCATTGGTGGTGGCCTACTAAGTTATACTAACCCCTTACTTGGGATGCCTGATCGGTAACTGAATAGATATCATATTTGTAGGATAGGATAAGGGTAAAGGCTATGTTTTAGATGGCTAAGTCAAGATGAAGAATGAATAAGGGAACCAGACGTGCTTTGGGACCCGCAGGGGAGTTGTCACTATCTTTACTTTTATGTTTTAATTTTGACCCTTAATACATATGGGAACGATATATATACTGTCCATTTTTGATCTTGTATTTCATATTTTGGTTATATTTTGATACCAGTATCTTTCTAGTTATGGATATATGTCATTTGGTTATTGGTTATTTATTTTTAATGTGGTTTTACTCTAACAAAGAGGTTATTGTCTCCCCATGATTAATGTCACACACTTGCTGCTAGTCAGAATCCTCCACCATATGTATAGGTGGTCCTAAGGTCATGTGGACCCTAGGTTTGGGGAATTGGTACGTGACACATAGGATAGGATGTCACACACTGATTAAATAAGGTAACTAAAAATGAACTATGTCATAATAATTAAGACGGCTGGTCATATGTACACATAAGTAACGTTTTCATTAGACAAATATCATTATGAGAAGAAGAAAATTATTATTTTACCATTAAATATTGATAATAATATCATAAATAAATTATTAATTTTTATATGTTATTATATATATCATCAATGTGATGTGTTGATGAAAAAATAATCACATCTCTTTGTGGAGGTGGAAATCCTCATGTATGCACTAATAGTGTTATCATTTTTATTTTCAAGGAATGGTATAATATTATGTGATATATTATCATTTAATATTAATATATATTTCCTAAATATTATAAAAAACATTAATTCGATCATTAGAACCATTATTATGATATGGTGATGGAAACAAATAACATCAGTTTGCGAGTTGGTAGTCCACCACACACACGAATATTGAATTAGTTTCACATTTAAAGGAAGTATAGATAGATATACATCATTAAACTGACATAATAAAATGTTATTATAAGGAGTATAGTTGAATTTTTTATTTATAATGGTTGAATATGGTTTTTGGGATGTGGAAGAATAAAAAATAGAAATGTTTGATTAAAACTGATACATTTTCTTTAGAAAATATCTATTTCTTAACACATTAATAAAACTAAGAATAATTTTATGCTTAAATGTGGTATGAGATTATAAGAAGGTATATATATATATGTATTTTTTTTCAAAAATGGATATCGTGGTACGAAGAAATTAGAAGAGTATGTTCCCTTTTATATGAAAGTGGGGGGCAGTCTTTGAATTTATAAAAATATTAAATTAATATAAACTAATTTTTAATTAAAAAATGATCCAAAATATTAATTTATAATATTCTATTATTATGGGTCAAAATAAACTTATCTGACAAAAATTATACAATTTATGACAATATTTATACCCTAATATTTTTTTTTCTAAACCTCAATTTAACCCTTTTAACTCTTACAATGAGAACGTGGATTTTTACTCTTTGAGGGTCAATATCTTTATAATAAATTGAAAAAAGACTAATAAATAGCCAATTTTTTATATTATAAACTATATATCATTTATTTTGATTAATTTTATATCATTGTTAATTTTATATAATTTAATAAAATATTTTTTACTATAAATTATCCTTAATGTTGATTTTAAGTACACTTTATTAATTTGACATTAATAATATCAAAAGAATCATTATCATTACTAAAAAAAATTTAATTAAATCCCTAAAATGTTAATCTAATATCTAAAAGTATTTTTTTCATTAATTATCTAAAATTATATTTATTTTAGTTTTATTAATATCATTTATTTTATTATTCCATTAATTAAATAATTACTACAACATTGTTGTGTAAGCATTTAATGTGACTTATTATTCAATAAAAATAAAAAATAAATTACCGTAATGTTGATAAATATATTATATTTTTAAATAATATTTATAGTCTAACATATCTCTTTTTATGACATCATATTAAAAATATTATACTTATTAAAAAAGAGTGTGTTACATGTTTGTCTTTTCATTAAATAAAATACTATAATGGCTATAATCTCTTCAATGTGACCCAAATAATTAAAATATTATAACATGTGATGTTTAAGGTTGATATAAACTCATAATATATTATTTAGTATAGTTATGGGGTCATTTATGGTTTTTATCATTATATTTTTAACCTAATTTAGCTGATTTATCCTTTAGTGTGCTAACAAAATTAGTAAGCTTTATTTTCATATTTAAAAAAAGTGAAATGATACTATTTAATAAAATATTAACCACTTATTAAAAATATATAATTAATTTTTAAAAATTAACATAATATAATATTCATTAAATAAATAAAAAATAAACCATATAATTACAAAAAAAAAATAGTTTTTCAAAAATTTTATTTTTTCAATATGAATTGTTTTATACAAAAATAAAGAATAAAGAACTTTTGAATAACCATAATCTTATTTTTTATATAAAATTGAACTAATTAAAATTTAAATATAATCCAAATAATATTTATACCATGTAAATATATTAAAATAAAATATAGTTTTCTATAAAATCCCATATTTCTCACTATGCCTTAAAAATCAATATTTTTAGAAAATTATATGAAATTAACCATAGTATAAAATTTACATGATAAATATAAAAATGAAATTATTATTATTTTCAAATAATTTTATATAATTACAAGAAAATAACTATAATAATCAACCATTAAATTCTATTAAAATTACTTTTGAAGAAAATATTTTTTAAAGTATAAGATAAAATCACAATACATATTTAAAAAAATTAATTAATGATTTAGAAATTAGTTAGAAAATTTTATATCTCATAATATGGTTATTTATATCCCATCTCACAATTTTAATATCTCATTTATAATAGTCATATTTAAATAAAATATTTCTTTATTCGTTTAAACTCATTGATGAGAATATTGTGTGCAATAAAACATATTATTTTTAAAAACAATCTTTGGATGTTACAACATGCCTTTGATGTTATGGTTCTAAAAATACTCCACTATTTTTATTTCTTATATGGATTGCTTCTCTATTCTCATTGGATGTAATTTAGGGGTCTAACTCTTTTAATTATCCACATAACTCATACTAATTTATTACTGTTCATTTCATTAAAAAATTAATAATTTATATCCCATATATGATGAAAAGTGAATATGTAACTCTCTAAAATGTCTTCCATGTTTTTTATATTTACTCTAATTAAAATTAAATTTTATGATATGATATGATCTATATGATTTTTCGAAAATAATATTCAATTTCATCATTAGTTATCTGTGTTATTCATATAGACATATTGATTAATATTTTAACCTATATTTATAATATTATTTATATGATTTTGATCATAATATAAAATGATACATGGTTCAGAAATTATACAACACTTCGATAAATTAGGTAATATTTAAAATATCATAATATCAATATATATAGATAACATACTGTAAAAAGATTCTATAATGTATCTTATTAATATTATGTAATAATATGTTAGTAAAAATAATTGAAATATGTTTTTCTACATTATCGTACATTCCAAAAAAATCTCCATGATATGATTCATATTATTCTGATCAGATATATATAGATAATTATATAATTATAATTATTCTCACTCATGAACCTATGTTTATCTATGTCTCATTTTAATTCATATTAATTCTTCCCTTATTCAGTGTTTTGAACACACTTTTGTTGATATATGTCATCGAGAGATATTATGTATGAAGAATTTCATGGAGCCTAATAAGAGGATATTTCTAAAAAATTATATATTTTTTTGTTTTATGTGCGGTTTTTTTGTATAAAAAAATTCAATGAAAATAGATTAACTTTTTTATCATTTTTTAATATTACAAATATTACCTAGAAAAAATGATGTAAGATGTTATGTCCCTCGATCCTGAAACTTCTAATGTTTTTGAAAATGAATTGTTATGAGGCCTCAAAAATTCCTCCCTATAAACCAGATACTACTGACTAGTAGTGAGGGTGTGGGGAATATAGTGGGGACATTATACCCCTTGGTAATGAGTCATTATATAGTGGAAATATACATCTATGTAATAAAAATAGAAGAAAATATATAAAATTTAACTAGAATGGAAATGATAAACCAAAAAATAATAATAACCAATGTAATAGAAGGATGATATGTATCTAAATTTTAAACTTGAAAACATTACCTAATAAATAAATTCTAAAACTAATAACCTCATAAAGACCTCAATCCTGAACCCCATGTCAGTCTTGTCTCCAATCTCCAGCCTATCCGGCAATCATCAATAACCTACAAGGTCCCTTTTCCTTCTCCATAACTACATCCAAATAATCCACCTAGGTAGCAATTGGTGGCTTGAGTAGGGTGAGAGTAAACCTCTATAGGTTCCCACCACCATTTCTAAAAAATCTTGTCTGATAATAAGTGTATACAATAATGTGATAAAGTGGTGTTTTAATTACTTCATCAATAAATAAAATTTATTACTTGTGTTCTTCGGAGTCCTACAATTTTTTTGATCATGTATCATAACAATGACTACCGAAACCATACAAACATAAAAATCCTATCCTTCTTTGGTTCCATTCTTAAATATCTTTGATAATTTCTCACAACCATTCAAACCGCAACCATAAAACCATAGTATAAAAAACATTGGGTAAATATCAATATACGGGTATATCATCATTTGTAAAGGTATATCCAAATATATAAGCATCTAAGCATGTGTCAGGGAATAACCCAATATATATTCACCATAGAAGGTGTTATGGTATAGCCCGGTATATTAGTATCACACCTTGTGTCAAGTCATAACCCGATATATAAGTATCTGACCATGTGCCCGAGAATATCCCCGTATATAAAAATCTTAAAATATTTCTGGACAAATACTGGTATATAATAATCTATGCATGTGTCATGGAATAATCGAGTATATAAGCATCTAATCATGTGTCAGAAGTACATATCATAGCAGTATGAATATCATAATATTAATACATAATTCCAAATGGAGAATTTTATTAACTACCATTTGTATTTCAATTTACCCATTTATTCATTTAATAAAATAAGTCATTTTAAAAGGTGAATCTATAACATGAAATCACTTGGATCTAATTTTATACGAAAATAATCTGTAATAAATTTATAATTCATTATTTTCCATGGTTCACTCACCCAATGGGTAACCATAAGTTGGTTCACATAAAAAACTGAATACAAAGAGATGAAATGAGGAATACAAAAATGTATTAGCATCATTAAATTCAATTAATTAACTATTATCAACATGTTTTGTCTCAATCATAATATTTTATATACTTATAAATTCAAATTAGGCCATAGGGTTAGGATTTAGACCCCCTACAATTTACTAATGATCCATCCATGCTTTTAGCTAGATTCACCATTGAAAATGAAGGTGTAAATGATTTTAAAAAGGATCCAAGAGAACAACTGATCATTATCAAAACCAATAATGACCATTGTCAATAGATTACACTACAACAGATGGGAAAATGGGGAGAATGGAAAACTTATAGTGAATGATTTACTAGGGACTTATTGTTCCAACATGACATCTAAAAGGGATGGAAAGGGTCAAAATCACAAGGAAACCATTCTTGGTCGGGAGAGGCAAGGATAAACTGAATGTATGTGAAAATATCATATTAAAAACACACATAAAATATCATCTCTTGATAAATACAAAGGGTGTAATCAATTTAATCATATTTTATTTCCTTTTAAAGAGATAAATCGAAACACTGATTGCCCTGGGTAAATTTTAACCTTGCTCAAACATTAAACAATGTGTAATGGAAACACATCATGTACCTATTTCACTTCATGAATAATGTTCCCATATGGCTCTTGGAAATGGTAAAAATATGTTTAACCAAAATCTCATATAGGTACATACCTTGAAAAAGATGGAATATTACAACCTCCTCAACATATAATATCAAATAGTCGATTAACTCCAAGAATCACTATGAGGTCATCAAAAACAATTATGGACACTATGATTTCATATCAGACTCCCTCTTTAGGGGCTCCTCCTGAACTCAGCCATGATGACACTACACTCGAACCAAAGTTATTGACCTACCATGGAGATACATCACACTATGGTCTATAATTCTTATGATATTCTCCTCAATGGAATAATCAACACTAATCTAAACATATTCAACATCTATAACATGATAAGGATTTGGATAATATATATTAAGCAATGACACATGAAACATGTAATGCATGGAACTATAACATTTTAGAAGGGAATATCAACATGACACTAGACCTACACTATCCACTATCTCAAACAGATAGGGAAACCTAGGTGCTAGAATTCCTTATTTTTGGATATGGTGTTTTCCCAACTAGCCGACACATGATGGAAAACACATTGACTAACCTAAACTCCAAAGGTCATCTTAGATGGTTAGTATAATATTTATTCATACTCTTCATAGTCACTAACCACCTCGTTTTAAATTGAACCTACTCATACATATCCTAAATGAGATAACACCCAATATATGATAAATCACCTACCTCTAACCAATAAAGATAAGAACAACACAACCTCCCATGAAAATAATAAAAAGGTTAAATTTGAATTCATTATTGGATGATATTATTATATGAAAACCCCACGAGTTTCATACGCAGCTCCCAAAACCCACCAAAATAAAAAAATGGCTTGTAACATATCCTCTATAACTCGAATAGTACACTCACATTGATCATCACATTGAAAATGATATGCAATTTTCAAAAATAACCTATGATCTTATATCATTATTAAGTCACAACAAAAACCGAGATGTGAAATGAGGATCTCTGTCTAAAATGATACCCCTCAAAACACCATGAAATTGAACTGTCTCACACATGTATGGGCTACCCAAATCATCTATTTTTTATTATCTCCTAGATTAGAAAGAACTGTGATACATTTTTCAGTCAATCCATGATCTCCAATACTGCATCACTTTTACATTTTGTCTTGGGTAATCCTATCAAAAAATCAATAGTGACATCACCCAATATCCATTCAGAAATGGGAAAAGAATGAAATATACCAACAAGCCAACGATGCTCAAATTTCACGAGATTATTGGTGAAACAAATTCCCAAAAAAATCACTTTCTTATTCTTCATTCCTAAAAAGTGGTTCTCTTGAGGAAGATAATGATATAGACATATCAAACAAAAATGTACCACCCATAAAAAATCATGATACCACCTAATCATCTCCTCACAATCCTATATGAACCCATAACCTTCCATGAAAAAGAATAGAATTACCAATGATAAGAGAAAATATTATGGTGGCATCCACCTTATAAGATGCCTCTAAAAAATAGTCTTTTCGAATTAGATAACTATTATATCTTGTTCCGGTCCAAAATAACAAGGGTAACAGATGTCAAAGTTAGAGCTACCCATCCCTAGGATAAATCAACATTTATATTTTTGTTTAGAAAGAGTAACATCGTATTAAACTTTTCACAAGACTCTTATACATACTATATCTATGTCATCCTGCTCAACAAATCATCTACATTGGTTCCCATTCCTAGTTTACAATCCAAACTAATGTTGAAAGACATCAGATACTAAACCCACGTCATCTTCCAAAGATTCAGGTCTCATTAAGAAAATATGTACTTTAGGATATTGCAGTACATGTATACCACATACTTATCAGATGAGAGATAGTGTATCCCACATCTCAGGTCATGCAGCTCCACCACTAACTCTATTGAATGAGTAGGGTAATTCCTCTCATGCAGTCTCAGCTGTCTGGATCTATTAGAGGCTACTCGACTCTTCTACATCATAAGTACTTTGAATCCCACTTTGGATGTGTCATAGTACATAATATACACATTACTCAAAAACATTTAATTTATATATTATTACTAAGGTCATTCCACCTTTCAACTCTTTAAACTATCTCTTGAAATCATAAGACAAAATAATAATCACTCCCTTCTTGGTCTGTCCTAACATCAGTACTACCAGATGGGAGATGTCCAATATAAAGAACCAATAATAAACTATTAGACAAAGAAAACTATTTATCATGTAGATGGTCTTGGGACTCTCCCAATATACCATGACTACAACCTTCGATGGGTCCATTGACATTCCCGCCTCTGAGATAACATGGCCCAAAGAAGTGCACTTTATCATTATAGAAAATGAATTTAGATTTCTCAGGGGAAAAGCGATTCTATTTCAATGTACCTAATATTATTTCAATATGTTTAGCATGATAATCTATTGACTGGGGTTACAATAAATTGTTTTCGATGAATATGACCACAAAACTATCCATTAAAGGATGAAAGATCACATTCATCAATTCCATGAAAAACACCTATGCATTAATGAAAAAATGAAATATCTACAAACTCATATAAGCCATACCTAATCCTAAAACAATGTGGTTTGTGTCTGATTTTATCTTCCTTAAATGGTTGTTTCCTGATCTAAAATTGATATAATAGAATACATTATCACCTCACATCTGGTCAAAGAAATCATTGAGGGGCGGAAGAGGATACCTATTCTTTATCATCATCTAATTGAATATTTTCTAATCCACACCTAAGAGCGAGGCCACATCAACCTTCTTGGGAAAAATAACTGATGAAACCAAAGGATGGGTACTAGTCCATATGAATCTATTTTCTTCCAGATATTTAAAATGGGCTTTCAACTACCAAATCCTTGTAGGTTCCATCCTATAAGGGTGGGGAGAATCTTTTTCTTCCCTCGACACAAAATCGTTCATAAACTCAATCTCTAGGATATGTTGTAATTCATATAACTCTTAAAGAAAGACATCATTAAAATGGTCTACCCCTGGAGGGATGAATCTTGTGGGACCCCACCACCATATAGACAAAGATAATCTATTTGAGCCATGAAACAATCAAATATGCCCTGGATTGGTCATGCATGACCTGGTAGAAGTTTTCACTCACCTTGGTGAGAATAACATGTTGCTTTGTAAAATATTAAGGTAAGTAACTTGTAGTAATAGTTGATATGATCTTGGTATAGAACTCACCAATTCATACCAAGAATCAAATAAAATCTTATTCGTTATAGCACAAATGGTACCAAAATGTTATAGTAACCACCAAAATCAAAAGAAAAAAATCATGCAATGTCTTATATTCTCTGAACACAAACACAGAGGTGTATCTATGGTAGATTACCATCCATGAAATCCGTAACCAAGACCATATTATTTTAAAATGGGATAATAAACATGAATTTGATGCTCTTGTATCGAACAAAACACAAGCTACGGTATATGATACGATAATCATACCTAGGGTAGTAGAAGTTCCTATATCCAAAATATCTAGAGTAGACTTATAACATGATAATGACATACCCCTCTACACTGGGATCCATTCTCACTCCCCTGATATATTTCTTCTTCATGGTGTTATCATTCCTACAATGGGGTAACACGTCCCTTACCTCTTCTCGAGCAACCAATGGATGTCCAACTACCGGCCTCTTAAGTGTTATATGAGTCTCTTCTAGACTTTGGTTCTTATCTTGATCCCCATGCACTTATATACCATGGAATGTTCTTAAAAAACCCTTGAAGATGACCCAATCTACCGTGTACAAGACACTAAACTAATGGGAAATGACATTATGGGAATTTGTTCCTAAACATTTGGTACTTATAACATTTCAACCACACACAATCTTGATAAAGATTTCCATTTCCATGAATTCACTTCCCAATACTCACATGGTGAAAACATTTATAGAATTTCATATATATTTCCAAATTAGAGCAAATAGTTCACCTTGCAGAAATATTTTATCCATTGATCGAGGCCTATATCATACATCCCTTCACAATGAGTGACTAATTCATTATATCCTCTAAGCTACTCAACCAATAAATGTTCACATATGATATGATCTCATTGAGAATCCCATACTAAAAATTCCTTTCCCTTGATATCTCATCAACAACTAGATATGGAGAAAACCATTATTGGTCAGTGAAACATATATCATAGTCGAACATTATCATTCTGTCCTCTCTCAGATACAATAAATTTCACTCTAGTTCATCCCTCGATGTATTGAGATAAAAGTGGCTATTGAAATTTGTCTTGATGTCCTCCCAAGAAAATTCCACTTATTATCAAACATCCTTTGGAATGTCAAAAAATTCGTGTTAGGTCCATGAATAATGTATGAAAAAGATATATCCTCATACATACAGGTGTCTTGAGGTTCTTGAAGATCTTCTAAACTAAATCGATAATAACTCAGTTTCCTAGGGGACTCCCAACCAAGTGAACGTCATTGGATGTTATAGGTGAAACTATCTTGTCTGATCAAATAGTAAATTCACATCATGAACAATCTACCTTTCCATTGATCACATGAACATAAGGAATATTTCATTAATATTTAAAACTATACGATCTATAGGAACTACATGACACTCTATCTTGGTAGAGTTAGGATATTGCTGATTACTTCTCTCAAGATCCTTAATTCGAAGATGAAAATGAGGCATTTTCTCTACCAGACAAATACAATCCTTAGAGAACTGGGTAACAACAAGTTCAACCTATAAATGTGACTAAAAATAAGTACCATTGACTCTTCATCTCTAAAAAGATGGATTATCATGTGTTTATTCATGATATAAGAATTATTTTATATCATTTATCAGGTATAATAGATATCTCATATCACAGTCTACACCCGATATTGATCACATGCATGTAAATATTTCTTTATAATGAACAATTCATTTCAAAATATATCATTATATTCCTTTCATGATCCATGTATAATCATATCATTCCATACTAGTCCAGGAGTGTAAATCCCAAGATACAATAACATAACATAATATGTGAATTAATGAGGGTGAAATAACATCCATCATAATAAGAAAACATTATGAACAACAATCAAATCCCACAAAACTTATATTTTACCCTTACAAGGGTTAGCCACTCCCATGAAGAATCTAATTATCATGTGCTGGCACATAATAGTCTTCTTCATAATTTCCCCAAATATTTAATCAATAAAAAAAAACATTATCCTCTAATACCACTTATTATCATCCATCGATTCAGAAGTCCCTCACATTTCCAGAATGGTTAGGTTTTGAGAAATCAATCACACCTCCCCATACTAAAGAAGCATACATATAGTAGTGGGTGCTTAGTGAATATAGTGGGGAGACTATAATCCATGGTATGCAGTCATAGTGTAGTGGAAATAAACATCAGAGTAATAGATATAGTGAAAAAAATATAACAAATAATTAGAAATGAAATGATAAATAAATAAATAAAATAATGACCAAAGTAAATATTGGATGATATGTATCCAAATAAAAACATATAAACAATATATATAAAATAAGTTCTATTTCTAATAAACTCAAAAATAAATTGGTCTCGATCCCCATATGAGTACCCTCTTCAAACTCCATCCCATCCAGAAATCCACAGTAAACTACAAGGTCCCGTTCATGTGTCTGTACTTGTATCTATTTAATATGCTTGACTATTAAATGGAATCCCCAAGAGAATGTGAGTAAAAAAATAGTATATTTACACCACCTTGTCTAAAAAATAATGTCTAATAACAAGTTCATGAAATTTAGTGATAAATATGTTTATTAATTAATTCATCAATTAATATAATACCGAAACAACCTTATTTGGAATACTCTTGGAATGTTCAAGAGCATACAGAATAACCATGCCAACCAAACCTAGATAAACATGGTCAATCATATCCTATATTAGCATGATGATGGTATTTCTATAAGAATTTCTAACAATAACTCCTGCCACAACCATATACACATTGTATAAAAAAAACATTGGTACAAGCCCTTTATATGAGCATCTCAACATGTTTTACCGACTAGAATAATATATAATCATCTTCGCATGTTCCAGTCCATAGCCTGGAATATAAGAATCTCATCTTTTTTCTGAGAATGTCCTGGTATATAAGGTTCTTAGCATCTGGAAGGTCATAGTCTAGTATATAAGCATCTTAGCATGTGTAAGGGAATATCTCAGTATATAAGAACCTCTACATGTTTAGGGGAATAGTCCAATACATAAGCATCTCGACATGTGTAAGGGAATAGACTGGTATATAAGAATCTCACTATGTGGCATAAGTACATATCACAACATTATGCATACCACAATAACATGTGTATAAAAATATGACCACATCAGACTCAATGGTTAATTCTAATAATTACCATTTTTTTCAATTTAAACAACAATTAATTTAATAAAATAACCATTTTCCAAGTGGAACCTATAATAAAGAAATAAAATTAATTATATATCATTGTTATATCATTTTTAATCCTTTGCCAATTCCTTATTATCTGTGGTTCACTCACATAATAGGTAGCTATATGACAGTTTACATCATCAATTGAATCCGAAGAGACCCAATTAAGAATTCAACATAGGATTATTATCATTATTTTTAATTAATTAATTATATATCACACATTCATATAAATCCAATATTTCATATAATTATCATTATAAATCAAACTATTGTATTAGTATTTAGACCCATATCGTTAACTAATGATCAAACAAGGCTTTTGTCTGATTCACCAATAAAAATGTTGGACAAGATGATTTCAAGAAGGATCTGAGATAATTACCAATCAAGATGAAAAAAAGTAATTACCACAGTCAATATATTACAACGTAACATTCAGAGAATGAAGGGATAGAAGGGAAACCCTAAATAGAAAGAATTGTCTGTGATTTTTTTCAAATGGGATGTCTGAAAGGGATGTAATGGCACCAAAATCAGCTAGAAACAATCATAGGTCAATAGAAGAAAAATTGCACAAAATTATTGAGGCAATATCAAATGCACAACACAATTAAAATTGACATATGTGATAAATACATGGTGTGTATAACATATAGATCTTCTGTATTTTATTTTAGGGAGATACATCGAATAATCCATCGCATGGATTAATTTTAACCCTACTTGAATATTACATTACATTTTATGGATGCACTGTGTTTGTTTATTTCACATCATGAATTTGGAATATGGCTTATGCATATAAATAGTTACACATTTTATAACAAGTACACTGTGTGCATGTTCCCTAAATACAACATTAGGACATGTTTCAAAAAAGTATCTTAAACACCTCCAATGAAATTCCGACAATGGAATCCCCTTGTAAAATCATTTAAAATTTTTATATCCCAAATCCATTAATTAAATTAAACATAAATCACTGAAATTTAGGTCATATTCCCCACAGAGGCTCTCTACCTCTAAGAATGAATTAGACACCCAAGTTCAACGAAAATATTGAATCCCAAATAAAGAGGTCTGATGGAAATAATCATATAGGGATGTATTTGGAGAAAAAAATATCATAAAACCATCCAAAAATATAAAATTTCAAGTAAGAGCTGCTTCAAGAATCACATTGGGTTCTTAGAAAACATGTTTGGACACTCTTCTCTCAAATAAAACTCCCTATATCATGTATCTCCTTGAACCCACCTATGATTCCACTGAACTCAAACCAAAACAATCACCATAAAATAGAGACAATTCTCACTACATCACACAATATACATATATATGATTACCCATAAAGAATGAATTATCACTAAGCTCATCATATGCTATGTCTATATCTTGAGAAGGTTGAAGATAATATATATAAATCTGTGACATATAAAACATTCCAGGAATGGAACTTTAGTGACATGGAAGGGATAATAAGAATGAAACTTGAACTACCCTATCCACTTTCTCAAACAAATCCATAAATTTGATGTTATATTAACCTATTTATCGATACATAATTTCCCTAACTTGGAAAAAACATGAAGGAAACACATTAACAAACCTCAAACTCCAAAGTACATATCTGACAGTCATGATAGGATTTATTATTTCTTTGTATGGGCAATAATTGCATCCTGATCAAATGAACAAGCTATGAAGTCTCATGCCTGAGACTAGAACCAGTATGTACTATCGTCCCATCCTCCAACCAAAACAATGTAGCATAGTATGAGCTACCATATAGAAACTAAAAGGGTAAGATTTTGATTTATTCTTGGAATATATTATAATATAAAAACTAATTGATTTTCAAATGTTTTTCCCACGAACCACAAAAAATAAAAACATGGGAACTTAACTTAGTATCTATATTCTTAATAGTAAACTTAGATGAACTGTTAGTTTGAGGATGACAGGTTAAGATAATAAGAACCTATGATCTCAAATCCTTTTTAGGAAACTTCCAAAAACATTATAGAAAAGGTGGATCTTTGTCTGAAAGGATACTTCTTAAAAAATTATTCAACCAAACTATATTGCACATATAAAGACTACACAAATCATTGATTATGAAGATATCCTAAACAGGTAAGAATTGGAATACCATCTTCATTTAATCCATGACTACCCATAGTGAATCATTCATATGGGATTTCTTGTGTAATCCATTCACAAAATCCATATGACATAATTCCCTTTATATTATCGATTGGGAAAAGGATAAAACATCCCAGAAAGACTCTCATACTAAAATTTCAATTTATGACATTTAAATCATATCACCTTCAAATCATATTATATCCTTCTTCATTACAGAACAAAAATACTATCTTAGGATATCACGATTTATATTTATCAAACCAGAATACACCACCCATCAATAAGTATGAATCTCCCCCATAAACTTCCCAAGGAATCCACCAGGATCCTATACTCAGCTATAGAATAGAATAAAATTTACACTTCAAAGAGGCCATCCTGATTGTTACTCCTTATCATATACACTATCTCTCAAAATTAGTACCATTCAGATTATATAGATTCTCTATCTTGATTTACTCCAAAAAAAGATATAACACATTTGGAAGTCATACTCAATCATCACTAGGACTCTTGAACATCTAGATGCATGTTTTCAAAGAGTACCATCATATTCCACCCAAAAAAAGAATCCATTTCTTCATTTTTTATACACTATCTCAAAGAATCAGGTAGAACATTTATCCTACCTGATGTATAAGCCAACTAAATGTTGAAATGTTGTATACACTCAACCCTCCTCTTCTACTGATGGTTTAGGCCCCTCTAAGAGAATATTTACCTAAGGTTCATGTGGTATATGTATACCACAAACCTATCACCCCTTCAGATAGTGTGTCTGACTTCTATATGCATGTACCACTTCCACTAACTCTATATCATGATTATTTTTATTCCACCCATATGGACTCACTTGTCGGGATCTATAAGAAACCACTCGATCCACATACATCCAAAATAATATGAGCCTAAGTCTAGATGTGTCATAATACACTGTATAGGAATTACCTAGAACATTTAATGTTTGGATAGTTTCTAATTCCATAATAACTTTTATTTCTTGAAAATACCTTTCCTAAGCATAAGACCAAGAAAACACCACTTCCGTCTTGGTTACTATTGACATGGGTGATTCAATATGGTAGAATTACAGAATAAATCACCCATATTAACCTTCAATACAAAATACCCAGATACTAGAATACATTATTAGGTCACTCCCTTGATACCATTGATACAACCTTATTTGGGTGCACTAACAATCATACCACAGAGATGAAATGACCAAAAAAGTTCATTTTATCAATCTAGAAACTGAATTTAGATAGCATGATGTAATGTTGATGCTCACTCAAGGTACTCAACATGATGTCAACATGCATGGCTTCATAGTCTACTAAATGTGAGCAAATTAAGATGTCATTGAACAAAACTATCAAAAAATGATCCTAAAAAGGATGGACGAACCTATTCATCAAGGCCATGAATACCACTTGTTCATTCATCAATACAGAAGGAACCACTATGAACTCATAAAAAGGAATAAATTTCCCTAAAAGTAGTCTGAGGTATATTTGATGGTATCACCTATAATTGGTGGTATTATAATATCAAATCAATATGATAGAAAGCTTTACCTCCTCCCATATAGTAGAAGAGATCATCGATGCACAGAAGAGGATAATGATTAATAACCATCATATGGTTTAATACTTGATAATCGATAGAATAACAAGGTATAATCATCCTTATTGTTAAAAATAGAAAGAGAACCCCATTAACATGTAATAGGATGTATAAAACATTTAGCTTCTAGGTCATCCAATTAGACTTTAAAAGCTTAAGATCTGTAGGTGCCATCCGATAAGGTTAGATTGAAACTTTTTAGGTTCTCGACACTAACGCAATTAGAAATTTTATATCTCACTCATGAGGTAATCCATAGAACACACAATGGAACAATTTCTAAAATAATCTTAAACTATAAAAAAACTATATTACACCATCATCTAGAGAAATACTATAAATTTGACCTTCGAGACAATTAAATATTCATTGAATTGGTCTTATATGTCCAACATAAAGATCCCACTAACCATGGTGATACTAGATCCTTCCATGTCAAGATAGAAAGGTCACTCTCATATGATAATATTTGGTATGTTTCTCAAATAAAAAAACTATTCCATACATGGAATCAAATTGAAACCTATCATTTCTAGAAAAAAAATACTTCCCAAAAGAAATGGTAACCACCAATATATAAAGAACACATCTTTAAATGTTTGATATTCCGGTAAAAAACTCTCAATGGTGCATCGATGGTTGAAGAACCACTCAATATCTCCAAAACCATGCCCAAAATTTTTAAAAAAATATGAGATAAAAAGTAATATGATACGCATGTATCAAAAAATATACAAGAAAAATTTGATGATATGAGAATCATACATCTTTCAATAGAAGGTACTACACCCTCAATTCCCAGAGTAGTCTTAATTTCATGTATATGACCATCCCCTATAAACTAGGCTTCTATATGACTCCCTAGAGAAATTCCATCTGCTTAGTATTTTTCCTCTATCATGGGGGTACCGTGTCGACTTCCTCGGCCTGAATAACATGTTGAAACCCATCTACTATCTTTCTTTGGGGTACTTGACCCCCTTCTAGACTCAAGTGAATATCCTAAGCCCCTTCCACTACCCATTTCTGGAATGTTCCCATAAAACATTTGATGATGACCCAGTCCACCACATACATGACCCAAAATTATTTGGTAAGGAAATTGTGGGATATTTTTTATAAACATCCCATAATGATATAATTTCAACCAAACAAAGTCCTGCAATGGCTTTCCACATACCTGAATACTATGAACACTAAATCCTTGGAAAAAATATAGTAGCAATTATTCTTGTTTTTTGGAGAATAGATATCATTTCCCTTAATAAAACATCATTGTTTCATCTTAGGTCCTCTCTTGGATTCCACTCTGTGATGAGTACCAAATTAATCATGTCCTCGAAACTTGTTAACCAGATTAACACTTAGGACTAGTTCTCATAGTGATTCCCATAGTAAAAATGGATTTCAATAGATATATCATCAGATGCTTGAGATGGATTACATTTTTTAGGTCGGTGAAATGTATAGAATAGTTTATCAATAATGTTCCCTCCTCTGTTATATGAATGAACTCAATAGCATATTCATCCCTCAACATCTCAAGAGAAGAGTGGTTAAGGAACTTTTTTTAAGGACTTATAAAATGATTCATTTAACTAGATTTCTTACATCATAATATCCCACCAACACATGAAAGGTTAATGAATCATGTTTGTAGAGTTATTCTCCCTCCCATCCATAGTTTTCTCAAGGTTCTTTTAGATCATCATGACTAACTCAATACAGAACTCGACTTCCTAGGGGACTCACTCACCAGGGAACTTATGTGGATGAGGTATCCGAAACTCTCCTTTCATCTCATAAATCAGTGTTACAAGATGAATAGTATTTATTTCCATTGATCATATAACCCTAAGTAATTTTTTTTTGGAATTTTAATAACCATCCAATCTTCAAGAACTATAGGATTCTCGGGAATATATTCATTAGGAGAGTTATGATTACCAATATCCTAATTCTCAATTAAAATATGATGAGGATGAATTTTCTCTATAAGAACACAAACCTTAGAGAGCTTGGTAATAATAAGATCAACCTCAAAATGTTACTGCAATAGATATCCAATTCCTCATAGTTTCTCAAAACATGGCATTAAATGCGTTTTATCATGATAAAATAGTTTTTTCATCTCATATTTAGGTATAATTTATATCTCATATCAAAATATATATAGGAAATATATCACATTAATATAAATATGTGTCCATAATGAATAATTCATGTTAATATATATCCTTATGTGCCTATCATGATGGTTACATAATTATTTTTCACCATACTGTTCCATGAGTATAAATCATAAGAAACAATACCATGACACAACGTGTGAATCGCCAAGGTTAAAATAATATCATTCGTGACCTGATAATATCAATAACAAAAATCCCATCCCTATGAACTCATATTTTCCCTTATATATGGGTAGGAAACTCCCATGCACAATCTCATGACCATGTAATGAAACACCATAGTCTCAATTATCTATTTCCCAAAAAGATAATAAATTTAAAAGGAAAAATTCTTCTTAAATACCATTTTGTAACATCCCTAGATCCAATACTCTCACACGTAGATGAAAACGGTTAGTTTTTACACCTCAAGTATACCTCCTCGTACACTAGAGGGTTATTAATCGTTGCGACAGTGTGGTGAATATAGTAGGGTGACTATATCACCTCATATGGAGTCATAATATAGTAGTAATAAATATTATAGTAATGGAAATAATGGAAAAAATATAACATATATCAATAAATGAAAAGTTAAAAAAATATATCGTATAATAAAAAAATTAATGATAGGATGGTATTTATGTCTATGTAAAACTTCTAAAAAAATAGATAAAATACAGGCTGATAATAATAAACTCAAAAAGAGCCCTCTCCCGAACCTCATGTTGTTCCTATCTCGAAACATCGGGAAAAATAGTAATCATCAATCAACTACAAGTTCCCTTTATATTTTCTAAACATATGTCCCTATAGTATTCTCAACTAACACATGATGACCTAAATAGGGTATGAGTAAAACTCAGTAGGTCAACACCTGAGTGTCTAAACACACCAATATTTAAAGAAGTGAATCAAATGAGGAAATTATCTATAGTATTAATTAATTAAAAAGTTTATAAAATTCATCTACAAACTACATTTTAATCTTTAGAGAATATATTTAGTCATGTTTTATAACCATACCAATGACAACCATATATCCCGTGTAAATCATGGCTTACATTGGAAGCATTCTAAATGTATCTAAGCATGTGTCATAACTGTTATAATCACAATGATGTAAAAAAGATATAAGATAACACTAGGTGAATCCATCTATATGAGTACATTAGTATATGTTAGTATATATCATGATGTATAATAATCCCACCATTTTCCATGGTATAGATTTTAATATAGGACTCTCAGCATGTTTTAAGGAATAGCTCGGTATATAACCATTAGAGTATGTGTTTGGGCATTGGACGATATATTTGAATCTCAGAATTTGTCAAGGAATATCCGGATATAAAATAATATCATCATGTTTCTAATCATAGCCTGGTATATAATCATCTTAGTATGTGTCACAACATAACCTACTATATAATCATATTAGTATTTTTTAGAATAGAAAATAACAACAAAAATAATATCACAGTAAGAAAACATAAGACCAAGTGGTAAATTCATCAAATTAGAATTTTTATTTCAATTTACCCAATTATTAATTTACACAAATAATCCATTTCCCATGGTGATCCTATAACCACAAAGAACCTAAATCACATGTTATTAGAAGAGAATTTGCAATCCTTTTTCCAATTCATTATTTTCAATGGTTCACTCACCTAATGTGTATCCATAATCAAGGGACCACCATCAATAAAATCCTTATAATTCCAATTCTGAATCTAAAATAGGATTTTCATCATTCTATTCCATGAATTAATTATTTTTCACATGTATTAGTGTAACCACCATATTGCATATAGTTAACAATTGAAATTAGACAATATGGATTGGATTTTGAACCCATACCTTTAAATGATGATCAAAAAAACAATTCCAACATGATTCACTAATTAGAACGAAGTTGTATTTGTTTTAATATGATCCTATATCATAATCTATCAAGATCAGAAACGACAGCAACCACAGTGAACATACTACCCTACAAAAGCTAGTGACAAAAGTGATATAAGGGGAAACCTGAACAGAATGACTTATTAGGGTTCTATTTCTGAAAATGAATGTTTAGAATGGATGGAAAGGCTCAAAAATTTCTTGAAAACTACCTTAGGTTGAGAGAGATCGGGAAGAACTGATGGAATAAGGATATATCATATTCATAATAAATTTTAAACTACTTCTCATGGTAAATTCATAGTGTGTAATCTCGTTAAATATCATATATTTTCTTTTAAAGAGATACAATGAAAAACCCATCACCTTAGATAAATTTTATCCCTAATCAAATATTACAAAATGATTAATGGAAGAACAATGTTTATTAATTTTCTGTCATGAATCTAGTTTATATATTGTACCTAACTACTATAAAATGGAGTGTTTGTTCATTGTATAAAACATTAGATCTTTCTGCCATGAAGGCTTATAAACACCTACAAATCATTCCCAGCCATGGAAGACCCTCATAAACCAATTTAATTTTTTTAACAAGAAACAATTAATCTAAATAAACATAAATCCATAATCTTTACTTCATTTTCCCCAACAAATATTCTCTATATTTTAACAACACTCAACAACAATGGTCCAACCAAAAGAAGAAACCCCAAAAATAGTAGTTTGATGAAAAACGCAAGGTGGGAATAACCTAGAAAAGAATAATATCTTATATAAAAATAATTATGTTAATGTATGGGTTGATAAAAACACAATTTTGACCACCAAATTTTTTTCCATATATAATAAAATGTATATAATAATATTTTTTTATCAAAAGTTTGATTGAAAAATACTTTTTATAGAGGAAAAAAGATTGTAGAAACCTGGTTCTTTAATTGAGGTAAAAATCCTTCCTTCTCAATTTTTACTTAATGAGATGGATGAAAAAGAAACCTATACGCTGTGTATTTTCAAGTACACACCATTTATGTAGGATTACAAACTGCATGATTCCATTACATGACAATGTAATGGTTCTTATAGGTCTTGTATGAACACAATGTGTATTTTCAAGTACACACCATGCAATTTTTTTTCATTGATGAAATCGGTAGTATCCTTCTGTTTCATTATACGAAAAAAACCCTTGTCCAAGTTCACAAGCAGCAGCTCCGTGGGCAGTTTTTCCTCCCATTTATCATCCCAAACTCTGATTCAAACATTGTAGGATGCGTTAGAACCCAATCAGTAAGCTCTAAATTCCTCTTTAGCTTTTCTTCATGAGTTTGTGTCTCTTTTATGTTATCAAAGGTTAGTGTTTTTTCTAATTTTGCATGCATACTCTATTCTTGATTGAATAAAAGCCCAACATTTTATGAGAAGAGTTGTATGAGTATGAGGTAGTTGGTCTTATGATTTTCATGAAATTTCAAGATTCTTATATATGTTGGAGTGCCGCATGCCCATTTTTGTGGTGTATCTTTATTTTTAGTTTACTCTTATTGTTTTATATTATTGCTTTGGTAATCGAATAAGTGTTTTAAAGTATGAATTATGTCATTACCTTGATTAAGGGCCACCTCATGGGTGAGTTTCCCTTGGAATGATCATTTATGGATGTTTTTCCAAGGTTGAATATGAGGCATTACTTGGTTATTTTATTGGGGTGGTAAAGTATTAATTACATTTATAATGGAATTTCAATTGTGATAAATTGTAATTGAATTGAATATGGGTTTTGGATTAGTGATTTATTATTTTCCCCATATTATACCTATTCTTGTTTAAGCATGTCTGGAATGTTTTCTCCAAATTTGATCTAACCCATGTAATGTGGTGATGGAAATCTATTCACATCACTTCGTGGAGGTGATTGTTCACACGTATGCACGAACGACATTATCATTTTTATGTGCATGGAAAGGTAAGACTATAAATGACATATTATTCTTTCATAATTATAAATATGTCTTGAGTGTCATAAATAAACTAGTATTCCATCATTATAACCAGTCATGAGTGATGGTGAGGGAAAATGAATTATATAAGTTCGTGATGTGGTAGTCCTCCATACACATGACTGAATAATTAATTACCAATTTGATGGAATTAGAGATGGATTTAAGTGATTATATAAACATAATAAAATCTTAGTGTTTTGAGTAAACTGGAGTTATTATTTCATCATGGTTTAATTATATTTTTAGTGTGTATAAGAAGAAACAATCCGGAAACACATAATTAAAAATCATACATTTCTTTAGGACTCTCTCATTTTCTTAACACCACAACACCTCTAAGGTGAGTTTTATTTATAAAATAAGATCTATATATTGTTAGGATATATTCTAGGAACGTATTTAAATAGATATTGGACAATACAAATAGGTTTTCTAGGTGTTATGAAAATAGAAAAATGGATTCCCTTTTATAAGAGAGGGAAGGGGAACTCTTAGAAAAGTATAAAATATATAATTAAAATAAATTAAATTTCATTTCAAAAGGGCTCTAAATATAATTTTTTATAATATTGGATGATTATGGGTCTAAATAAATTCATCAAATTAAAATTATATAGGTTATATAAATTTTTCAATTCTTATCTTTTTGGATTAATAATTATTTATCCTTTTAAATTCTTACCATGATGTTATGTAATTTACACATTGAGGATTAATATAATGACTATAAAATGAAAACAGACCAATAAATGAGTCATTAATGACATTATGAGAGATATAAAATTCAGTTTAATGATATTGAAATTTTATGATTTTTTATATCATTTATTATAATATTTTTTATTTTAAGACATCAATAATGTCAATTTTGAGACTATTCATTACATGACTTCTTAACAATATCATTTCAACAAGGAAAATTTGAAAAAAATACTTCTAAAACATTACTAGTATTTTAATTTAATCTAAATAATTCATGTAATACATTAATAATGTTGAATTATACTTATTTTGGTATTGTTAATATCATTTATTTTAAATTTGTTTTAATTGAACAATTATTGCATCATCATGGTGCAAGCCATTAATTTAATTATTTAGTATAAAAAAATTATAATTATACTAGAAATATAAATATAAAAATTTTACCTTATTAATAGTATTTATAGTAGAACATATCACCTATATAACCCTATACTAAAAGTATTTCAATTCTTAAAAACAAAAGTGTGACAAAATGCACTTTTCATTTAATATAATATTATAAATGTCATACACTCTTCCATGGGAATTAATAATTTCATAATTTAATAGTAATTTTTTTTCTACTCACACTCATCCAAATAAATTAGGACAAATTTTAGGATAATTTAGTAATATTTATACTATTATTTTTACCCTTAATCACCTAATTTTCCCTTAAAGGTATTAATTAAAAAATTACTAAAGTTACTATTCATCATGTAAAAAAAATGATATGTTTACTAAATTTATATTGTCTAATTAAAAATATGGAATCCCTTTCTCAAAATTCTAAATAGATAAATTTCATAAATTAATTAAAATTTTATCCAATTTAAGGAACAAGAAAACATGTTTTTAATGTAAAAACATTCAAAATATTGAAATGTTATTATATCAAAATTCATTGTGAAAATGATTAAAATGATAAAATTTTTATCAAATGAAAAAATGGATCTACTTATGGCTTAAAACCATTAAAGAGATAATTTAATAGCATATATTATTTTGGGAAAAATCTATTTTCAATTAACATGTAATATTCTTTAAAATTTCACCAAAATATGAAACATATCATAAAAACATGAAAAATTAAACTAAAGTAAATTTTGGTATTATTATTCCAAATAAAATGGTGATTTTTTCAAATATTATTTACAAAATAGAAATTTTTTTATAACATTTTCTCCATTAAAATGTGACAAAACTGGTTTATGGAAAAACAATGTTTTAAAGAAAAAACAATATTTATTATTTACGGTACTGAAAATATTATTTATTTTAATAAATATATAACTAATAAATATTAAAAATATGAGATATGATTATTCTATCATTACTTGGGTTGTTACACATATATTGAAAATTTAAAATCATTCCACAAAATTTATTGTTTTTATTGTTATTTAATAGAAATATCATTAAAAATAATAAAAACATTCTTGAGGAATATATACATTCCTCATTAATTTTTTTTGAATAAATAAATTTTCATAAAAGTTTTTTCAGATAATTTTCAAAGAAAATACAACTCCAAATGTAGAAAGGATGACTAAAGAAAAATAATGGTCATGATGGTGGAAAATATCATTCTTGATTTACACCTTAATGCAATGATTTCCTTTAACATGTCATATAAATATTAAATGGAAAATTTTTCCTTAAAACTATAGGAAGATTACATTTAATAAATTTTAAAAAAATTAAATCATGGGTACAAATTAATTTTAATAACTATTGGAGAATAATTTAAATATTATTTGAAACATTTTTTGAAAAAATGGATCTTGAAGAAAATGCGTTTTTGACCGAAGAAATAAATGGGGATGATTTTCTATAAAAACATTATTAAATAATTTATGGTGTTATTTCATAAAAAATCATGATTAACTAGAGGAGAATAAAATGAAAGCGGTTTACATGGAAAATCTAAAATTATTTATAATAAAGTGAATTCAAGAATAATCAATCCTGATTAAAATAATATTGAAACATAAACCCTTACCTATTTGATAATTTTTGAATGATAACTTTTCATGAATGATATAGATAAATTGTAACATAAAATATCATGAAGTTAGAAGGATTGATGAAATATTATGCCAAGTGCATGTATATAAACTATTTCAAAGAGATTAATTTCATAAAATAACATGTATCTCAAGAATGATGTTTTCAGTTGAAACCCTCACAAAATCCATATCATTGAAGCGAGATTTAATAACATTAGTAATTATGTATCGCAATAAAAAATCCATAAAATGAAAACTAGAATTAAAAAATTAATTATTGGTGGAACTTTCATACGTAATATTGACATATTATATTCAATGAAATAGATATATAAACCATGAATGGAAATTAATTTATGAAACCCCTTGCATCAAACATAACTTTAGTTGAGATCCTGTTATCCTCTAGTGTAGTGTTATTAAACATGTTATTAAATTATAAAATTATAGTATTTTTATTTATAATAACATATATTGTTGTTTAATAACATCCAACTACCATTTCCTTAACTATCATTCATTATCAATATTGTTTCAGGTGTTCATTTCCTTGTTTTCTACCTTATGTTTTGTCATGATTGTTCCAAATATTTAATATAGAACATAGTTAAATATTATAAAGATTTATATTAATGTTATAAATAAATTATTTTTGTTATTTAGATAAATATTTTAAATTATTATTAACTTTTGTACATTCATAATAATCACATCACTTCGTAGAGATGGTTGGTCATACGTACCCAAATAGACATTATTATTTCATTAATGGGTGAAATTATGAGGAAGTGGATTTGTAATTAATTTTCCAAAATTAATATGATACCATATATATAACATATATTAATTATATTTACCATTTTATGAATTCCATGTAAATAGTCTACGATAAATGAATTACATCATTTCTTGAGGTGGTCATCCACCATATAGAAAAAAACCTTATCATTTATTCAAATTAATGGTAAGGTATGATATTATATGATATATTTCATTTAAAAATGAATAACAAGTCATTAATATTATATGTCAACATAAAACCAATCCTTATTACCTTTCATATAAATCGTTAGTGAAGAAAAAATCAGATTGGTTCGTAAGCCTATAGTCCCCCATACATATGATTGGCTATATAATATTTCCTATGTAATGGAATGTAATATGGTATATATAATAATAAAATTAAGTTAGTTTAAATTTATTAAAAATATCAAATATAAAATTTATATACATAATTATATCAAACCTTGATAAGCTGTGATTGAAAAAAAAATATATTCTTTTCTGTGAGGCGGTAGTCCGCTGTACATGCGATCAATGGTTTTAATTCACATTTAATAGAGGATGTGATTTTGTAAGGTCATTACAATATCATAAAAAATATATTAATATGAAATATAATGTGGTTATTATATAACCATGTTTTAATAATGTATAATATATTTTGAAGAAGAAATATAATGAAATACACGGTTAGGGATATTAGCTTTCATTTATACAAAATCATTGGTTTCTATCAAATGACATAATAGGATCACTTTATGACAAAAAATTGATTCAATTATGGGGGGAGGGAAATATGACAGTGATTTGGATGGGTATTTAATGAACTAATGGGTTTTATAATTGTAGAAAGGAGATGATTGGGGTCCCCTTTTATAAGTGGGGGAGGACACACTTAAAATTTTTTAATTAAAAGAATTACAGCCACCTTTGTGTCAAGATAAAAGGATTTAAAATAGTAAATTTTTAAAACTATTAATTTATAATGTCTAAATATGATAATTAAATTGAAATTATACCTATATGTGTCATTTTGTAACACATATCTTTTAAATTTAACACCCAGTGAACTCATTTTATCCTTAACCATGCTAAATAATTTTTACTGTATTCAAAATTTATTATAGTATAAAATTAAGTTAAACTTATTATATACTATTAATTATTATGATTCTAATTATGGAATCATTTAATTTGTATATTCAAATCCTATAAGTGGTATAAATAAATATAATATTATACCCATAGATGTGTGAAAATCATTTTTTTCATAAAATTATTTTTTATGGAAAATATTGTCTCATATTAACTATATGGAAAAAATTAATAATTAGATGGATTTAAATTCGTATTTAAAGATATATAATATATAAATTTTATTTACATAATTCTCTATTTGGTGGTATTTTAATTATTTTATATGGGGAAACATATAGCACTTTATGTTAGTTTTTAGAAAAAATGGTATTTCAATGCCATAAAAAACATCTAATAAAATCTAGTATAAATATTTTTTAAATGAAACTAGTTGGATTTAATATTAGTAAATAATTATTATGTTATTTTTTAATAAATTTGGAGTAATAATTATAATTAATTTTTTAAAGGAAATGCGAATTTTATAAAATATGATATTTTTCTCTATTTATAAGAAAGTATGTTTTTGGGGAAAATCCCAAAATTTAAGAATAGTTTAATATAAATATTCTGATTCCAATAAATTATTATTTTTTCAAATAAATTTTCTGAAGTTTTTAAATATTTATTTTCTTATTTTGTGCTTAAAGGCTGATTAAACCTTCTTTTAATGAAAAATATTGTTTTTCAAAAAAAAAATATTTTTCATTCATAAGGTAATTAATTTATTTAAAAACAATAACTAACCATTGAATTTATTTAATAAATTAGTAAAAATTATAATTTTAATAATTTAGTTAGTTATTTTTTATACCTTCTAACATAACATCTCGGTTAAAATGGCCATTTTAACGTATAATATTGAGTATCGAGGTCTATGTAAACTAGCTGTTGTTTTCATCACAATATATTAAAGAGATTGAGTATATTTAAAAAGAGATATTTCATAATTTGTTTGGGTGTTACATTCTCTTATAATCCTGGTGTTTTATTTTATATATTCTATCCCTGATGATATTCCTCTTTTAAAATCTATAGGTGTTATGAATTCTAATTTTATATAAAATTTTAATTGACAATGTATTTTTTTATCATATCCATATTATCCATAATAAATTTATTATGGAATAATGGGATGAAAAAACTTTTTAGAAAAATATATAAACACATATATCCATGTGCTTGTGTCCATATTCTTATGAATGTGTGCGCATATATAAAATTTTTATATAGATGGATGATGTTTACTTTTTAATAGAGTTATATCTATAAATATTTTTTCAAGATGATTTGTGAAAATATGTCATATACATTGTTTTTAACATTTTGATTATTTTTATGTAATTATTCATTAGAATACCATAAACATCTATGAAGATCTCTAATTACATGTATACTTGTGAGGATAGATTATCAATTGTAAAACATATCCCAAATGATTATATTATTAAAATGCTAAGATGGGGGTTTTAGGTTCATTCTTAGTCAATATTGGTTGGTGATCTTTTCACAAGTTTTGATTACAAATTAATTAATGAATTTACTAATGGTTTATTATGAGGACCTAGCTAGTGGACTCTGGAAAAATATTTTTTGATATTAAAAAATTTGAATCCACGAATTGACATTACTTTAATCATGGTCATGCTCCCTAAATTCTATCACATGAAATATATCATTGAAATATTTCAATTTATTATTTCATTAATTTATATATATATATATTTAATTAATTTGTATTTTTTTTTAATATTAAATAATTTTATAAATCATTAAATACAAGAAATTTATCCATTAAAATTTTAATGGTGTATTAATAATAAATGTTCATACATGCATGTAATTTTTCAATTAATAAAGGTTAAACATAATGTATGTGTCATAGTTTATGTGAGAATGTTTGGTCACACCCTACACTTGAACTTTTTTTACATATGACATGGTATCCATTGGTACTAGTAAAGATAAATCACCACATTATAGAGTGTATAATTAACTATATTCCTGATACAAAATGTTACATGATAAGAGATCTCACATATTACATGAATATGGGTAGATTTCATAAATTTTGGTTATATATTTTTCTTAATAATTAATATGAATCAGTATCAACATCACGTCAATATATTCCCCATTTTTATTAGCTTTTTTTATTTTTATCGATGTATTGTTGAATAAATTTGTTAATTATATCAAAAATATATATTTAAATTTTATGTTTTATTCACTATTACATTGGATATTTTTCCTCATTTGAATGATCCAATTTTTAAATTATTTTTACCCAAATGACACTAATTATTTGGAAATTATTATGCATTTTTCTTAGTTACAATCAATGCATTTCTTTTATAGTAAATGAGACACAACTGTTACCTTATTTGGAAAACTAATTATGTGGATTTTTTTCCTACACTAAATAGTTGGAAAAACAGATTCTGAGTTTCAAAACATCAAATATTGTATTAATACTTTTTATAATAAGTTATTCGAAAATAAAATGGTATTAGATTCTATTTATTCTTTTAGTTAATTTGTAAATAAGGTTGATTGGAGAATGGACCACTTGAAATCAATATATATGTTATGAGCATATTTCGATAAAATACTTCTTGTGATGATCCGGTAATATTAATTGTATGATGTGAATGTTAAATATTGTGTTTGAGTTTGTTTTATTATTAAATTTTGAGAATTGTTTGTCATTTATAGTGTATTTTTGGGATGCATGATTTTGTATCATGGTAATGAGATAATTGAAAAACATTGAAACCATTTTTGGAATTTCTAGGGATCACTTCATTCATAATCCATGATTTATGAAACTATTCAGTCAAGTTGTGTATCTTGTTCTTCAAGATATAGGGTGATATAAAATATTGGTTAAAAGTTTCAGATTACATATTTTATGAAATATATTTCTATTTTTTTATTTTAAAATCTAATAATTTTTTATGATAATTTATCAATTTTATATGAAGTTTCTAATTTAGTTTCATTAGATTTATATTTTTTCAAAATTATTTCAATAGGTTTGATAATTTTTTTATAGATTTATATCTGATTATTTCTCTCTAGTCTATCCAAGACAACCATCTCTAAGGAATATTGAATAATTATCAAGATTATAATATGCCAATTTATTATAATCTTATAGAAATTGAAATAGAAATTATTTGATACATTTAATATTGATATATTCATACATTAGGAAAAACTAGCATTGATCTCTAAATTTTCATCTTTGTAATCCTTTTTCTTTATGCCTAGAAAAATACCTTAATAAGCATAGAAGAAAATTAAAATATATATGGGTTTTTAAATTTAATGAGACACTAGAGTACTCAAAATAAATACTTCTGGAATTCACATTTGAGGTTCTAGGAAAAAAGTAACAAGATTCACTTGTTTATTCCCAAAAACAAAAGAATATATCATGAAACTATATAAATAATTAGTTTCAAAATGATATTTTATTCTAAATAATGATGTTATAGAATTAAATTTTTTTAAATATTCTAATGGTAAATTCAATGTAATTAAATTTACTAACTGGATCATTTATTTAATATAAGTTTTACATGACATGGTAACTAACGACTCTCTGAATGGTCAAAAGACCAATATGGGACCTAAAAATGATATATACTCTATGATATATTTATTCAAACTATAATCCACTGATGATGTGGTGAATATGATACTCATAGTAGAAATAGATCTAGATGGATAGTATGGTGTACATAGTGAATCTTATTTTCCCAACGGTAGTGTAGTTTCCTTTATATATAAGATGGGCAATCATGAATACCTCAGTTGGGGAATTTATTGAAGCAAAATGAATATTTTATATATCAGTTATTCACCATTAGAAAATATTATATTGTTCAAATTTTATTAATTATTCATGACTTGATGTTCAATGTAATCTTGTTACGAAGATCCCAATGATCATTATACATATGAATATATGGGTCATCTAAAAAATAGTTTATGATATAACACATCCTAAAGAAGAATTATGATCTATTGATAAATAAATACATCCTCAAAAAAGGTCAATACCTAAATAGTAATTTTATATCATACACAAATTAACATAGGAAAAGGAAATTATTCTCAAAATTAGGGTCGATTTTGGAGTGATATATAATTTATTTGTAGGTTCAAATATCAATTATAATCTAAGATTATTACATATTTATTTGATAACAGAATAGGAATTTGAATTTTGTATTGAAATATTGTGATCTTCTGTAATTATCACATCATCAATTCATGCTTAATTTGTTAAAAAAAATATCTCACTCTTTTATAACAACTCAAATGTTGGTATATCGAATATAAATTCTGAATTGATTCTATATATGGTGAAGTTATTAACTCCTCCTATGACGAAGAATCATTATTGTTTTATTTTTTATGTATTTGTTGTATCTATAGTTATACTGGAGTTAGAATGAGATTTTACCTTCCTTAATATTAACCTATTTTATTTCACATAATGAATATATTAATGGATAATAAAAATAATGTGACATTTTTTTCAATGAGGTGTTGTCTTCATGTCTTCTGATTGATAATTTTAATTTTTTCAAGGTGAATGAGATCCTTTAATGATTTAGGGCAGATGGAATCTTCCTAATGTTGTAGAATATTCATGAAACGTTTCATATCTTCTATTATATTACGGTCAAGTATATTTAAAACGTGATATTCATCTAGTTATAATAGATTTTATATAAGTGTTTTACAATTATTTCTCCAGTTTACCTATAGTTATTTTTTTTGAGTTTTCTAATAATCATGTCGATATGATGTAAAATATATCATTATATTTATATATAATTGATCAATATAAGAAAATTGAATTCAAGGATTTACCTGAAAATTTTTAAAAAAAGGATTCATTCATCATAGGGTATGACAGTGGGAATATCTTGTATTTTTTTCATAAAATGATAATAGGCTATTTGCACAATTTTTCAAAAATAACATTTTTTATCAAGTGAAAATGAAGTATTTGTACACTCTATATTATATTGAAAACCTCTTTCCACAAGTGAAATGGGTAAGATGGTTCTCAAAAAATTATCTATGTATTCGGTATCCCTAGGCTGTGATAAATGAATCTGATATAATAACACATTATTAATTAAATAAAACCAGTTACAATACCATGAGATAATTCAATTTGAATAATTGTTGTGTGATATTTAGGGAACAATTGTATTGAACCACTCAAAAACACCTATACTCCAATGATATGGTTCTTGGGGGTGATTTTTTATATTAAATAAAAAAATATAAACATAGTCATCACATAAGGGTTGGGTTTATAATTGATATAAATCATTACTAATTTGTAATTTAGTTTTTATATGACTTATATATCCAAGGGTAATGTTACTCTATGTTTTTTTTTTCTAAATATGGATTATCTATTGAATCTAGGGAGTAGAAAGATAAAATAAAATTGAAACTCAAAATAAATATCTTCCCTATATGTTGATTTTGAGGTTTAGAGTGAAAATATTAGTATTTAATAATGCATTTACCAATTTTTTAGTCATTAATAATATCACCCAGTTGAATTTGGATATTTTTTTAATATAGTTATATATTTTAAGGATCACTTGATTAAGTTAAAATGAAGTTAACATAGAACCCAGTAAAAATTTTACCATATTGTGCATATCTATTTTTAGATTATTATGCTGATTGTTTTGTAACACCCTATGATTTAGGAAGGACATATCAATCACTAATTTATATTTTCATCAGTCAAAAATATTCTTTTCAATTGTTTAATCTTGACTTTAAAAAAATCCATAAGACATATGACTGAAAAAAATATCACATAATTGAACATTACACAAAAGTAAATATTAACTTTTAATAGATTCCATAGATAATTAAATAAAATAAAGGTGCATAAAATAAAATTATAAAATAAATATAATAGAAAATATTTACCTATAGAAAATTTCTAGGATAATTTTTATTAACCAGAATCATTAGTTTTAAAAAGAAAAATACACTGAAAAAAAATTATGAAAGGAGAAGTCATTTTGTAAAATAAAACATAAAAATAAATACAAATTGATGTGTTATTTTTTAAAAATTGACAGGATTGAAATTATAGGATGTAATTTCATAATATCAATTCTATATAAATATTTTTATTATGTGTAAAATTATTTGGTTTATTACATATTAATATATTAGCAGTATATAACTATTGGTATATTGTTCATATTCATAATGATTATTTTTATGTTACAAAAGGTAAATTTTCATAATTAATAATTTATTTAAAATAAAAAATAATTTTAGAGCAGAATAAAATGATATAATCGATAATTAAGAAAAATTATTCTAAAAATATTTTCTTTCAAAATAAATATTTTTCTAAATATAAAAATTCAATAAATATATGAAATAATATTATTTAAAAAATAATAATTTTTAGTAATATAAATAAATTTAATCCCTAAATTAATTTAGAAGCATTAAATGACACTAATTTATTTCTTCAGTGATGATGAAAATTTATTTGATAAAAAATCATTTTCTATTATATGTTTTTTATTTGTAAATATTATTAGTTTTATTTGGTGTAAATTTTTTATTAAATATAAATCTTATATATACATTATAAATTAATTAATATTAATAAATTTTTTATCTAGTAGTTAGAGATTATAATAAAATCATTTAATGATAAAAGGATATATTTTTCAAAGATATATTTTTATGTGTAATTTTTTAATCTTAATATATTAAATTTGTCATATTTAAATGATGAATCTAATGTTATAATTCAATGCACAAAAATTTATATTAACAAATATTTAATTTTTAATTGATATGGAATATTATTAAGAAAAGAATAATATTTAATATTAATTGGAATATATATATTATCATTTCATTTAAATGTTAAATTTCATGTATGTAATATTTAAATTACATGAAATAGAGTCTAAATTTTTAATTATCATATAAAAATATTCTTTGAAAATTAATTAAACTTTTTTATAAATATATGTTAAAAATATTAAAATTGAGTAACAAAGATAAAGGTAACATGAGGTAAATGTGTCCAATTATGGGTAAAGACCTAAGATATCAAAAAAAACATAATCATTAAATGGGAGGATTATGGTACAATATACCTCTACTCATGAATTATTTATTTCTTATACCCTTGTGTACACATTCCATTTTAAAAGAAATGCTTATACATTATGGAATAGGTATTGGTTGAAATTACACTAAAACTAACCAATAAAAGCACCCCTTCTCCACCAATCAAAAACAACAAAGTTTTATTTTTTTCACTCTTTAATCCCTGATAATGTTTCCTATATAAAATTATATTTAGGATTTTTTTCTTATGTTTCTAAGAAGGCGGCTAAAATAATTATATCCAGGTGAGCCCATTTCGAGAAAGAGTTAATTAATTAATGTATGTATATAAGATATTATCTTTGTTTTTTAATTATATTTTAACCTCAAATATATATAAATATCATTATAAACTCTAATTATATTCTATAAACAATATTATGATTTTATGAAAATGATACTATTATTCTATATCCATATACTCTTAATTATTCATTAGCATAACATATTACTGTTTGGTTTTTCTCAACCACCTACATGAATGTAACTATAAAAAGACAATATATTTTATTGTGAATAATGATAAAGTCGATAATAACAACAATATTTTATATTAATGTATAATTAATGTTTTTAATGTGTTTATTTTTGAGTGACACAAATTTTAATGGTCACTTTAAAACAATTTTTTTAATAAAAATATTACCAGAATCAATATAATTATTGATGGCATTCTCAAATACCATAATAATATAATCAATAAAATGAACATGGGACATTTGATAGAGTATATTAATGGTGATCCCACTACCTTTAGTAACCACTGAATGATTAACATAGTCTTAAGAAATGATGATTCATATCAGCACTATGGAACTTGTATAGAATATCAAATTTATTAACTTATGAAAGCAATGATGGAAAATATTTGACTAATATATTCTTAATGTAAGATTGAAATTGATTATTTAAATTTTTAATAGATTTAAATAAGTTATTAAGAGTTTTGAGTTTATTACATTGTTTGTTTAGTAACCTTAATGGATGTCGAGTGTAAAGTCAAGTGTTTATCATGTCAATTTCCATTCCTTGTAATATAATTCATAGAATTTTTTTTATAATTTATTATTTGTATATAGTATATATCAATGTAAAATATAAAAAAATTATTGATATTCATGAAATTTAAAAATTCATTCAACGTGATTTCTTTTATGAGATCCCCATTCAAATGTTACCATACCCATAATGGTTTATTTCCAATCACACATTGAAATAATGATTCATTATTTTTGGTAATGTTTGGGGTCAAAGAACCATTTATTATTAATGAAAATAAAGGCCCCTTTAACTAGGTAGAGGGAGACCCATTACATAGCCCAAAGGCCCAGTGAGCATTTAGCCCATTATATGGCCCTAAGGCCCTAATTTTTGGCCCAAGGCCCATTTTGTGAATAGTATTCCTATAGTGCCTGCCTACTACAATACCCTATAGTACCTGCCACTGCTAAAATGACATGCCGCCGCTATAGTTCCCGCTATTTCTATAGTGCTACCACTGCTAAAATTCTGCTACAGTACTGCTATAGTACCCGACACCCAATGGGGTTTAAACCCCCATTTTTCATATAGGATTAAGGGGTGCTTAATACTAAGAGAAACCCCAAACACAAATAATATTGAGTTATTAGTTTTAAATTAAACTTTAAATAAATAACATGTTATTTATTTAAAACAAAAACATATATTATTATCCCATATTTATGATTTGGAATAAATCACTTCTTACTATTTCACCTCCTTCAGGTTCCAAACTCAATAGAAGTGTTTCAAATTTGTGGGGCTGGCTATTCTAAATTTTTTATCAACATTCATTCACCTAAATATTAATTTTATTTTATTTCTTTTATAAATAAATAAATAAATATATATCCCTAAGTTCATTTTATACATTGAATTATGTTTTTATAAAAACATTCCAAGGAATATCTTTTTAACATTTTCTTAATTGGCCATTTCCTTATATATTTGGGCATAATTATAAAAGTGTGAAACAAATATTTTCATAACATCTTCTTCATAAATGAGTCTTCCCATTTACATCTTCATTTTTAACTATTATATAACCATAAAAAGTTTTCATGTTTTTAGAAAAGTTATTCAATTTATCATTTTTTATAAATTATTTTCTATCAATATAAATGTTATTACAATTAAATAATATTTCATCCAATTTTCAAATCAATATTATAATTCTCTTTTTAGTGTCATCATTATATTTTTCCATATCCTTTAATGTTTAGTATGTTTTTCTCAGGATATGATACTATGGTACCATCCAAAATATTTTTATGATGAAATTATAATATTTTATACAAATCATTAAAAATATATATATTATTAGATCATGATGGGATATGGGTGGCCAGTCCCTGAAAAATTGTTATATTTAACTTGTTATTATCCAATGTTGAGAAGGTAATGTGGTGTGGGTTGTTATCCCACAACGAATAGGATATGGTTTTTGGGTAATTAGGAAATTCTAATAGGTTCTGATTCCTCGTGGGATCCCAATTCAACAATGCTGTAGGGAAATGGTTCTCCTAGCCTATTATGATATAAATTAAATGATGATTAACATTTAAATTTTTTTGTGATATCTAAAAATAATTGTAAATAAAAAATCATGCGTTATGAAATATACCAATTCCATGATTATTGACCCACGTTTCTGCACTCATATAAATCAGTCATTATCTTATGACAAAATCCTCATTTCATGAATCACATTTTATGATCTAGGGTTAATTTTTTATGATTACCTTATAATATATTCATATACCTTTCTTATTTTATTATACCTAGATTTTCATGCTATGCTCACTTATGAGCAATGATTTTCCTTCCTTTTGATTACCCCTACTGATCATCTGATCTCAATAATTTTATAAATTTTGATTACTTTGGTTATGAAGAATACTATATCATATGACATGTTTATAAGGGTCTCTATTGTGTTGTGACGATGTAGAAATTTTCACATATTGTAAAATATAATTTTTCCATATCTAATCTCCAAATAAAAAAATCCATAATATTTTCATTGTAATATATTTTGTTATAAACTGAATATAATTTTAAATTGATGTAATATATATATATATATATATATATATATTATGGTTCGGTTCTCTCACTGATAATGTAATTCTATTGACTACTCATAAAAAATATCCAATTAATTTCATATGGATAACCCTAATTATTAACATATGTTAAAAACTTCCAAAACTATATCCACTAATTGGATTCGGTCAGGAAAACATTGAAATATTTTTGAAAATTACTCTTCTTAAATAATTTTACCAAAAATATCAAAGAAAATATAGAAATATATTTACATTGATGGATTATAATCTTGAACATAGGTGACTTGTGTAATATTATTAAAAGTTTAATTTTTAACTATCTTCTAATTTTATAAAGGGTAATTCCATCACTTACATTCCTAAAATGATATATTCATCTCAATATTTATATAATTATTTGAGGAGTATAATTTGATGACACTTTATATTGAAATTAACCTAGAGGTTAAAGATGATAAATAAGTTAGATTCTTTTATCATTTATATATTACTTACCCTCTTTATGAATTGATTCTTTTAAAGGAACCATCAGATTCAGAGTGAAATCATATTATAGATATTATAATATATGGGGTAAGTATATGGGATTTTTATCTTCCAGCTAATTTTATAATTTATTTTATGAAATGATTTTTGTTCCCACTTTCATAGAAAACCACAATAATTAAAGACTTCCATAATTTCCCAATTAATGATCATATAAGTGAAAAAATATAATACAATATTAAATAAACGTATTTGTGGCGTTGTATAATAATGTGTACCATTGATTTTGTATCCTAGTGTTCCATATATAAATAAGTTATGATAGAAAACTGAAACATTGTTAATATGATACAACCTTTGTTTATTATATATTAGAAATAGGATATGATAACTATATAATTTATTATTTGATTACAGGGTAATACTTATAGGTAAATTATCTTTGGGTAATAATTGATAGGTTGAACATATCTACAAATTTTATCTTAATTGATATTAAAAAAATTTAGTTAACATGGGGAATTAAAAATGTATGATATTGTTATACTTCTCTAGTTTCTGTCAAATATTATCTCTGATAAAAAACCATACTACATTTTTAATTTTAAAAACACCACCTTCTTACAAAATGATTATAGATGATATTTATAAAATATTATCAACCTTAAAATAAATTCAAAATAGTGATAGAGATCCAAATATTGTTTGATATTATTTTTGTAATAATTTTAGATTTTATGTAAATTGTATTTTAATATATGCTATATTTTTTTCTTCCTCATTACCCCATCCATCCTCATGGGGTAATCGCCTTGGATATCTATAATTTCATTATATTACCCTTACCAAGTCTTCATTAAAGGTTTTTATTCATTAAAATAAGTCATTTTAAATCATCATCCTTCATATTATTTATCTAAACTTATCTACCCTATTTACATTTCATAGTCATTATGACCTTGGGTTCCATCAAGAAAGATTTTTGTTTTGGGATTTCAAATTTTGTGACTTTTTTTCATCTATTAAGAATAATTCAACTTTAATACTAAATTAAAAACCATATGTGAAAATTGATTCATCATGTTACTATATATAGCCTTTTATAATCCAATTTTTTTTTAGAAATGATGATTTATTTCTTATTTAAAATTTTCTTCCATCATAAATTAGATTTATTATATATTCCTAAATTATTTAGATATGAAAATATAATTTATTCATTTTGATTTTAATTAGTCTTATTAAATTGAATATCCTAATAATAAAAAATTTATTTTTATATAAATTCAATAATGGGATGTCTTATATATTCTTAATATTGATTTGTTATTAAATTAAAGAAGGAGTTTTAATAGAATATGTTGAAATGATATGTAGATATGTATTATAATTATTTTTTAGTTGAATCAAAATACAAAATAAATGCCTAAAAATCATAATGTTTTTACTAAAATTTTTACCTCCTTATGTGACTGTGGTTCTTTTCTATGAAATATATTTGGGTGTGTGGGTGGAATTAGTTTTTCAATGAAATACAGATTTTTATAAAAGTGGATCTCTCATTATTGTGTGTTCATTGGTGTGGTAATATATTATTTCCTATACTTTTTTTAATTTCATATCTATTTAGACTATAGAGAACATAATGGGAGTGCATTGGTTTTCTACAAGGGATTCTATATACAAGAATCCTTTCATGGTTATCATTTGAATTTCTTATATTCACACCATAGATTGATTTTGAACTATTAATGATAGTCTAATTTTGAAAATTTGTATATGGTTCCTTTTTCATATATATGGCTTGTTAGAATTATGCATTGACAAGTGACTTCAACGTCTATTTAAGATCATTATTGGTCAACATGTCTATTTATAAAGGATTTTTGGATTGAACATAAGTAACCTATATATACATTTTATTAGTCCAATAGAAACTCTATAATAATTCATTAACTAAAATTATATCATTAAAAATATTTCATTTTTTTCATTAACAATAATTTATATTCCTTTCTTATTTGGAGAACATGTTAATTTTTAAATAATAGTCTAAAATTTTAAACCCTTATTAAGTTTTTTTTATAGAAATAGGAATAATTATATCATACATGTATTTATAACTTCAATGAATTGATTCACATGGTAATGGTTGGAAATAAAACATGGGGTAAAATATTATTGAGAATGGTTTCTCACAAAATAATAGAAGACATTATTTATTTACATATTATATCTCTTTCTATATAAGTAATACTAAACACCTTATTAGTGAGAGAAGATAGATATAATAATTATATTGGATATATCTAGTGACTGGTTGGGGCACTATGTTATTTCATGGATATAACTAACATTACCATGTTTTTTGTTTTGTATGTTTTTATCCATTTAAGTATTCATCCATAATGGATACCCATTACTTTTTTCATCCCACATTTTTAGCCAGTTTTTATTTTTTATATTTGGTTGATTTTATAAAAAATATTTATTATTTTTATGTAGTAGTCCTTACGGTTAATCATTAGATGATTCATTGTTAGTATAACAGACTAGGACCCCCACTCTTAGATCCTATACTAAAATCTAAAAATTTATATTCCTGGATATGAATTTTATAAATTTGACCCAATTTTTTTCAATTAAAACCATTAAACATAAAAAATAAATCTTTTATCACTTAAATTCCAGTGGATCTTTCATTTTTTATTTTAGACAATTTGGATAAAATTCTACATAAATGATTCACATGTATTTAAATTAGAATTTATCCCACCTAACTGATCATTTATTATTCACATTAAGACACCATCCAAATACAAATTAAATTACATACATACATAAATCATTCAACAACATTATTTAAATCCATGGTAAAAGGAATCATTTGAAGGGTGAGATGAGATGTACAACAAGCATAAGCATTAGAATAAGTAATTTAATGTAATTAATGGGAATAACTGTGCATAAAGGTATGATTCTATAATCAAAGTTCATGAGAGATTATAAAAGAACTCATTACTCTAAATATCTTGATCATCAAATATGAAAATGTATAAGAGAAAATATTCATCATAAAAAAATATCAAAATTCTTGTGATATCGATCTCAATGATTAAAAATAATAAATACCAATAATAAAAAATTAATACACCTTTTGATAACATGGAGAATCAATTATGTTAAAACCTTTGAAAACCCATTCAAATCCATTTTAAAACACTTTTTATTAGGATAAACATATAGAAGAGTTCAAATATAATCATTACAAAATGCACTGTGGAGCTATAATGGGTTGAAATAGTTCAATATGGGCGGACTTGTCATATAAGTTGTAATGGGATCACCTGATGCTATAAGGGTTACCTAATCTTGTAAAATGTAACAAGATCACTCAATTATATTTCGGACACCCCATTTTATAAGGTATAACAGGCTCTTCCAATACTTTCTGATCCACCTCCTCCGGTAAGATGTCCAAGAATCTCAACATTAACAAAACACATAAAAATCAATCTGCATTCTTTTTAAAACATGATTATTCCATGGAAACGATAGAGGTGTCATATCAATCTTTTTGAAACATGAATAAATATTGGAAAAAAATGATTTCTATAAAAATAAATTTGAAACGTGGTTATCCCATGGAAAATAACTAGGTTCCTTAAAAATATCATTGAAAAATGATTAAACAAAAGTAATGAAATGGGTTCCATATAAATCTCTTTGAAACAAAGTTAAGATATTGAAAAGAAATAGGTTCCTTAAAAATATCATTTAAATAGGTTTTTTCTATATAATTGTTAATGGTTTGATATAAATATCATTGAAACATGATTAACCCATGGAAATGAAATTGGATCTATAAAAATCTCTTTGAATCCTAATTAACCCATCGAAAAGAAACTGGCTCCTTAAAAATAACATTGAAAACAATCATAATCAAAATTAATAAATAATTAGTATGTTATCAATAAAAATATCCCTAGTGTATGATATGTAACAACAAGGGTTTTTTCATTGATAAAGATAAATTCCCTTAAAATACCATTAAAAATAATTTTAGTAAGATAATCGCCAAACATTAAAAGTGTCACATACCACTTAGAAACATTTGAATCATAATCCCCATAAAGGAATAAAACTTAGAAAAACCATAAATTACCATATAATAAATAAAGTCCTATTATTAATTGTGATAGGGGTACATATACCCCATATAAAAGAAGTTTTTTGTACAGAAAAATAACTCAATTTATGGAGATTGAGACGAAGTCTCTTACTACATGAATAACTTTTTAATAATGACATTCATGAAAGAATAACATTAATTGGAACTTTTAGTATCGTTAAATAAATGAAATTAATTATTAAAAAAGTCATAAGACATTATATACACCACATAAAACTTATTAGGTTAATAATAAACAAATAAAGAACAATTGAATGTAATTTTAGAGGAAACCCCTTACTCAGAGTCCAATTCGTCATGCTTGACCTATATATTCCTAAATAATAAATTCATGTTAATTATTTACTTTATTGAGAACCATTGAATTATTTTTATTATATTTATTTCAAATATATATAATTTTAATACAAATACATAATCAATTAGGTTACTGTTAGATTTTTTATCATATTCTACATATATATAGAAACATCCCTTTGTTTATCAACTAAGGTAAATGAGGTCATTATTTAAAAATCTATAGAATAATTATAATGAAATAATTATAACATTTTTGCGTCAATTATAATTTTAAAATCAATCAAAAAATATGGTTATGAAAAATGAACCAATATTATGATAATATAAATGGTAGGCTATACGCATGTCCCGAACCGTCCCCCTGGGCCCGTATCGTGACTACCCCAAGCCCGCCTTCCATAGGCCAGGGGCTGGTGACTAGAGAAAAAGGTGTAAATCCCTAATATGGGAAGGAATTTCCTTTATAACTGTAAGAAAACACAATAGAGTACAAAACAGAAAGAAAAACACTAAGTAAACCTGTATACAAATGAATTGCTGGAAAGTAAAAGTGACCGGAAATACAAGCCCAAATTTAAAGTACAAGTACAACTAAAAATCAAGTACAACTGAAGAAAAGTAAAATATCTATTGGGTCATCCTATAGGGGTTGCTACCTTAAGGGTAGGTACAAATGGCCTCCTCAGCACTCTCGTCTGTCCATCTGCTTTGTGTACCATCAGGCCGAGTGGTCCACCTCTAAGTACCGACCAGTCCTGCTACTCTCTGCCTCAGTCAGCACTGTCCATCATCTATAACCAACACAACAAGGTGTGGGCATAGCCCGTGTAGGGGTGATTATAACGATAATTAGTAGGGACCCCGATACCCTCAAGGTCTCACAAAATCCAACAAGAATAAACAAAAAAGTATGAAATCAACAGATAACCATTACTTAGGTATATGACCATACATATAACTAAGTTATGTAGTGACCCATCTCAATCACGAGGAAAACAAAAAATTCATTGACTCAGCTGAAACCTGGATTTTCATTATTGAAACCACAGCTACTAGAACTGCTCCTCTGTCGAGTACAGTGGGCCTGCTGCGACACTAAGGCGCTTCTCACTAACCTTGGACTACTGAGGTACTCCTCCTGTGGAGTACTATTAGTCTTCTGCCAAATACCAGGCGCTCCTCTGCTTTGGGTCTGCTTCCAACTACCAGGCGCTCTCCACTAGGCAAGTCGAATCACTCCGAGTGGAATCGGTCAAGCAGTCATTAGGTCTCCCAGCTACCAGGTGTCCGTACTCTATCTGCTCGTCTCTGGAAGGATATTCTCAATGAGCTAGTGTTCAATACTCCAACTATCACGAAGTTCCATGAAGAAGTATCTCAATGTTCCGCCACATCATAAGGGTCTAAATGCAATAGAAGGTGCGTCAATCGAATGTCCAGTCTGTTAGTTATTAGCCATTTAGTCCTGGGGGACTGGTTGGATTCATGTATGATCCAACCAGACTGCAACTCAAAAATACCTCGAACATCAGTGCGGTATTCTCAATGGGACAAATTCGTTTCAAGAATACTGGCACCACTGACAGTTCATCAAATGGTCATCTGGTGCCAAATATATGGCCCAAGAAGTTAAAGGTTCAGAAATTGGACCGGGTCCGGTCTGACCCGGTTGGACCGAATCGGCCGAACCCAGACTGGGCCGACCCGGCCTGGGTCTGACCCAGCCTGTTGGGTGGGTCCGCCCGCTGAGTTATTGGCCCGGTCTGCTGGGTAGGCCCAGTGGACTGCGTGGGCGGTTTGGTCCGGAGGTCGCCACATAGGCGACTCGGCCCAAAGGTCAGGGCCGGTTAGCCTAGCGCCATGAGGGGCGCGGCTTGGGCGACTCGAACCGGGAGGTAGGGTCAGTCAGGAAACAATCGGGCAGGCCGCGTGGAGTGCGGGCTGGCAGGGTGTGCCGAGCAGGGCGCAGTAGGAGCTGGGCAGTCCGCGGGGGCACCTGGCAGGCCGCGGCAGGGGCCTGGAAGACTACGGGGGCACCGGGCAGACCGCGACCAGGGCCGGGTAGGCCGCGGGGGCACCGAAAGGGCATCAGGCAGGCCGCGGGGGCGCCGGACAGGGCGCAGGGGCACTAGGCAGGGCGTCGGGAGGCCGCGAGAAGGTGGTCCGCGTGCCGGGTAGGGCGTCGGGAGGCCGCGGGTAAGCGGGCAGGGCATCGCTCGGGCCGGCGGGGGTCAATCGGAAGCATCGGTGCGCCGTGGGGGCGACGCGATTTGCGGAGTTTGTGGGTATCACGACCTTCGTTATTGTTACCTTCATCATCGCTGCCTTATCGCCATGCCATAGAATGCCCAAAAAAAACAACCAAGGATGTCAGGCCTTGTTAGGTTGGCCTGCATCCTCTGTGTTTTGAGTAATATCAATTGGTTCATTGAAATTGGAAAGATTAACATCAATTATTTACAACCACGCAATGATTTATTTTCAAACAATGATGAGAAAAGAAAAGGGATAAAACACAAGGTAAACCCCCCTACCGTTTATTCGTCAATCAACATTCGTCGTTCGTTGATGGAGTCGCAGAAGGAAGATGATGAAACTGTCATTCGTCACATCTGCCACACGTCCCCAATTCCGAGCTGCGTTGGTTCATTGACGACGTTGCAAAGGGAAGGATTCGAGGAAGGAAGTCGAAGAAGACATCATCACGGGCGTTCTTCGCGTTCTTCGTTGGAAGAATGGTTCTTCGTTGGGAGATTTTCTCCCTTCTCCCAAATTCAACAAAAAGAGAATGCCAATCCAACTAGTAATGATAGATTGTCTCTTATTTTAATGTTGTCACATAATTCAAAAAGTAGAATTAAAATTACGTAGGCTCCACTTAATTAAACCATGAGTGTTGGCATAATTAATTAAAAAGGGGATGGTGGTAACAATTAATGGTATAGGAGGTCAAGGGACTTCCCTCTCATTAATGAGGGGAGTTGGGAGATTTTCCACACTGCTATTAATTGGGGGGTTTAGTCTCGTGTGGTCCCCATGACGTAACCTCTCACGGGAGGTTATGTTCGGGTGGGCCCCACCACCATAACCTCTCATGGGAGGTTCGGGAGTGGCAGTCCCATCTCCAACTCCCAAGTGGAGTTTTTAACCAACAACTACTCACACTCATGGTGGCTCAAAAATAAAATAAAGTGTTGTACACTTTATTTTATTATTTTTAATAAAAAGCCAAAAACTATCTTTTATTCTCAACCAACTACCATTGAGGTGAAAGTATTCTTAAGATAATATAGGCACTTCGAGTTCAATGGTTCCCTCATATTTCAGTTCCAAGCACCGGTTCAAATGTTATAATTACCCGCACGTACGTTTACTAAACGTACCTGAAGAGAACTTCAGAAATTGATTCAAGGAACACCGGGCCTCAGAATCACGTGCCATCAGTTTTCGCAGACTTGTAAAATTACCATGTGTTTAGAAAAAAAAATTCCACAGAATTTATAGGACATTACATTCTCCCCACCTCAGGGCTTTACATACCCATAAGCTATAACTCGAACTATGGGAATAGATCAGGGTACTGAGCATGAATCTGAGCCTCCCGCTCCCATGTGCTCTCCTGGATGTTCCCGTGCTGCCAGGGAATGCACACCAGAGGTGTCGACCCTCCACGTAAGAACCACTCCTATCAATCCTCAATCTCTAGTAGAACCTCCGTGAAGGTCTCCCCATCGTCGACGTCCAGATCTCCATGGTCGATGATGTGGTAAGGGTCATGAACGTATCTCCTTAGCTGAGATACGTGGAAGACATCGTACACCCGATGTAACTGAGGTTGAAGAGATATAAGGTAATCCACCTCACCTACTTTGGTGAGGACCTATAATGTTCTGATGAACCTCAAAGTTAACTTTCCGCCTCGGCCAAATCTCTATAGACCTCATCGATGTGAGACCCGTAGAAAGATTTGGTCACTATCCTCAAACTCTAAAGGTCTCCGTCTCCTGTCGGCATACGAATTCTATCTGCTCTGTGTAGTATTCATCCACTCCTGGATGATTTTAACTTTCTCTGTGGTAGCTCGCACCGTCTCTGGTCCAACTAGTACTGACTCCCCAGGGTCATTCCAGCACAAGGGTGACCTGCACGGTCACCCGTTCAACGCCTCAAAAGGTGTCATACCTATGGTGGAGTGATAGATATTTTTATATGTAAAATCCACCAAAAAAGTGATACTCCCAGCTACGAACGAAGTCTAGGACACATGCACATAGCATGTCCTTGATGGTCTAAATGGCCAGCTCAGTCTGACCATCTGTCTAAGGATGGAAGGCGGTGCTCATACATAGCTACGACTCGAAAGCTTCCTACAACCCCTTCCATAGCTGGGAAGTAAAATGTATGTCACGATCGGAAACAATAGAATAAGGTACTCTATATAAATGCTCAATATCTTGCACAGAGACTCATCCCAAGCTCTCTACTAAACCCTGCACTCTGATCGATAAGAAGTGGGCCGACTTGGTGAGTCGATCAATGATCACCCAAATCGAGTCGTGACTACTGGATATACGTGGAAGACCCATCACAAAGTCCATAGATATCCCATCCCACTTCCACTATAGGACCACTAAAGGCTGGACCAAGCCTGATGGTACCTGGTGCTCTACCTTAACTTGCTGATAAGGGAGGTAACCTGAGACAAATTCTAATATCGCCTTCTTCATACCTAGCCACCAATGGTGTCATCAAATATCATGATACATCTTCGCCACTCCTAGATGTACTTCTATAGGGGACATGTTAAACACCCTCAACACTTCCTCCTGAAGTGACACTGGCACCAAGGTACATATTTTGAAGTGGATGACATGATCTCCACCTTCAGAAAATCCATCAGGTTCCTTCCCTATGGATATATCAGAACGTCGTGTCTCATAGTCAGCATCCCCATGTTGTGCCTCCCTGACTCACTGAAGAAGTGGGGAAGTGACGGTAAGAGACTGAAAAACGGTTTCCCCATCTCTATCCACAAAGGATATCTATAAACTAGCTAGCTACTCTGTCTCCTCTCTTAGAAGCTATATACCAGATCTCCTGCTGAGCACATCTGCAACAACATTCCCCTTCCCATGGGTATAGACTATCTTGGAGTCATAGTCCTGGAGGAACTCGAGCCATCACAAATGTCTTAGGATTAGGTCCTTCTGAGAGAAGATATACCGGAGAGTCTTATGATCAGAGTACGCGGTAAAACGTTCTCCCATCAGATAGTACTACCACATCTTCAAGGTGAACAACACTACTGATAACTCCGAGTTATGGGTAGCATAGTTCGGCTCATGTTGTCTCAACTACCGAGAACCATAAGATATCACTGCTCGCTCTTGCATCAGGACACACCCGAGTTCGGTCCCTTATGCGTCATAGTAAACTATGTATCCTACGCCCTTCTCTGGATGCCTCATGATGGGGGCACTAGTCAGCCTCTTCTTCAGCTCCTGAAAGCTCTACTGGCATCACTCCGACCACATGAAGGGTTCCCCCTTCTTTTTCAAGGCTTATAGTGGTGATGCAACTTTGGTGAAGTCTACAAAGAACCTCAGATAGTATCCAGCCTAACCCAGGAAACTCTGTACCTATTTCACACTCCTGGGTGGCTCCCAAGAAAGTACCACCTCTATCATTGCTGGATCTACTGCAACTCCAGCCTCCGAGATGATGTGTCCCATGAAGTGAACCACTCGAATCCAAAACTAGCACGTCAAGATTTTACGATAAAGCTAGTGCTCTCGGAGTGTGTCCAGTACTACCTGCAAATGGTAGGCATGTTCCTCCTCAGTAGTTGAGTAGATCATAATTTCGTCGATGATGACTACGACAAAGAAATCAAGGTATGGCTGGAAGATCCTTTTCATGAGACTCATGAACACTAATGGATTGTTGGTTATGACGAACGGCCTAAAAAAACTCGTAGTGGCCGTAACAACACCTGAATGTCGTCTTATGCACATCCTCGTATTGAAATCTGAGCTGGTGATAGCCTGATCTGAGGTCTATCTTTGAGAACCACCGTGCTCCCTTCAGCTAGTCAATTAGTTTGTCAATCCTTGGGAGTGGGTACTTGTTCTTCACAGTCACCTAGTTCAGTCGATGGTAACCAACACAGATCCTCAAGCTCCCATCCTCCTTCTTGGTGAACCGAATAGGGGCTCCCTAGGGGTAAACACTATGCCGGATGAATCCCTTCCCCTGCAAGTCCTCCAGCTATACCCTCAGCTCACGAAGCTCAGTGGGAGACATCCGATATGCTGGAGTGGATATCGGTGTCGTCCCGGGGTACATGTCAATGTAGAAGACCACCTATATGTGAGGAGGTAGTCCAAAAATATCATTATGGAAAACATCTGCATACTGGACCACCACTACAGGATAAGCCAGACTCTCCACATAAACTACTCCGAGGGTAAGGCAAGCCAACTGGTGAGTGATCGGCTGCACCCTCCTCCTAGTAAGTCTGTCATGTGCTGCAAAGGTTCCCTTCTTGCTGGTGTAGGTAAACCTGGTCGCATCCATCCAGAAACACCACACTTTTTTCCTAATACATCTGATCTGAGAATGGAATGTAGATAAGCAGTCCATTCCTAAGATGACATTATAAGGCCTCAACGCCACTACTAGGAGATACTAGCCAAAGCTCTCACCTCCAAGAGTATGCTATCACTGCCGGCACTAGTGCGTATTCGTCGAATCAGCTCCCATAGGAGTCTCTAGACGTAAGGATCGAACTAAGGGCTCCTTTGGAATCTCTGATTTCTGAACGAGGGATGTGGAAATAAAAGAGTGACTGGCACCTGTGGCTATAAGAACTGTAGCTATGGTAGAATAGATACAGATAGTACCTCGTATCATCTCGGGAGTGCTGTGATCGTAAGCCTCAGCTGCCTCGATCTGATATCTCCCCAATCCACTTGTTCCCTATAGTCGGGGGTTGACCTCTTGGTGGTGGTGGTGGTAACACATTATAACGTCATTTACTGCCAGCTGTATGTCCTTCTCCTCTGCCACACCCGCCTCCTCCCAGCGGACCGCCTCGTTCGAACCTCTACCTCTGTCTGGGAGGTCCCTCAACTATCTGCTAATCATCTAAATGGCAGGTCAGATAGTCACGAGCCATGTGACCATGCCCGCCGTATTAGTAACACTGCATGATCCTGGAATGACTAGCTCTGTCTCCATGCTGGGTGCCCCACACAACTAATCCTAAGTCATGCGATTGACCACCAGTAGATCTGGTCCTCTTGGTCCTCTGTGACATTTGTCTACTTCCAACTGCAGAAGACTCCACTACATGTAGGCTAGTGGTGGGTCTCACTAATGGAGACTGCTCATCAAGGAAATTCTTTACTAGGAGAGCTCTCTCTAGCACCCCCGCCTACATCGGGATGCTGACTGAGATCATCGATGCTCTGATCTCGCGACTGATCCCCTACTCAAAGGTCTAAGCCCTAATGAATGGGTCCTGCACCATTTATTTGGAGTAGCATGAGAGGTAAATGAACCTCACTGAGTACTGTGCTACTGTCATGCTACCATACCGCAGATGAAGTAGCTCTTGTATCCATACCGCATGAAGGGTGGCTGGTACAAAATCTGCCCGAAACAGGCTCTCTAATTCTACCCAGAGCAGGGTTGCCTCATCATGAACCTGGATCATCAGGCTCCACCATTTTCCTGCTGTTACCTAATGGAGGATGGTAGCAAGGATCACCATGAAGTCAGCTGGTGTCCCTACCAGTCTAAAGACATTCACCATAGCCTCCAGACAATCCTCAGCTGCCTGTGGGTCCGTCTCTCCCCTGAACCTGGGTTGGAATTGGCGCTAGAACTTGTAAAACATGCTCAAGCGGCATGAATTGTCTGCTGCTGGGGCTGGTGGCATCAGAGGCCCAATGAGGAGTAGTACCGCTAGTGCCTCCGCTAGTATAGGGCCCTGCACGGAGGCCTCTTTGCTCGGTGGGCTGTCAAGGCGTACGATTCTCAGGGCTCTAACTAGTCGTCTTCAGAGAGGCATTTTGAAAGAAACAGATGTGACATGGTCAAAGGATTATACATGGTGAGCTAACCTGGTTGAGCTGACTTAAAGAATACATTTGAAAACATACACATAATCAGTGTTTTCATGCACTCATTCGGAAATCAGAAGTTACGGTCCTTGTGTATGGATATGTCAGCCACCCGCACCAATAATGGACTCCTGGAACTGAAAATCACACATAGTACCCTTAACACTATTTCTTCATAGAAAAGAAAGATCATAGTTCTATGTTCTATGGTAGAACCGACTCCTCTGATACCAATTTGTCACGACCCGTCCCCCGTTGCCCATATCGTGACCACACCAAGCCCGCCTTCCATAGGTTAGGGGCGGGAGACTAGAACCAAAGGTGTAAATCCCTAAACTAGGGAGGCATTGCCTTTGTAACTCTAAACAAACACAACCAAGTACAGAACTGGAAGAAAAACACTATGTAAAACTGTATAAAAAAGAAGTGCTAGAAAGTAAAAGCGGCTGGAAATACAAGCCCAACTGTAAAGTACCAGTACAACTGAAAAGCAAGTACAACTGAAGAAATGTAAAATTGATATTGGTTCATCCTCTAGGGTTTCTACCTGAAGGGTAGGTACAGATGGCCTCCTCAGCACTCTCATCCGTCCGTCTACTCCATGTACCGTCACACCAAGTTGTCCACCTCCATGTATTGTCCAGTCCTCCTACTATTGGCCTCATTTAGAATTCTCCGTCATCTACAACCAACACAACAAGGTTTGGGAATAACATGTGCTCGGTGAGTATAATGATACTTAGTAGGGACCCCGAGACCCTCAAGGTTCGAAAAATCATACAAAGATAAACCACAATGTTTAAAATCAATGGATACCCATTACTTAGGTATATGCTCATACATATACCTAAGTTAGGTAGTGACCCATCTCAATCATGAGGAAAACACAAAAGTTGTTGACTCAGCTCAAACCAGGATTTTCATTATCGAAACCATGACTGCTGGAGAACTCCTCCTCTGTCGAGTATAGTGGGCTTGTCGCGACACCAAGGCGCTTCTCACTAACCTAAGACTATTGAGGTACTCCTCCTGTCGAGTACCGTGGGTCTACTGCCAACTACCAGGAGCTCCTCCACTATGGGTTTTCCACCAACTACCAGAAGCTCCCCCTAATAGCCGGAAGAGGTACTCCTCATGTCGAGTACCGCGGGTCTGCCGCAAACTACGAGGCACTCCTCTGCCGTGGGTCTTCCGCCAACTACCAAGCGCTCTCCACTGGATTAGTCGAATCACTTCGAGTCGAATCGGTCAAGCAGTCATCAGGTCTTCCAGCTACTAGGTGTCCGCACTCTGTCCTCTCATCACTGGAAGGATCCACTCCACAAGCTACTAGAAAATGCTCCAACTATCGCGAAGTTTCTTGAAAATGTATCTCAATGGTCTGCCATGTCATATGTGTCTCAACGCAACAGACAGTGTGTCAATTCGATGATCAGTCTATTAGTTATTAATCTTTTAGTCCTAGGGCCCTAGTTGGAATTGTGTACGATCCAAATTGACCGTAACTCAAAAATACCCTGAACTCCAATGGGGTATTCTCAAAGGGACGTCTTCATTCCAAGAATACTGGTGCCTCTGATGGTTCTTCAAACGGTCATTTGGTTCCAAAGATATGGCCCAAGAAGAAAAAGGTTAAGAAATGGGATCGGGTCCTATCCGACCCGGTCGGACTGACTCGGCCCAACCCAGTCTGGGCCGACCTGGTCTAGGTTGACCCGTACAGACTCGCTGGGTCTGACCCAGTCCGTTGGGTGGGTCAGACCGCTGAGTTTTTGGCTCGGTCCGCTGAGCCCGACCCAATGGACTGAGTGGGTGGTTCGGTCAGGAGGTCGCCACGTAGGCAACTCGGCCCGAAGGCCAGGGCCGGTTCGACCGGCGCCACGAGGGGCGTGGCATGGGCGACTCAGCCTGGAAGTTCGGGCCAGTCGGGAAATGAGAGGGTAGGCCACGCGGAGCGTGGGCCGGTCACGGGTGCGTCGGGCAGGCCGTGGGTGTGCCGGGCAGGGCGCGGCAGGGGTCGGGCAGGCCGCAGGGACACCAGCATGGCGTCGAGCAGGCTGCGGGGGCGTCAGAAGGGAGCCGAGCAGGGCACGGGGGCACCAGGAAGGCCGCGGTATTGTCCGTCCAGGCTGCAGGAGTTCTGGAAGGGCGTCGGGCAGGCCGCGGTAGGGGCCGGGCAGACTGTGGGGGCGCCAGGCAGGCTGCGGCAGGGGTCGGGTAGGCCGCGAGGGTGCCTACGGGGTGTCGAGCAGGCCGCGGGGGCACCGGCAGGGCACAGGGCAGGGCATGGGGGTGCCAGGAGGCCACAGGCAGGCAGGCTGCGTGTCGGGTAGGGCACTGGGAGGCCACAGGAAGGAGGGACAGGCGCCACATGGGCCAGCGGGGGTTGGCCGGAAGATTCAGTGTTCTGCGTGGGCGGCACGATTCACGGAGGCCACGTGTAGTGTGACCTTCTATGTTGCCGCCTTCATCGTATTCTCCTCATCACCATGCTGTAGACCTCCATAATATATAAGAATCGATAGAGGATGTAGGGCCATGTTAGGTTGGCCCGCATCCTCCGCGTTTAGAGTGATATCAATTGGATCATCGAAATTGGAATAATGAGCATCAATTATTTACAACGACGCAATGATTTCATTTCAAACATTAAGGAGAAAAGAAAAGGGATAAAACACAAGGTAAACCCCTACCTTTGATTCATCAATCGACATTCATTGTTCATTGACGGAGTTAGAGAAGGTAGATGATGAAGACCGTCATTTGTTGCATCTGCCGCACATCCCCAATTCCGAGCTATTTCAGTTCGTTGACGTTGTTGCAGAGGGTAGGATTTGAGGAAGGAAGTCAAAGAATAAATCTTCGCCAACATTCTTCGCGTTCTTCGTTGGAAGAATAGTTCTTCGTTGGGATCTTTTCTCCCTTCTCCAAAATTCCACCAAAAGAGAATGTCATCCCAACTAATAATAATATATTTTCTATTATTTTAATTCTGGCATGTAATTCAAAAAGAAGAATTAAATTACATAGGCTCCCCTTAATTAAACCATAGATGTTGGCACAATTAATTAAAAAGGGGAAGGTGGCACCAATTAATTGTAGAGGAGGTCAAAGTACTCCCCTCTCATTAATGAGGGGAGTTGGGACACATTCTACCATCACATTAATTGGGGGGTTTTAGTCTCGTGTGGTCTCCACAACGTAACCTATCACGAGAGGTTATGTTCAGGTGGGCCCCACCACCATAACCTCTTATGGGAGGTTAGGGTGTAAAGATCCCACCACAAACTCCCAAGTCTATGTTTTAACCAAAAACCACTCACACTCATGGTGGCTCAAAAATGAAATAAAATGTTGTACACTTTATTTTATTATTTTTTATAAAAATCCAAAAACTAACTTTTATTTTTGACCAACTACCATCGAGGTGAAAGTCTTATTAAGCAAATACCGGCTTTGTGAGTTCAATGGTGCCCTAAGATTTCAGATCCGAGCAACGGTTCAAAAGTTATAAAAACCTGCTCGTACGTTTACTAAATGTACCCGAGCAAAACATTAGAAATTGATTTCGGGCACACCACGCCTCAGAATCATGTGCCGTCAGTTTTTGTAGACTCGTATAATTCCCATGTATTTAAGAAAAAAACTTCCACAGAATTCTCGTGTCTTTACAATGCATGCATGAGTAATGTTCCAATTTTTCAAAGATAATTATATAAAGAAGGTATGTAACATTTATATTTAAAAAATGAGGATTATATAATAAATAAAATAAAATATAATTAAATATAAATTTATATATCATTCTAGTGATACAGTGATGAAAATTGAAGAATCACATCGCATTGAGGAGGTAGTAGTCTACCTGTCCATGAATGACATAATCACATTTTTAGTATGAGTAATGAAAAAATGAAAATGAATTATTATATGTAAAAAAATAGAATTAGGGACTAAATATAATAAATATTTAATTTCTATCATAAATTTTTACTAAACCCATCCAAAAAATTCCATTGAATTTTTGAATGAATCACAACGCTTTGGGTAGGTGGCAACCCACACTGCCAAAAATTATGTTATCATATTTCCTAAAATTAGAAGGAATGAATGTTTTATTTATATAATAATTACAAATAGATAAATTTATTTGAAATATAATATATATTATATAAATAATTATGTTCAGAAAAATTCACAACCATGGGTGGTGGTAATGGAACGATGAATGACATCATTGTGTGAGGCGGTAGTCCGCCGTACACACAAATCCTGATTTTGTTACCCATTTAATGAATGTGTGTATAAGTGTAGTAATAAAAACACAGACACATATATATAACCTATGTATCTTGATGATATTGAGGATATTATATTATCATGGAATAATTATTATTTAAAGGGTGGAGAAAATAATAAAACCGATGTACTCTTTGAAGAGAGTTACTTCTTCTTTAGGTAACTCCTTTGGTTTTCATTAAAGGACTCCTTTGGTTTGAATTATGCCCATGGATTGAATTATAGTATAAGAGTAGGGATATATATGTATTTTATTTTTTTATGGTTTTTATGTGTCAAAATTGGTAGGTGTAAAGAGTAAGGTATAGGTGGTGGACTTTTATATGTTAGAGAGAGAATATAGTTGTTATTTTTGAAATTTTTTGAGTCATCGCCACAATTTACTTGTCCCCCAAGGGTCCAATATAAACTATTATAGAACCTTTTATGTGTAAAGGTATTCATATGGATATAAAATAATTTTTATACTTGTTTAGGGACATTTGTACGATATGTATTCTAATTTTAATCATTGTGTATGCTCATTTGTACTTTAATCACAATAATAAATTTTATTTTATTTCAATTTTTTTGTCAAAATATTTGTTTAAGTTACTAAAACATAGAAATAATTATTATTCCTTATATTGAATCCATTTTTACAAATTAAAAACACAATAGTGGATTAATTTTATTTAAAATTTATCTCACAAATGTTATGAGAAAGAATATTTTTTTAAGGTGAAAAATTAAAAAGATTCTTATGTGTTTATATCTAAAATTATTTTGAAAAATGAATAAAATAAAATATATCATATAAAATGATATAAAATATATCTGATTATACTTTTGAAATAAATGTTAATTTTATTTAAATTAATAAATTATTTGGATGAAAAAGTAGTTTACAATAAAAATCATTGATTATTTACTATTCATCAAAAAGTAAAACTTATCAGATAAATACAAAGAATTAACAAAATGTAAACTCTGATATTCAAATTTCAAAAATTATGTTTTTTTATTTAAAATTTATATAATTTTAAGAATTTATTTTTAACACAAATCTTCCTTTAAAAGGCTATAAAACTGTTTTTTAGAAATTTATATATTTTTATACTTAAATTTGGATTAATTCCTATCTTAAGAATATTAATAATATTAGATGAATTTGAAATTTTTTTAATGATTATATAACATAAAAATTTTATTAATATCTATCAATAACGGTGGATAATTAAATTTATTACGATAAAATTTCATTCTGGTCATAAAAATTAAAAACCCATCCATTATATTCTACTAGTCTTTATCTTCATTTCTTAATAATTTGTAACAAATGAATATATTTTATAAACATGTTTAATCTATATTTTGATAATTTATTTTATCTCATTCATTCACAAAACTCCAATGTCTGGGTGATAACAATAATATTAAATATTAATAGTACATTTTTGTTCTATAAAACACAGTTTCTTATGTAACACATGTTGTTGAAGAAACCTAATGTTGTGTGAAACACAAGATAAACATGGAGTTTCATATAACAAAATAGAAACTATGAGTTGTTCATAACTCAATATATCAAATAATTCAAATTAATCTGAAATAATATATTTCATAAAATATTAGGATGTTACATCATACTAACATAAAATGATTTTTCCATCAAATTTCATCTTGGTTACCAAATAGTTAATAAATTTAGAATATAATTATTGAATCCCAAATTATAAAAAATAAATATATAAAGAATACCTTATAAGGGGAAGTGTGAAACAAAATATATACACGAAGTTACACATTTCAATCTTTCAATGTACGAGATCCATGTTAGAAAGGGAAGATATTGTAATGGAAAAAAAACCAAAATATGTATATAGAGTTACTCAGATATTTTATCACTTATAAAGTGAACGATCAAGATAAATTTATCAATAAAATAACTATAAAATAATTTTTTGTGAAAAGTACATTGATGTCATCTTAGATGATCATAATAGGAAAATAGTTTTTTAGATCCTTCTACCTGTTTGGAGGAATTATATTATCATCTAGAATAAGAGGATATGGATATATGCTTACTTGTCAAGTATAATTTCACTCTTTATCCAATTTCCACCAGAATCGATTTTTTTTCTCCAAAATTTTAGTGTATAGGATTTATCTAAAGTCCTCATAACCATAAAAGGTATAATTAGATATTCACCCTGTCACTAAAAATTAACTAAAAAAATAGTTAGCACATGGTAACGCAAATTCCGAAATGATTAGACCATAAAATGTTACATTAATCATCATAATTAATAACCCATTTTCTAACAAAAAAAATCAATAAACAAATATGCTTAAAATTCCTCAAAAATTTCTTAAAAAGATTTGAAACTCAATGATTAGAATGATTTTATCAAATATTCTTCCCAAATAAATAAACCATAATTCCGAAAATAAAATACAATATGTTCGAAAAATAAACATTATCATTACCCATAAAATATTTTTTTACAATATGGACATTACATAGGTTTATGTTAGGCATGAAGCCTATATAATCCTTCTGTAATGTGTCGATTCCCCACCTCCAAGTCGGACTCGACGAGTTGTTAGTGATAATATGGGTTGTCCCCAATTTTTTCATTATTACAAAATAAAAAATCCTCCCAAAAAACATAATTTTGATCCTAGGGCTTACAAATATATCACCCCAAAAAAATATCTAAAAATAACATTGATAACCTCAAAATGTTTACTACTTCAAACCTCTAGTTAATTGTCTTAAAATTTTGAACTTATGATAGTCTTTATATTTATTTTATTATAACAGTATTCATAAATGTTAGGATAACCTCATTTGAAAAATATCTTAATATTCAATGTTATCTAAAATATCCTTTGATAATAATGATAATTGGCTACGGCCTGCACTCATGGATCCTATGTTGAAATCCATAACATTACATTCACTTGTTGTATTAAAATTATTGCGACACAATTTTTTATCTCATCACCTTTAAACATTTAAAAAAACCTGTGTAACTTATATTATCGAGGAATTTTGTGGTTTAAAGTATTATATATTTATTAAAACCTCTTATATAAAAAATTCACATGTCTTTAAATGATTATTTATACCAACTAAACCAGATTTTATTTTTCACATTAAGCCACAATCATCATCCATTTTAAATCCCTTATAGACATAACAAGTTCAAAACCATTCATTTGAACCAGGGGAAAATGAAACATAATATGGGTGGCATCAAATGATCAGTAAGGTTAAACATAATAATTAACAATTTAATGTCATCTATTAGCATAATATTTTATAATTTTATGATTACATAATAAAATTTCCAGATAAAATCATAAAAAACTCATTAGTATCAAAAACTATATCATTAAGTATGAAAATGTTGAAAAATAATGAGTCATGAGAATAAATTTTCAAAATACATGTGATATCAATACCACTCATTATAAAAATTATAAAGTTACAGAAATAAATTAAAAATTATTTTAGTAACTTCGAGCATAACTTTAATAAAACACGTTCAGAACCCTTCAATACCCTATTAATTAGAAAAACCATATATCAAAATTCCAATGTAATCATTACCCAATGAATTGGAAATATATAATGGTATTACCAAACTCAATATGTGGAAACCAATCATATAATATTTCAAAGAACCACAACATGAATAAAACTAATAGAAACAATCATCATTCCTTTTACAATTTGATAAACCCATGAAATAGAAATGGGTATGATGTTAATATCATAAAAACATGATTAAATTAAGGAAAATAAATGGGTTCTTTTAAAATAACCTCAAAATATGGTTATCTAATGAAAAATAAATCTATTCCATAACATTCTCATCGAAACATGATTAACCCAAGGAAATGAAATGGGTTCCATAAAAATATCTTTGAAATATGGTTAAACCATGTAAATGAAATTATTTTCGTAAAAATATCATGGAAACATAGTTATATTGTGTAAAGAAATGGGTTCCATAATAGTATCAATTATTCATGATTATCCCATGGATATAAAATGGGTCTCATAAAAATTTCATTGAAGAAAGATTAACTAATGGAAAAGAAAATATTTTTTAAACAATATCATTAAAACAATCATAATCAATCCATATAAATAAGGAGGATTGTATCAATATAAAATATCTTTAGTGTGTGAAAAGTAACAATGTGGTTTTTTGATGTTTATTAATGGAAATTAAATTAAAATATCATTTAAAACATTCTTGAGGAAAATAGTCTTTTAAAAATTAATGTGTCTTATACCACATTGAAACGTTTGAATCATAAGACCACTTAAAAAATAAAATTTTTCAAAACATTAAATAAAATTATAATAAATTAATTAATGATATGAAATATAAATGGGATTTTATATACACCTCATAAAATAAATTAGGTCTATAATAAATTTTCTTAATGAATGGATATTTAGATGATGTTCCTTACTACATGAGTAACTTTTGAAAAATGATATTTTTTAAGTAATAATATAAATTTAAACTTTTAATATCATTATATAAACAGTAAACATGATATAAAATGTCATAAGGTAGTATATACACCCTATTGCTGTTTTTTGTGCATAATAAAAAATATGTCTCAATAGAATTTAAATTGAGATGAAACCCCTGACATTGTGTCTCATTCGTCATGCTTGTCATATTTATTCATAGATTATAAACATATGTTAATTATATTTTTTCTTGATAAAGTTTTACAGGTCTATTATTACATTTATTTCAATTAAATATAATATATATATAATTACATAGTCAATTAGGTGTAAGATGGATTTTATGACCACAACCATCTTATATGTCAATACTGGATTTTGTATATCAAATAAGGATAATGAGGTCATTATATAAACATATAAGAAATAATTAACATGAAATAATTATGAATTTATTACATCAATTATACTTTTAAAATCAATCAGGAATGATGAAGATGAAAAATAAACAAACATTATGATCAGGGAGATGGTAGGTCATACGTACACATGAGTAACATTCCCATTTTCCAATGTTTAAAATTGAAAGAAGGTAAGTAACGTTATATTTTCAAAATTATCATTATATAATAAAAATAAATTATATAATTATATATAATTATATATATTATTCTTGGGATATTTTTATGAAAATAGAATAATCATGCCCCTTTAAGGAGGCAGTAGTCCACTTGTCCACAAATGATGTTATAACGTTTTCAATTTCTAAATTGGAAAGAATTAAATAATATGTTATATTTAAAGTTATATAATTATGTTAAAATTATATAAAAATATTTCATTTATATAATACATTTTTATTAAACACATTCTTAATACATTCCATGTAAATTATGAATGAATCACAATAATTTGAAGATGTAGTAGTGCACACTTCAACAAATGATATCATCGTATTCCAAAATTTTGGAAAGAATGATGTTTTGAGTAATATAATAAATAATAAAAACATAATGAAATAATAAATATAATATATGTTATATAAATTTTTTTTACATCATACTGAAATACTACGTTAAAGGTGAGAAGAAAATAAACGACATCGTTTCATGAGGTGGTAGTTTGTCGTACACACAAATGGTGATTTCATTAACCATTTGATGAAAGTGTGTGTGTTTTTGTAGGATGAATCCTTAAAATAAAACATCTCAATATATTGAGGATATTGATGTTATTATATAATCATGGAATGAGAATAATTTAATGTGTGTAGAAATAAATAAATGAAAAGTTCTCATTGAAGAACATCACCTAATCTTCGACTAACACTTTTTGGCTTGCACCAAAGTGATTCATTGGATTGAATAAAATGAAAATAGTGAGAAATATATGATTAGAGGAGGGAATTTTTAATTATATTTGGGTAGGTAGTGTATGATCCAAAATTATTTTGATGTTGGAAGAGTGGGATTGATATGGTGGACTTTTATAAATGAGGGAGAGGAAACACATGGTATTTTTTTCAAATATTAGTGTTCTCTACATGTTTTACTCGTCAACAAATGGTCCAAAGTGGAATATTATAAAAATTTATTGTTATAATTTCCTACATATTTCCAATAATTTTATTATACAAGTTTACGTCTATTTATACAACTTATATTCTAAGATTAATCATTATGTAAGCTCATTTTTCTTTAATCATTATAATTAATTTTAAATGATTTTACTAATGATTTGGTAAAAAACTAAGTTGAACTTACTAGATATTAAAAAATATTCTTATTATAAATATTATATCCATTTTTTCTAATTCAAATCATTTAATTGGAATAATTTTATTTAATATTAATCTGATAGACGTGACGGGAAATTGTGGTTTTAAAGTGAAAAGTCTAAAAGAATACTGAATTTTGATTTCTAAAATAAATTTGAAAATTATTTAAATGGCTTGAATTGAATTAAATGATATAATAATTTATTAAATAAAATTTAAAACCAATTATATTTTTAATTTTTAAGTATAAATTATTTACAAAATAATGGAATTTTTAATTAAATTCATGTATTTTTCCAAATTGATCCAAAAATGAATCTTTTAAAAAAAATCAAAAATTAACAAAATGTATATTATTAAATTAAAATTTTAAAATGTAAGATTATTATTTCATATTAAATTCATTAAAATTTGAAAAATTTATTATAAAAAAATATTCTTTTAAAATGAGGTGAAACTGCTTTTAAGAAATATAATTCCTTTTGTGCTTATTATTTTATTTATTTTTATGTTATGAATATAAAATTTATTGGATGAATTTAAAAAAATTACACAAAATTTAACCTAAAAATTTAATTAATATCTTCAAATAATAGTCATTTATTTAATTTTATTAAGATAAAACCTCATTCAGGTATTAAAAATAAAAACACATACTTTATATTCAATTGAGATGTATATTTATTTCTAATTATTTGTTAACTAATGAATTTATTTTATAAACTAGATTATACTTTATTTTCATAATATTTTTAGTATAATTATATCCTGATGTTCTTAAGGGCTTTGTGATATCTATCAGAAATATTAATAGTATATTAATGTTCTGTAAAATTGTAGTTTTCATGTAACACACATCATCAATGAAACCAGATATTGCTTTCAACGAAAGATAAATGTAATGTATCATATAAGTAAATCTAATATATTCCATGTTAATGAATCAAACTATCCAAAAAAAAGAAAATTAACTTTAATGAAGATATTTCTTACAGTTTCGAGATGTTACAATTAGTCTTATTGTACAACTTTTAGGATGTTTTAAATACAAAATAGATATTTTTATTTGTATACCACGACCAAACTATATAAATATTCTATATTATTCAACAATGAAATACATAAATTAATTTTATGTTCTATCTAGTTAAATCACACGAAAGGGTTAATTTGAAATCTATGGAACTATTTTTGAACCTACAGGGATCATAAAAAAGATTTGGTTGTTGTGGTGGACTAATATAAATATTTGGATTGGAAACACCATTCTTCTATATTAAATTAAATTTTTTCTATAAATTAATTTCATAATCTGTTAAAATTATATTATTTCCCACCACTAAAAATTATCTCTTGTGCTTTAATAAATAAATTATGAGATGATTATGTTCTATGGTATTAGAATACAAATATAATGATATAAAAATTATAGTACCATGAATGTTTATTAAAAAACTTGACCACCTTAACATTAACTACAGAGTAGGACACACATAGGATAATAGGAATAAGGAGTCCATTTTTTGTATTTTTTTGGTAGGGGTTTTAATAATATTTTATTTATTTTAATTTATAAAAACATTTTAAATTTGAATTAATAAAATGGTAATGCTCATGTGAAGTATGTTAAATTCCAATACATTATTTCTAAAAAAATTCACATGTTTTTATATCTGTTTAGAAAATTATTAAACATTATATATTAAAATAAATTATTAATTATATTTATCTTTATTTTTATAAATAACTCAAGAATAATAATATATACCTTATAATTATATTGATCATTCAACACATGTTCTATATTTTGTGTATAATTTTTAGTTTATCATGTCATATGACATGTCTAACTGGTAACCAAAAATCACTAATTGAGTCCTAAAACATATAGAAGTAAACCCTTACCGTTACATTATCTTCATAATGGGGATATGATTTAAATTAAATTATCCCTTTTCCCTTTGGTCCTATTATCTGACAAAAAATTATAAAATCATTCAAAATATGAATTTTTCAATTAAAATATATGGGTAAATTTAATTTAAAGAGACCAATACCATTTTATCCAATAAAAAAAAAGAAAAATAACATAAAAAAATAAATATATGAATGGTTATTTATATCATTGTAATATTTTAAATTGGATCAATATTTTTATACATTTTTTATAATTGAAAAAATATTTAGTTTTCATATATGAATCATGTAATTTATATAATTTAACTTACAAAAATTTTGGAATAAATTGACATTAATTTAAAATTTTATCATGGAAAATTTTATAAACTAAATATTCATAAATTATATACCAATTTTATACAATAAAATTCAATAATATGAAAATATAATATTCCATATCATAATTTAATAAATTTTAGTCATTAATAAAAATGAAACATTATAGGGGAATTATTTTAAATTCCACTATAATATCGAAATATTTTTTGATTTTTTATATTTCAAATGTGCCCAATAATCCTTTTTTATTTGTATTTTATTCTATTATAATTAATTTTCCTCTATTTGGATATAGTTATTTAGGTCATCTTAACTTTATCTACTGTAAATGACGATAATTATAATTATTATGTGAATTTATATTGACATTTATAATAATTCAAATGGATTATACTTTTATTAAATAAAAAAATATAAAAAATAACTATATTTGATTCTTAAAAGATTAAGAAGAATGGGAAACATATTATATAATCTTTCCAATAAATATTTAATTATAGAAAAAATTTATAAAAATTCACTATTAAATTATTTTGATATTATAAGATAATAATTTTAATAAATTATATCAAACTTATTTTATTTATTTGGGTTATTATTTATATATGTTAATAATTTTTTTTCATAATAAAATCACAACTAACAGTAAACCTATTACCATTGAATATTGTAATATTAAATTTTGGATTTCTAGTATTGACAAATAATATTAATAAGAGTTTTCGAATAATTTTTTGTGGATAAAAAATGGTTTATAAAATTAGAATTGATTCTTTAAGACATTTTGTTATTTTTAAAAAACATTCCCCTACAAGATAACTATTATCTATAATAAAATAATATATATAATTTTAATCAACAATTGTAAATATTGTAGGTGTGAACTTTTAGTCTTTAACAAAAAAATGATAAAAAAATGAATAAATTGGTAATTGGGAAACAATGACGATGCATTGATGATATTATAATGAAAAAACATAATTAATCATATAATAATGAAATATTTTCTTAAAAAATGATGTAAAATACTATTTATGTTCACATAAAAATCCATTATTTCATTTCTTAGTTTGTGAATAATTTAATATTACATATTTTATGTCAAAATACTTCTCCCCACCAAATTAAAATACTAACTCTCATAACCACATAAAATCCTATTAAAAACATAACATTTTATTAAAATTGTATATATACATCATTTAGTCCTCAAAAGATCCTCGATGACATTTGGCTATCACCACACAATAATCCATCAATTTATTATTCGTCTAAAAATTACATTAAAAATGAAGAAAAATTAGCATATCTTTTTATTTTTATTATTTTTATAATTATTTAGCATTATTCTTATTTCCATTTTAAAATTATATTCATTATAAATAAAAATTTAAAATTTTATTATGGTACTTTATAATTTAAAAAATATGAGTAATACACACATATTTATATTTATATTATGTCACTCCCTTTTTTCACATGACTTGTAAATGATCAGTTTACCTCCAATGAGTATTTCATTAATTCATTAATTGTAAATAACAATACATATAATTTTTCTAGATGATATTATATTTTATGTGTGTGTTTTCTATATTTTTATTATTTTAGATTTAATTTTCACAATGGATAAATAACAATAATCAAAACTAATAAATTTAAATGTAAATCGAGTAATTAAATAAATTAAGTGGTGCCATTCATCTTCAACAACAATTTAAATTAATAATTCGAACTGACAATAAGTGATAAATATAAATCAAATAATTGAATATTTATTTTTTATTAGTAATTTGGTTAATTTATGATAGTAAAATAATAGAAGAATAAATAAAAATGGAAAACATTACCAATGATTGATTATTCTACAGTGATTATCAATTTCTTTCTTGTGATTCCTTTCTTCATACACCTTATTCTCAATTAATTTTTACTCATAGATATTTTTTCGACTAATATATCTATCCTACCTTTTTGGAATTTATTTCATTTAAATAATAAATTTAATTCTATAACGTTATTGTGAGAAATATATCATTATTTCATTTAAATGCTTTTCTTTTTCTCATTATTCTTCAAAAATAAATGTATGTGACTTCTATCTCACATATTATTTTGTTCCCATTTTTTAGATTTAAATTTATTTCTAATTATTGATTTTTTTGTTTCTTCTATTTTAAATTTTGAAAAAAAATATATGATAAACTTCTTATTTCCAATCATGACTTCGTTTCATTTCTAATATTTGGTTTCATTATATCATGGATGATATCTATCATATATATAATGTTAAATTATTTTTTAATATTGAATAATTCAATAAATTATTATGTTTACCCAAATTATAACCCCCTTTACATTTAATGATTAATTCAAAGTCAATAATAATCTAATATATATGATTTAATTATTTAAAATGTTTTCATTTCGTCATGATTTCACTATTTCATGTTTATAGACCTGCATTTAATGATTGAAGCATTTATTTTTATGTCGCCTCTATGATTTGAAAAATATAATAATGTTATGGGTGATTCATAAATTTTACATCCTTTTAGTTCATAAATTTATAAATTTTCTCTTTTTTACTTCATTATGCAAGGATGTGATGTGGTTATCAGTATTCACTACTATAAATATGTACATTATGAGATTATTGTTTCATTATGTTATGTTTAGTTTGTAGTAAACCATGATTTTTTTATTTTTCATTACTATTCATGTTCCAGATTCTATGTCATATTTTTAATATCCCCATATTATATACATTATAATACTATTCATATTATATGGTAATGAAAATAATGATCACCCTTGTACTCTTTCTAGTTCATATATACTCTTTGATCCCTTTATTCCATCACATACTTGGATATTAGTCACTCATTATTTTATGTTTGTCCATAAGTGATGTTATGCATTGATAAAGTAAGGATTGGTAAATATGAGATCCCCAAGAATATATAATACATTATTTCATATAATTAGACAATAAATATCCCAATATAAAAACACTACTAAAACTCAAAAGGTTTAGTGTCTTTATGGAATAGAAACACAATCATATTATTTCACTATAATATTCAACATCTCAAACATATTCTCCACATGTGTTTCTCACCTATACAAATTTTTGTATAAATGATTCTAGGGTTGTTTGAAACATAAAAAAATGGATATATGAAAATATAAATAATGGAAAATGTAGATGAATGTTCCAGGAAGGATATATTCATAGAAAATAAACATGATAGGATGAAAAAATATTTAGAAATGGCCTATTTAATGGAATGAGGATAAGAAATCATAAGAAGAAAACAATTTGTTCGATATAATAATAATACCATATAGAATAACATCTAAAAATAAAATGATCATCACAAAACACTAAATTTTTTAATTAAACGACAATATAATCATATAATAGAATAACCCGGAACATTAGAGACATAACATAGGAACGTGCACAAGAATAATATTGGAAATTCCAAACATTGGGAACATAAATAAATATATCATGTCATTATTTAAATTAGTAACATAGCTAACCCCATCATGACTATTAATAAACATGTGAACATAGATAACTACACATTTTTAATGAATAAGATGATGAATATACACAACCTTATAATGTCAATGAGTAACATAAAACTCTAATGATATTTAATTCTTTAAAAAACTAATTAGAAATATATTTAATACTAGGAATACCTATTACATAATTATGAACTATATATATGTGTTTTATATTCAATTAATCTATCATTATAATATCATTACCATTGAAAATAAAATGGGTTATATTGAAATTTTATAATGTATCACATAAATGGTTGTTAAAAATTTTGTAATAAAAATCCTGAAATTTAATCAACCTAAAGAAATATATTAAAATTTTATTTAAATTTTAACCTAATAAATTTAATTTCATAGATGATGGATCTCATATATATGGTGAGGAAAATAAAAACATAAAGCCCTAAAATATTTTTCATTACATTTTAATGATGTTATAAAAAATTAATCGATATAAACAACATTTAAAATAATTTTCAAATGTTAAGAAGTTGATTTTTTTAAATTAAATTTCCATAATTAACAACCCAATAATAAAATATTTTAAATATGTATATTTAATTTTGATAAAATGTGTATTGAAATAAAATTATTTTCACATAAGTGAAATGATGTACTTATGCAGTTGTTTCAATAATACAAAATTATATTTTGAAAAGAAATAAAGAAAAAATGTATTATAATATTGTATTTTATATTAAAACATAAAACTAAAAAAATATTTACGAAATAATATTGACATGAAATAGATATAGTAAATAGTAATAATGATAATTAACCTGAATAACTGAATATATATATACATAGTATAAAATAAAAAAATATGATTATTTTAATAAGAAAATGTAATATCTACTCAGTAAAATAGAAAATAATATATCAAATTGGGTAAGGTTAAAATATATTAAAAAATGAAGAATGATAATGATCTAATGAAATATAGATTGAGTTATAAAAATCAATATGGATTTTAAATATATAATCCAAAATATAGAACATGAGTGAACATGATTTAAAATAAATTGAATCAAATGTAAATAATGATAAAAGATAAATGTAGGATATTTAATGAAGGATATATTCACAAAATATTTTGTGCATATTATTTATATTTTTGGTATTAGATTTAATGATATTTTATTTTATATTGTATGTAAACCTTTCAGAGAGCATACTATTTTAGTATTCCTTCTATTATTATATATAGATAATATAATCCACCTCTAACATTAAAATTCATAAAAAAATTATATTAATTGTTTTTTATGTGATAATAATATTATATGTTTAATATGGAATCATATTATTTCTAAAAACATAAATTATAAATATCATTACTACATTTTCCATTGACATAAGATATCATAATTAATTTGTTTTAAGAAGAATAAATGTTTGGGATAGACTGTATGAGTTCATGGGAAAAAAATTTATACAAATAAAATCACATAAACATGTGTTTCATAAAATACGAGTAAATACAAGATCCTTGAGGAGAATACCATAACCCTAAAAAGGCGCTCTAACCATATTTTTTTTTCTGATATTCATTAAAAATCACTATCAGATTTATATAATCCCGGTTGAAGGTCACATCTTCTGAAACCACTACCAAATGAGGTATTATAATACCTGAGATATGTAGTGGGTCCTATGTAAGTTTTAGGTGGTCGAGACCAATAAATAGATAAAATATGGATACAAGATTATGTTTGATATTTATACTAGTATTCATAAAATATTAAAAGAGGATAAATGAATATTTATCAATGGAGAATTGTTTACATGTCCATCGACTATATTATACACGTTTTTTTTCAATTCATGGTTATATTTTTTTATTATTTTTGAATCTCATTATTTTTATAAAATAAATATGATCTTTTCCTCGGAATCATAATAGTATCAGAGATATTATTGGACTTCTTATTCTCAAATTCATGTTTAAAAAAGTTTTAATTTTATATTATTATGAATTCATATTTTTTCTATGGTTCCCAATATGATACGAGTTATCATAAGTCAAGATATTCTCACTCCTTATGATATTGTAAATCATATAGAGAGACATATTTGAATCCATATAATTTTACTGCTATCACTGTGAATGATATAACATTCCATATGGGGTGACAACTCTAATTTATGTATATAAAAATGATCCAAGTATTGTTCAGGAGATGTTTATTATATCTAAACCTTTAAAATCCTCAACGAAAAAGGATATATCAGAGGATAGAAAATAACTATAGCAATACATAATTGATAATGAAAATAATCATATTTAATGATGTAGATAATATCATTGAATAAATCATTAATGGATAAATTTATTTTTACGTATTTCAATTATTAATTGAATCTAATTGATTGTTGATTTTGAATAATTGTATTTGAAGGTATTTCGTTAACATATAATTTATTTATAAATTACTTTATTATTCAATGTTTATAATTAATTATTAAATATTAATGAAATAGTTAATAAAAAATTAACCATAATATTTAGTGTTAATATTAAATACTAGTTAAAATTATAAGAAAAGAATGATAATTCAGGAAAAAAATTCTATGGAAAATATAAGATTAATTTAAAAACGTTTATTTATTAAAAAATATATCATAATATAATAGATATTATATTTATTATTGTAAATTTTAATAGTAATTAATTTGAAAATTTCAAATTAAAGGTCTTAGTTTTAAAAATTATTTGAACCACAACAAATGATGTTTTGATAATGTAAATGATAACTATTTAAAAAATGTTAAACATGTGATATACTCAATATAAAAAATATTTACATAATAGCAATAAAAAATTTATATATTTAATTTAATACCAAGTATTTAAAATTAAAATATATATAATGGGTAAGTTAGAGGTGTCCATATAATAGTAAATAAAATGCATTTATATTTTTTAAATTATTGAATATCCCAAGAGAAAGGATAAATTATAGTGTGTTTATAATATATTTCTATTTTTTGTAATATATTATATCATGATTATATATATGTACGAATTTTTTTTTATTTTATATATCAATAATTATTAATTAATAATACTGTAATTTTATGAATGGATATATGTTTTATTTTAATGCATCAATAATCATCTATAAATATTTATACACTAATATAAGGAGTTATATAATATATCTAATAAATGGTTTACATTACATCAAACAAGATTTTTCCATGTATTAGGTAATGATATTAAATATAATGGTTGATATAGTTTTAAAATAACAACTGTTAGATTGGTAATGGAATTGAGGTCTCTCTTGAGTAAGGTATCCATGGGTAGATGGACATTGGGCCAGGATAGTCACTAAAATGGAGGCATGTGTCTTCTCTAGAAAAGTGGGGGTGTTCGTTCAGTCATACCATGAATAATATATTGTTGAATATTGACTTCATAATACTCTAGTACTTTCCCTTAATTTTTTTTCATATACCCACTTAATGTGATGAATTGTTTGGGTAAAAATATAGTTGGACATTATTTTTTGTAATTAAAAAATATGAAGATTAATGTAAATAGTTTAACATTAATATGGTTTGAACAAATTAAATTAGTGTAAAAAATGGATTCCAACCCTAATCTATTTAGTCATGAATTTGTTTAGAAGGAATAAAATGATACAATATAGTGATAATTAAATTCACAATAGAAATATGAAATGTCAAAGTACTTTAAAAGATATTATTTTCTATGACAATGTTGATCCAACGAAAATGTTTGTGATAAAAAAGTTTGATGATATATTTTATTATTTGAGTAATGTAAATAATTTTATTACCCAAAGAGTTAGATACCCCATTATTTATGTTTTATTTATGTTAAACATACCTAGTGAACCATAAAAGATAATTTTCTAATAGAATTAGGTTGGTTTTATCTACATGATGGACTAGTTATAGTGTTATCTATATAACCACTCAAATATTTAAATCAGATATGATAGAAATGATTATATTTAAAAATAAAAAAGTGACTAGTTGCATACTAAAATGGGGTCTTCTCATGTTGATAATTAGATCTAGTACCATTAATTAATATGATAGAATTGAAAATGTGCCAACATTTTAGTAGGGGTTTAATTAATGATAATACAACATAAATAAATGAAAAATATCACACCCATATAAAAAATTAATCTTTATTTGATTAATGGTATGTTGATCATCATTGAGATTAGAATTTATTGTTTTCTTGGGTAATGAGAATAAAAAATGAATTATTTTATTGGAAAAATATAAAAATGTAAGATTATATTTTAATAAATAATAAAAGTTCAATATGTTGTAGAAACCTATTATTGAAAAACATAATGGTGAATGTAACATCATGAAATCCACACACAATTACATAAAATTCATTGTTTTTATCACATTTTGATTAGATATCATATTAGTCTATTTTTGGTGTTTGTATAGAAATTTATATAGTTTCTGAGTCTATTCAATGTTGGTGCACTATTAGTGAAAGTCATAAAGGCCATACTAGAAAAAATATTCATAGATAGAGAAATATATTAAGGGAGAACAATAGGAACATTGTTAGTACTAACCATGTAGTATAGATATTAAATAACAAGTCTTCATATAGTGGATTTATGCCTCACTGGTGTATGGTTTGTTAAACTGTGTTTCCAAACAATGCAACACTTCTAGAATCCCAGAAAGGGACAAATGTTTTTCCCACAGTTTAAAAACATTATTGAAAAATCTCAGTGTCATGAATTAATTATTCTATCCCCTAACCATCTATTCTCATTCTTATTATTTTGTTAATTTCTCTATACCAATGTTACTCCACTTAGATTATTTGGGTATTACTTACCTCGATATGATCAATACTGATGGATCATTGATTAATGGATCTACATTTTCAAACGAATGTGTATGTTTCTTATTTTTATTATTTTTCTCTAATTATAAAACCTCATTATATTAAATGGAGACAAATATTTGGCCTTCTTATTCTAGATCTGTGGTTTATATATCGAGTTAATAGTATTTTTTAATTCCTTTTGGCAATTTAGACTCATTTATCATATCATCAATGGTGGTTGTGGGATATTTAGTATTCATGGAGGTATACATTTTCTCTATACCCCAATGTTTTATAGTTGTTTAAATAAGGATTCTTATTTGAGATTTTTGGTTTTTTTATCCTTCATTAATCATTATAGTGATTGAATCTCCATTGGTGGATACCTCATTTGGTGTTGAAGACCCTGTGAATTGAGGTAGGTGGATTATTAATGTAATTAAAAATATTTGAAACCACTGTTTCTGGGTTAATTTATATTTTATTTCTAATTTTAATGAAAAATTTATTTTAGTCATTAAATAAATGGTTTAGAAATTTCATGGTGTGTGTGATGATGCCCCCTAGAATTTTTTATTATAAGACTAATTTATAATAAATTATGTAGATCTGGATTGAATGATTTGAAATATAACTTTGATGAATAAATTTTATTTGAAAATGAATGAAATATTTTATCAGTTCAAATGATACTCATTTATTTTAGCGGAAATATTTTTATGAAGATTATTTCATGTTTTTTAATTGAAATGTCATTTTTTGAAACCTAAACAATGATTCCTTAAAATTATTTGAGATTGATTAATGTGAATGATAACCCCCAAGTACGATGGATTACCTTGAAGAATATGGAATCCTAGATTTTTTTTGGAAAATTGATATTCTTACCAGGTAAACTGTTATCTTCTAATGACTTGATAATGAAAACCCCACCTAAACTATCTTGTGCGAAAGTAGTCATTTTTTTTGGATTCTCTCAAATTACCCTAAATTTGACGATGAGTTATTATGTGAACACCTTTATACATATTTAACTAAAATACTACCAAATCATTTATCCATAACTCAGGAACCCCAAGTATTATTTCCTCGTTTCTATGATTGATAATTTTTAAATAGTGTTTTTTTGACAGAAATTGTATTTAAATCCAATTTTGACAATTATTGTGATATATGACCACATTTATAAAAATGCACATTTTACCTATTTCTTTATATCCATTGAGTTTTTTTAAAAGTATATTTTCATATGAAATATGAAATGGTTTGTAGGCCATGTTTTATTTAAAATTTGAAAAACTTAGTTAACTTAACATGTATTTCTTATATAATACATGGTGAGATTCATCTGGGAAGTTTTTTTCAAAAACTATAATTATATATGAGAGTCTGTATTATCAATTATAAGAGGTCCATGAAAAGTAATGTCTCTTGTTTAAGGTAGTGGATGTACTTGATTAGAATGTACGTGGTAGTTGGCTTTGACTAGTGGAGCATTTGATCAACATGATATAATAATAATTTTGAGATGTTACCTTTATGGTTTTATGTGAATAATTTAGTTGAATTAAAATTATTTTGAAACTTCTATATATCTAAATGAAATAAATTTCTCTAAACATATGTTTAAGAAACAAAATGTTTATTATTTTATATCCTCTATATTGACTTGATGAGTTATCCTTCGGGAGAAATCATTCCCTATTGTTTCAATGGATTCCCAGATGATAGTATCTATCCATTGGGGATTATGAATTCCATTTAGGACATTTTAGATGTAATCCATATACTACCTTTCCATGTTATTTTGGTTAGTGACTAAAATATTTCTATCCGATGAGGTTATACTCTTCGTTGATGTCAGTATGTTATTTGAGATGTCTGGGTAGAAAATATTCAGGATTTAGGGGACATCAGGGTTTGGTTATGAAATAATAATTAGATATATATCATCATAAAATTATTTAATATAACATTCTTTATCTGTAAGAAGTTTCATTAATGAAGTCTGAAAAAGTGATTTTTGGGAATTCTTCAAAATGTTGATTTGATATTTTTATCTCCCAATTGAATTATGATTAATTGAATTGATGATTTTGTTTATTTAAAATTATTTTACTTATTATATAATTATATTATATCTCTAAATACTCAGCATTTTTAATAATACTTTAGTTTGATCTTATAATAAACTGTGAAAATCAAACCCTTCTATTGATCATCACCTTATAGAGGTGGTTGTGGATATGGTCTAAAATTTGGGCCATGTAACATCACATATTACTATTTAGGATGAAGAGGTTGTTACTCAAAGGGATGATAGAATAGATAATTCCTAAAAGATAATTTATTTGAAACTAGTATCTTTATATGGTAATAATAACTATTAATAGGTAAAAAATTGGTTGAAAAAGGTTGGGAAATAGTTGAAGTTCTTAGATATTCCAAACATTGATAAGGGGAAATGTGTCTTCATCAAACATTAAGTTCCAAGTATAAGGTGGTGGGATTCATCATATGTATATTAAAGGTATATGTTTTTTTAGTGGAAGAAATTCAATGAAATTTTATAAGTATAATTCTATCTGAAATCAATTGTGTTGGATAAATCGAGGGGTTTCTTAACATACAGCAAGGTAAGCCAATAATATCTCAGTATTATAACTTATAAACAACGATTTTCATTTATAACTCAAGGTTATATCGAATGATAACATAAATGTTCATAGGTTTGATTTGGATATTCAAGAAGATATTTATCTCATGCTTTTATGCTCATTCTCACCCTATATGTGGATTTATTGGATAGATCCTTTATGGTGGAGCATGAATTGGATGATAAGTCATAGTGGATAGGTGTTCTCATACTCCCTATTTTAGATTTTGTGGTAATTTTAAAAGGAATATAAAGTAGGATGGGTATTTTTTAGTAATTTTTGTGATATTACTTTCCAAAATACTTCTAATAAATCAGTTAAAGTGTATATAAAAGGATCACTAACTTGTTTCTAGTGTGGAGAGGATGGGATCTCAAAGATATATTTCTTGTAAGCATAGATGATCTATGGTTTTTATGGATTATCCCATCATTTATAGATGTTTTTAAAAAAATTCAATCATTGTCGTCATATATGATTGATAGTTTTATGAGGATTTACAGGGAAATTAGATGCTAATTAATAAAGGGGTTCTAACCATAGGCATCAGAAATGAATCTTTTTCATTTAGTGGATGACTTTAAATTGATAAGTGATATGGTTCATATAATAGTGATATGTACTATTATTAATTATCAACATATAGTAACTTTTTTATTCAATACCAGATCATATCATTCCCTCATATCTACATGTAATATTAAACAATTGAATCTTTATATGGATCGCATTACTTAGAGAATGGATATTTCTAATACTATTGACAAAAATAGTTAGTGGTGTCACTGAGTCCATTCATGAATTTTATATTTATTATAAATAATTATTTTCAGGACTACTAGGTTCTAGATATAAAATAATTGGATTTTATTCTTGGTATCGATGGATTTACCACTCCTAAATCTCATATCGACTATTATATTTACTGGGGCTCTTTTACTACCCTAATGGGGTGTCTCATATATTATAGGAATAATAATACCTAATGTAGAGTATATATAGATTTCTATTTATACTGATAGTTTTTATGATATCTAATATTTCTATTGAATTGGAGCGATATTTTTCATGGGTTTATCTTCCTACATTAATAGATGTGTTTCCTAGTATTTATCTATCCAACATTTCATGTTTTCCACCGGTTATTGAGGTATATTTTTGTATTGACTTGCTTCAATGTACCCAAATGATCTTTATTTCATCATTACAAATGGATCCAACTAAACTAAAGGATTTTAAGACTCATTTTTTTGAATCATTTTCTTGGGAATTTAGTCTATTTAGTGGGTTGTCTTGGTAATTGTATATTAATTTTTCTAATAATTTTGACTAAAAACTTCTCTTATATGTTTATTACCAGAAACAAATTGTATTTTAGTCATGAAAAAGAACATGGTGGCCCATAAAAATAATTGTTTTTACGATGTAAAATGAGTGAAATGGTTCTCAATGATAGAAATTCAGTATGATTATTGGCTCTTTTGGTTCAAAGATTTTTTATCCCTATAACCTTCGTTAAGAGAAGGTTACAACCACTGTTTATACCATGTTACACATATTGGATTTAAAATTTCTTTTTTTTTGAAATAATGAACATGATTTTCAATCAGTAACTTGATTCCATGATTAGGTTATTTTTGGAAGATATCATGTTTTAATAAAAAAAAGTTGGATCATTGTGTAAATCATTTTAGATCATTTCATGAAATATTTACAGGTCATCAAATTTATTCTTATATCTCCAAATAAAAATTCAATATTTTGTATTTCTATTTAATAAGGAACATGGTTTCTAAAAATGGTATTTATGTTCATATGGATGTGGGGTATGTTTTCATTACATTGGAGGAACAACAAAACATCATTGAGTTTGGGAGCTTTAAGGGCTATGTTGGACATTACCAAATGTTTTTAAATGATTTCTCAATGTTGAATTCTTCATTGAACTCTATATCATTAAGTGGGTAAAATTAAATTGTGGATCCAAAATGTCATGATTTATTTGATGACTTGAAGTTTCAATTGACATTAGTTCCATTTTTGATGCATCCAAGGGATGAATAAGGATCTGTGGTCTTCTTTGATTCATTAATTTATGTTTTGGGTTGTGTCTTTATTCTAGGTGATCACAAGGTTGCATATGGTTCACATAATATTCTACCTCATTAGATGAACTACCTCACACATAATCATTGAATTTAATATATGATTCATGACCTGGGGTGTGGGTGGAATTAATGTATTAGTGAATTATTTACCCATAAATCCAATCATAAAACATTGAGTTGTACTTTCTTGAAAGTAGATAATAACCTTCAGTAAAGGTATTGTGTGTTGTACCTGAAATATTTTAACATTGTAATTTTATAAACATCTAGTAAGGTTAATTTTATTATTGATTATTTGGTTAAGAAAAATCAATCACATTCAATGAAATAATCTAATAAATAGAATCATATATTAGCTCTCCCTAATCAAATGAATTTTGGATTCAGAAAAAATGTGATCAAGTTGTTTTGGTAATTGTTTAATTAACAACCTCACATATCAAGTAAATTATATATAAATAGTATTTTTATAATGAGTTTCTATGAATAATGGATTATTTATATACTAGGTAGACCATCAAAGAATGGTATTTATCTTCTAAGGGTATCATTTTCTTTTGAGACATTTATATCATTTTGTAACCTATAAGGCAGGGTATGATATTAGAGTATTAAAATTCATAGTATATGGTATAGACCATAGGGATGATTTTTTTTATATGGGGAGGAGATTGTGGTGTCCTGTTATGAAATCAGAAATTATGGATTTTATTTCTCATTTTTATAATTTTAATCGGAATAATATTAATTCATAGAGGCCTGAAGGCTTGCATTAAATACATCTTGTACTGACTTGGGTGTGGGATAAGATATCAGTGGAATTTGTCATTAGGATTACACATACTCCTCAAGTTGTGAATTTTTATTTCGGAAGGTATTGACTAAATAACCAAATTGGATAAATTTATTGATATTTGATATATGAGCAATTTTGAGGTCATGAGAAATTTATATACTAATGATCATCAGATTATAAGGGGTTTTGTATACCATATATTCTGATATGGATCTCTATTATTCATCTTGTTCTTTGGATAGTCCTATAAAAGGCTATTTCATACCATGTAGAGTTTATTATGGAATACCATAGTTGAAATAAGGACAGATGGAACATGATATATAGATTCTATAGGATATTCTTCGAGCTTGGTTCATTGTCTCTATAGGATATTGGGATTTCCACATTTGGATGGTTTAGCTTTCCAAAAAAATAGTTATTATTCACTGTTAAGATAGATCCCTGTAAGGAATTTTTTATCCATCCAAGTAAATTTATAAATTGATGGTTTTTTGTTTGGAGAATAATTAACTGATGGACATAGATTGATATAAGAGATTTCATCACAAATTTAGTTGACCTGTCAATTATTAGTAATGTCCCATATCAAATATAAGTGTTATAATGATAATATTTTGGCCCCTTTATAGTTATTGGTCAGTGAATGGGTTTTTTTATAGTCTCACCTTGATTGGGTTGTCCACTTCATGGTTAATAGGGTAATGTTAAGACCATTATATTTTGGCTAAATTGATAATATTGAAATTATGGGATTATTGGCATACTATTTGGAGTTTTCATGACTGGTGACATTGATCCATGACATGTTTTAAATTTCAAATCTCATGAAGAATGTTTTGTATGCTTTGTATGTCTACATTGACGTGGAACTAAATATCATCAAAAATGAATAACTGAATTAGAATATTGATTCTTAGATAAACGTTATTCATGGTATTTAGATACTTTTTATTTAGAATATATAGAAACAATGTTTTGATTATCATGAAATGGGGTAGCATGATTCCTCAATGAGGTAGAAGTGTCCCCACCTATTTGATCAATATTCCTATAGAAATTATTGTTGGGGCAGAATGTGATTACGGTGGAGATAATTTTAACATCCCAACCCCTTTTTTTAAGTACTCAAATTTCTCATTATTGGTTACTATTTGTTTGGATCGTATCACTAGTTTATTTTTGAGTTATTTATAAAGTTTTTTATGGTGTTAGGGATTTTTATGGGTTGGTTCTAGTTTGACAAAATTGTTCAGGTCATCCCATGAAACCATGTTCCTTATGATTGAGTACTGTGGGAGGGTTCATGCTTAGGAACACATTGAGTAATAAACACGAATCCTAAAAAACCGTTTCTTCTATAAATATTGAGGTTGTGTAGGGTTAGTTCATGGATTTATAAGCCGTGTATCCAAACCATATGTCACTTATATTAGCTTTATTGGGGGATATGGTTGGTTCACAGTTTCAAAAACCATGTATGCAAACCATAATATTTTAAATAATTATTCTTCGTTTTATTTTTATAAATTATACAAACATATTTCATATTATTATTCATCTATTAGAATATAATATTTACCAACAACACTTCCATTAGAGATTTTTTGAATTCAATACCCATTGGGAAATGATTTTGACAAATAATTTTGTAACACCTTGACCCGAGTTACCTAGAGATAGTGAATGTTTAATTACATTGGCTTGATTTCATGAATGTTATATCCCAATGGAATGCATTTTTTAGTAGATTTGGAATACTATATACATAGACAAGTTAATCATTACAACTTGAAATGAAATAAAACATATAATTTCCATTGTGAACAGCCACCACTCTAAGATTATCCCTGCAAGTAATTCATAATATAACTCATTATATCCTAGGATAAATGAAACATAAGAAGGGGTGAACTCAGATGCACAATAAGGGTAAAAAATATAGTGGAATATGTCATAAACATAAACATTAGGCATGGTGAGAAACTAAAAAAAATTCCATTAAAAATATACTTGAGCACATTATGGAAGGAATAAAAGATGCAAAAAATAATACAATAATATATTATCATAACACATGGTATTATACTAGTCGAATAACCATGTTAACTATCAATTTCTCGCTTCATACTTGGGGAAATTCATATGTCAGACATTCTCAAAAATACCATAAAGGCCTTGGCCAAGACATCAAACAATGATCAAGGCCTCAGCCAAAACAATATCTAAAAATACGCAAGGCCTCGGCCAAGCCCATATCTATTTTTCTCATTAGACTTACCGATGCATCGAGGGGATATAGTGATCCCCACATATAACGTACTAAGTATAATGAATTCCTCATATGAAGGGAGTTAACATAATTAACATATATATATTCATATTAAAACTAACATATGAAATGTAAATAACTTTTCCCAATTATTGAGCATAAACACTACTCATTTAAAATAATAGGATCAATGGTATCATAATAATACATCCATAGTAAAAATAATCAGAGGCCCTTCAATAAATATTTTAGATGATATTATAATATATAAAACTGAATGAATTAAAATATTCAAAAAATAGATGTTGACAAAGACAACGATATTTTTAAATGAGACCATTGATAATTTCTTGAAGAAATAATCCCTAAAAATTCAAAAGTGTCCCGCACCACCTTGAAAAATTCAAATCATAATCCCATAGAATTTCATGAGAATAAGAAGACTCTTAGTATGATACAAAAAAGTTCATTACATAAAAAACATGCATGGAATAAGTGGTGAACAAGGAATATAGATCATACAAGTTAATGCGAGATGTGAAAAAAATTACCTTAGAATAAAGAGTTATTTTGAAAAAATTGTTGTATAAAACATGAAATCATATTGTAAACATGTATATCATAGAAAATAAAAGTTATGTACATTTAAATTATATATGAGTAATAAATTGATTCACATCATGCAAAAATAGTTGTTAATGAATCTTTAAAAATAAAATATTTTAGTGAGGATTAAGGAAAATATTAAAGATATTTTAAAGGGGAAAGACATTTTTCTTTCATAAAACAATAAATGAATGAAGGTTGTTTTTCATGATAAATTTTGTGATTTTTTAAAGATAATTATGTATTAATATAGAGTATATACTATAATTAAAAATAGGTATGATTTCGAGAAGTTACCCTGAATAAGGCTTGTATTTCAGAATGATTATTTTAAAGATCCTTTTAAAACATGTAAATCACTAGAAATATTTAGTAGGATTATTGTTGCTAAAAAATATAGAAATATAACTCATAATTTATGAGGAGTAAATAATAATAAATAATAATTTCATTGATGTAGGAATATAATGAATGTAACCCAAATGAAATTGTAGGTTTGGGTGAAAACCCCTTACCACTTTGTTATAAATTGATTCGTATGCCCCAACATTAAGAATATTCAAATTATAAATTAATTAACTTGATAATAAAGAAATTTATGGTATTTTACATTAATGTGTAGTATAAAATCACCATACACAAGTAATAGTACCGAATAAATAATATCTCAAAAAATGGAATTGAGATGAGGATACCCTTATGTTAAGTCTGATGATGTTCTTCACATGATCCTAGTGTACTGGATAACCAAATTAAATTTATTAATTAATATGTCAAGAACCAATTATTTATTTAATTTATTTATTATATCCTAATTATTTTCATTCATGAAATTCTTTATGGGTTTAATAGGTTATCATTTATTGGTTGGGAGCGTTTCCTTCCTTGGTATTTATGATCAGTTTAACTGTATTGATATATGGATAAAAACGTACAATGGGAATGGTTTTCTAAAATAGAAGTTTTATTTTATTTTTGAATATAAAAAATATTATAGTGTTTGAAATTTCATTTTGTTATTGGGAGTGAAGATGAATCATTATATAAAACATTAATGATAATTATTTGGGTTAATTGGTAGTTTTTTCATCTCAACAAACTCATTTTGATTTATAAATAAATATCATGTGACAAATAAGTTTCCAGAACCATAAAAAATTCATAAAACATAAATTATAGTTTTGGTCAACCATAAAAATGGTTAAATGACCACAATTACAGATGGTGAAAGAAATTGAAAACCTGTCATCCTTGAATGTGGTAAATTCACACATCTCAGATGATGTTTTCATTTCTAGTATAAATGAATAGGAAAAGAGAGATGATGATGAATTATTAAAATATCATAACAAAATTTTATTACATTTAAGGTAATTTATTTATCATAAAATTTGGATGAAAGATGGGAAGTATATAAAATTAAACAAAAGAACATGAAAATAAAAGAAATGAAAAGAGGAATTTACCTCTCGAGTGTATCTTCCTTGATAGCCTCTTTATGGATGACGTTTTAGTTTTTTTATGGGACCAAGGGCTTATAGAAGTGGGGGGGTGGAGATCAGGAAGATATTTGATCATAATTTATACAAGAAACAAGTCTTGAGATGAGGGAAGAGAAGAGGAAGTGAGTGGGGTTTTATAGTGGAAGAGAGAAGTTATTATTGAGTATTTTATTTATTATTTAATTATTTTTCATTAGACAAGAATACATGGGGATTACTAAGACCCAAAATAGTAATAACTTAATTTGAGTTAGAACCCAAAAATATTTACATCCTTCATGACTCAATCATGATGCATAAATTTACTTAATTATCATTTTTCCAAAATTATCAAATTTCACTATTCACCAAAAATTCATGTATTTCCGAAAAATATGAAAAATTCACCATTGCTATTTTTCATTATGTAGAATCTAAAAATGGACTCTATTTTTTCAAAATATCTTTTATAAAATTGAAATTTTTAATTTTTTAATTAAAATCATTATTTACTTGAAAAATATATATTTTAAATTTAAAACAGATTTTATAATACTTTCCGAAATTAACTGAGGTCTGATAACATTTTCAAAATTCATAGGAAAACAAAATATTAATTGAGGAATAAATTTTTGGAAATTGAATTTATATTAAATAAATTTATTAATTTGAAATTGTAATTAAACATTTATTACTCACCAAAATACCAACACATAATTATTAATGTTTAAAATATTCACTTTCATTTATACGGTTCCTAATTTTTATTAATACCTACATTTGGGTGGTTACTATTCATAAGGGTGCAATATTATTCATAAGTTTTGAGTTAGTATTCATAAGGGTATATTACTATTCATAAGTGTAAGTTACTATTCACCAAAAATTTAAGTTGATTATATCAGACTCCCAATATCATACTGAACCCAACCTTGTATATCTATTTTTCGAAATTAAAATCAGAGAAGTTGAAAAATTATTGTTATTTTCTAGGTTATTACAATGTTTTGTTTTGTTGGGACTTAATGTTTCATGAATTCTAAATTACATGTATTTGTAATTTCTTAGGGTGTTACATTCTCCCATCCTTACAAAAAATATCATCCTCAGAATATGAAATTGAACTTCAAAATTTAATGGTGATTCTTGAAAATTCTTTAATGGGAAACCCACATCATAAATACGTATAATATATCCTCTTAATAAAAGGTAAAGTAATGTTCATAATCTACTAAACAATTACAGACACTATTTTGATAACATGGTCATGGAACAATAATCAAACCATCTTGTTCTGAAGGAATGTATTGGAGAGCATTCTCAGATGAATGATCATTACCCAAAAATGATAAACTATAGTTATGAAAAATTTCATTTATATGATGAAAAAATATGATAATCGGAAAATATTTTTTCTTAAAAATATTTTTATTAATGTTGGGGAATTATTCCACTCTATAAGTGTATAAATATACATTAAATTTTCATCAATATAATCTTATACATTGTTTGTTCCTTGAACTATTTATAATTCATCACTTAGAGTAGGTTACGCCATGTGGTAAAGTAAAAAATAAACCTCTAAAATCTCATACAATGATCATATTAAACAATTCAGAAATGGTAAACCTTTTTAAAATGATATAACACATTAGAAAGAAGGTGTCTATATTTATGAGATGAACTTTTCATGAGCCCTTAATCAACATCATGTAGATCAAATTTTTTCATTCCAAACATGAAAATAACATCATCATGTATCCCTTTTAAATATGGTAATAAAATTTATTACCAGTATTCCTTATTGGAAACATGTGTTGATCTGCATTCATAAAGTAAAATACATGTTATTGGAATAATTACTTAAATTAATAAGTGTTTTGAACTCCTTTTATTATAGTATAAACCACTTGTTGAAATGTCATTAATCAGTTACAAGGTAGTCAGAACTTATCCAAAATAATCATTTATTTTCCATTATCTCAACATCAAGAATATTTTTGTGTTTTATTTCAATCAATAATGTATTTTAAAAATGTTTAAATTTTCACTGAATATATTTTCTTGGCCCCATTCAACTTATGGATTCAAATACCTAATAAAAAAGAATTTCAGTAAAAGCCTCATATATTCCATAATTCTTATAACCAATATATTACTGAAAAAATATTCAAATGATATGATTCTTGACTAGGAATATTTATCATTCAAATTCATCTGTGGCAACATCATAACTTGTTCATTAGCTAGTAATATCATTTGGGGTATATTCCTTTGATGCTTGGGAAATTCATTTGCGTAGTGTCCCATCTTCTTATAGTTGAAGCATTATACATTAGAATTATTTTTCTTACCCTTGAAATAATGAACTTGGGGTCCTTTTTCTCAACACTTATAACAAACTCACATTCCCTTCAGGCATTCACCAGGGTGATTATGTCCACAGTTATCACATGTGGGAAAACCCTTCTTTCCCTTCTTCCCTTTATTCATGTTTTTCTCTACCATCATCTTCGTTGTTTTCTTCCCTTAAAATACAAAGGACTCATAGAATGATTTATATTACTTGACTACACATTTTACTATTTCATCATATGATGAGGATAATTTGGAGACTATATTACTTTTAAATGATGGATTAAGACCGTAACATATGTGATTCTTTTTACTATTTGCAACACATGCATTGGTGATGTTCTCATTCCTTCTTCTAGGAACCATTTCTAATCAATTCCATATAATATATTAGCACATAAAACAATGAACACTCTTTAACTATAAACATGGTATAAAACATAACATAAATTTATGTATCATAAAACTAGGAATGATATACTTTGGTTACATTGTGGGAATAAATCGATCATACTGGTGGGTAAAAAAATGATAATTATCATATGAATATCCCCCATGGATTGTGAAACTAGTTGTGCAGTAAGGCCTGTTGTTGTGTTCCATAATACCCTAGGTCAAGCCCAAAACTCTTTGTCAGAGTTGTTACTCCTAGGTTCATCTTTTCCATAAACACGTCAACTTTTAGTATCCAGAGAGAAATATATTCACTAGAGAGATCCACATAATATATTCCTTAACAAAATTATAGGGTTTTATTATATGTTTATACTCAAAGTCTATATTAGGTTTTTATTGCCCAATCTGTGTTTTTTATATCTAGTGTCTGTGTTTTCTACTAAACTTCCTCTGATACCAACTATTACACCACACACCCAGTTAACCAGTGTCCGTTCATTTTTTATTACATTAGAATTAATAAAATAAAGTTTTATCCTGAAGGAAAGAATAGTTTATCAAATTTGGAAAACTGGATACATATAAAATTTCATCATTACAACTTGAAATTAAATGCAACATACAATTTCAATTGGTAACATCCACTACTCTAATATTATCCCTACAAGTAAATCATTATACACCTCTTCATGTCCTGACATTAATGAAACATAAGAATGGGTGATCTCAGATTCTCAATAAGGTTAAACAATAAAACAAAAGATATCATAATCATAAACATTAGACATAGTGAAAAACTGAAAACACATTCCTTTAAAAATATACATGATCATAATATGGAAGGATTAAAATCTGAAAAAATAATTCTTTAATAAATTTTCATAACAATTGATATTATACTAGTTGAATTACCACATTAAATATAAATTTATATCTTCATAATGAGGGAAATTCACATTTTGAACATTCAGAAACATACTATCCAGGACTTGTCCAAGAAATATAAAATTGATTAAGGCCTCAGCCAAAATCGTATCTAAAAATGGGAAAGGCCTCAACCAAGTCTATATTTAACTGTCTCATGAGACCCACTAATGCATGGAGGGGATATAGAGATCCCCACCCGTCACATACTATGTCTAATTCATTTCTCATATGAAAGTGGTTAACATAATTAACATATACATTCATATTGAAACTATGATATGAAATGTAAATCACCCTCCTTAATCATTGAACTTAAACACTAAACATTCGGAATAACATGGTGAATCGTATCAAGATAGAACATCCATAGTCAAACTAATCAGAAACATTTCAACACATATTTTTGATAATATCATAATAGATAAACCTCAATGAAGTAAAATATTCAACAAAATATGTTGACAAAGACATATATATTTCTAAATGAGATCATTGAAAAATTCTTGAGGAAATAATCCTTAAACATTACAAAGTGTCCCATACCACAATAAAAAATTGAAATAATAATCCCTTATAATATCATGAGAGTAAAGAGACTCGTTATAAGATTATCCAAAGGTCATTACATACACCACATGCATGGAATAAGTGGTTAACAAGGAATATACATCATAAAAATTATAGCGAGATGATAAAAATAATTTTTACCTTGGAAAAAAGATTTATTTTAGAAAAATCATCGTGAAAAAACGGAAATAAAAAATAAAAATATATATAATCCCGAACATTAAAGGTAAATACATTGAAATGATATTTTAGTCATAACTTTTTTCGTATCATGTAATAAATTTTGTTAAAGATGATTTAAAAATAAAACATTTTAGTGCGGTTTAAGGAAAATATTTGAGATATTTTAAAGAGGAAACACATGTTTCATTTCATAAAACAATAAATGAACCAAGGTAGTTTTTTAAGAGATTTTTTTTTATTTTAGAAATATAATTATTTCCTAAAATACAACATACAGTAATCTTCAATATAGGTAATAATTCCAAAACATCTCTTGAATTGGGCTTCTATTTCAAGAAGAATTTTTGAAAGATCATTTTAAAAAATTAGAATCCCCAAAAAATAAATATGGATTATAGTTGGTAATAATATATATAACCCTCAAATATAATTTATAAGGAGTAAATAATAATATATAAAAATTTCATTGAGGTAAGTAGACAATAAAAGTATCCCGAATGAAAATGCAGGTTCAGGTGGAAAACCCTTACCACTTGGTAATAAATTGATTTGTATGCCCCAAGATTACAAATATTCAAATAATACATATAATAACATGAAAATAAATAGATTCATTATATGATCCATCAATGGGTACTATAAATACACCATACATAATTAAAAGTAGTGAATAAAGAATATCTCTCAAAAATGGAAGTGAGATGAGGACACCCTTACCTTATGTCTAATGATGTTCTTCACTGGATCTTAGTGTCTTGGATAACCAAATTAAATTCTTTAATTAATGTTTCCATAACCTCTTATTTATGTAATTTGTTTATTTTTTTCCTTATTATGTTCTTTCATGGCCTTCTATATGGGTTAAGAGGTTCAATTTTATTGTTTAATATAATTTATTCCTTAGTATTCATGACCGGTTTACTTATATACATGCAAGGACAAACTTGTAAGATGAAAATGGCCATCCAGAATCAAATTTTTACATTATTTTTGTACATAAAAAATATTAAATGATTTTAAAATTTATTTTGTTATTGGGAATTAATATGAAACATTATATAAAACATTAATGATAATTGTTTGGGTCAATTGGTGGTTTTTGGATCACCACGAACTCATTTAGAATTACAAATTAATATCATATGTTCAAAAATATTTCAGACCAATAAATAATTTATAATATATTTATTATTTTATGGTTAATCCTTCAAAATGGTTTTATGACCATGACTGGATATGGTAAAATAAATTGAAAACCCGTTGTCCTTGAATGTGATAAATTAACACATCTCGGATGATGTTTTTATTTCTATTATAAATAAATGGGAATGGAGAGATGATGATGAATTATAATATTATCACAACAAAAGTCCATTACATGTAAGGTAGTAGAGTTATCATAATATACAGATGAAAGAATAGAACTGGAAAATAAATGAAATGAAAAGAGGAATTTACCTCTTGAGTATATCTTCCTTGAGAGAATATTTAGGAAAAAGGTTTTGGAAATTTTATGAGGCCAAGGAATACTGGATGTGGGGGGATATTGGGAAGTTATTTGAGCCAAATTTAGAAAAATAAAAATTCTGGATAGGATTGAAGATAATCGGAATTGAGGGGGGTTTTTTATAGAAGAGGAGATGAGTAATTTTGGAATATTTTATTCATTATTATATTATTTTTCTCAAGACAAGTAATAGTGTTGATTGTTGTGACAAAAAACAGTAATAAGTGCATGTAAGTTTGAACCAATTTCCATTTACGTCATCCTTGACTCAATCATGATGTGGAAAATTGTTTAATTAGCCTTTTTTGAAAACAATCAAATTTCTCTATTCACCAAAACTGTATGTATTTCTGAGAAATCCCAAAAATTCACCATAGCCATTTTTTGACATGAAGAATCCCAAAATGGACTCCATTTAATCTAAATAATTTTCTAATATGAGAAATTTAATTTTGAATGAAAATAATTATTTACATTAAAAATACATATTTTAAATTTAAAACTGGTTTCATTATACATCCAAAAATTAATTGAGCTCCCATAAAATTATCATAAATTCATAGGACACAATTTTTTATATAGGAACACATTTTATGAAGTTTAATTTAATTTTAAATAAATTTATTGGTTTAAAATTTTGGTTGAAGATTTATTACTCAAAAAAATAACAACACTTAATTATTAATGTTTAAAATATTTACTTTCATTTATAGAGTCCAAAATTTTATTTATACTTTAATGGTCAGATTAATATTCATAAGGGTTCATTACTATTCATAAGGGTTGTGTTAGTATTCATAATATTATATTATAATTCATAAGGGTAAGTTACTATTCACCATAAAAGTAGGTAGATTCTATCCGACTCCAAATATCATACTAAACACAATTGTGTATGTCTGTTTTCTGAAATACAAATAATAGAAGTAAAAAAATTATGTTTATTGGATATCTTATTAAAAAGTGTTGTTTTTAGAGACTTAGTGTTTTATGAATTCAATATTAAATCTATTTTTAAATTATTGGGGTGTTACAAATTGATTGTTATCTCTAGATTTATAATAGCATATGCATATTTAATATTTTTCATAATTGTCCATTTAAACCATCAATTCTTAACTTCAATTAATTTATATATCAAGGCTGTTAATTCAATATATATTCTTTGTGAAAAAATAGATTTTTATTTATTTTAGATCTATCATGTAATTTTATATTCCATACCTGGATAAACATTTTTCATTAGCGTATCTTTAAGAATCATTATAAAATATGTTTTCCCCACTTCCCCCTACCACTCCCCTAACTCACTTTTAGGGGATCTCCAAATGGGTGTGGAATATAATATGAATTGTGGTAAGTAGTTTCATAAGAAATTACTATCTTATGAAATCTTGGTTTCTTTCGTAATTTTAATTTTACTTATAATTGATTTTAAAAATTGATTTTATTCTGTTGATAAATATTTTTTAAATGGAATCGTGTGTGTGATTAAATACCAATGAAAATGTCTTTGAAATAATGGGATATTTCTTTTAAATGGTCATGAATTTAAAGGGGGAATTTTAACCATAACTTCTATACATAATATTGCGATGAAAAGAAATAAATTTTTTATGAGTTTAATTGAATTGTATTGATTTAATATAATGTAATTTATATGAAAATCATTTGATAAAATTTTTTGATATAAAATGTCATGTTTTGAAACTAGAGGTCATACTCTAACTAAATGACTAATTGAAATAAATTTGGATTTTTAAAAATCAATGGTATCCCCATGTATAATTTATTACCTTGAATAACATGGAAGCCTCAGTAGTTAGGCTAAAGGATATGCATACTAGAAAAACATAAATTAAGCAATGGCCTAAGGATTAAAACACTACCTAAACTATCTTGAGGGAAGTGAGTTAATTCTATAAAATTTGATCCTATTAAACCTAGTAATGTTATCTATGTAGTGTGTGAAAACATATATCTATATTCAAATGAAATAATGAAAAACCCTCTAATAAGAAAAATCTCTCCCTTGGGGTTATTACCATGGTGTTATGATTGAAAATTTTAGTACATGGTAGTGTATGATTGGAATACATTATCATGCCTAATTTTATAAGAATGATGATTCATTATTTTCTATAAAAAAATATACGTGTATATTCCAATAATAATTGGAATATGATTTTAAAAATAAGTTATTTGATCTATTCAAATACCTTGAAATGTTTGTTTCAAAATGAATTAATAGAAAATTTCCAGGTTATGTTTTATTTCAGAATTGATAAATTTTTTTTACTCGATATGGATAGATTAAAGAATACATTGTAAGATCCTACTGGTATTTTTTTCATAACCTACCTTGTCCTTTGGCCATTTTTATACTTTCATATTCCAATTCTAGGAAATGTAATGACTTCATAAAGAGGTGATAGACGTTCATGAATAGTGGGACTTTAGAGTTGGCGGGGAACACTAGTGTAAGTGATCCACTAGTCAAATATAGATTGGTAGATGCTATATTTGATGGTTTTATATGATGACACTAGTTGACATATAATTTTTTATACTTTCATATATCTACATGTAGTGATTTTCATTAATAGGTGTTTAAAATTTCTGTTGTTTATTCTATTACATCTACCAGTAATATGTGAATACTTATCCATATAGAGAAATCATTCCCTTTTTTATGTTTAGGATCTTTTCTCTAACATATGGGGAAGGGGGATGCACTATGGGAAATGTCATAATTGATTTGGGTAATGTTTAAGTGGATGTTATAAGTTCTTTTTTTATACAAAATTTGTTAAAAAATGTTCATAGAATAATATGATTTCAATATAAAATTTTCCATAGACAAATATACGTTAATTATTATGACCATGAATCCTATCTTGATAAAGTTACAAGAATAAAGGGATTCATACATGATGATAAATAACCCAAAAATTCTCTTTTACAAAAAACAAGGCATGTGAGGCTGAAGTTTTTGACGGTTCTCTTTTTTATGTAAGATTGTACATATAAATTAAATATGGTACTCATTTGTTTAGAATTTTTACTCACTTGGAGGGACGTGGATCCCATCCTTGTATTTTTCATGACTCAAATATCATTCTTCATTAATTTATAAAATGGTTATGATATTTAACAATGATAAAAAAATATTATTGTTCTCCACACATGTTTTATAGAACCCATAAATATGTTTAGTGATTTTATAATGATATGGGCAGTCATATTTTTATCATTATGGTAAAAGGGGTAATGGAAAACTTATGAAAAGGAAAATAAGATATTTCATGGAGTGTCAACACTAATGTATAATGAAAAAAATAAATTTCAATGGTTTCGTTGGGCCAAACAATTCTATTGGAGATTGAAATATCCAAATTTTTGAACAATTGTTACTTGCTTTGTAGAGATTAAATACAAGGTATTTATTTTATAGAATTTAATTCATATGTTTTGATGGTTATATAATTGGAAATATAAGTTATTTAAGTAATTAAAATAAATATATGTTTCTAATTAGTGAATGATTGGAGATTAGATATTTGAAAATGTATTTTATTAATAGATAAAGGTGTTTTTATATCAAGATGTTTTATATATTTGATTAAATCATTCTCAAAAAGATTAAAATAATGATCATATTAAAGTTATATTGTTTACTTCATATATAATAAGTGGTTATGTTGTATACTATGTGTTATTATTAAGAAAACAATATGATTGTTTTTTGACACATTTTTTAGAATGAATTAATTTTATTTCTTGGTTCAACTTAGGACAAAAATAAATTATGTTTTATCCATTATTTAATAATATATCTAGATGTATGTTAATATAATATGGATGCGATTCAAACACCCAAAGTAGAATATATTTTATATTAATAATTTTTTTATAGAAAACTACTCTGAAAAAAGAGAATATGATATAAAATCATGGTAGAATGTTTTGTTTGATAAATATTCATACTGTAGGATGTATGTGTTATTTCTGGAACAAAAACGTTTTTTTATATATTATCAAAACATTCTAAAGAGAATATAGTTTTAATTATTCTTTTGGGTGTATATTTAGAATCTAATAAGTTCAATGTTGGACAAGTAAATGATTAAACTAGTAAAATTAAATTAAATTTCACTTCCATAGCCTATATTACTTCGGGGTATTTAAAATATTACAATTTATTACCCAAAATTATTTACCAAGAAATATTGATGGAATATCTTCTATGAATTATGATGTTTATAATAATATAAAAGTACAAAGTAGAAAAAATTAGTTTTTATCATTATAACATATAATTATTCCATGTAAAAGAATTTTGATAATGTGGTAATTGAGTAAAACATTAAAAATATTCTTCCTAAGTCTCACTATTTTTCAGTCATTATTTCATTATAAATTGTACTACCTATAGATTTTATTACATGGTTTTTACTAGATGATCACGTAGATATGTGGAAGGAATTAAATATATTTTTAATGATTTTAAAAATACCATTAAATAATTTAAAATATTTTTCCTCTCAAGAAATCTATCATATATTAATGTATTATATGGGTTTTTGGGTATTATTTTTCTAATATTATAAAAATTATTTAATTAATATGAAATAAGTTTCATTATACTAAAGGGGTTGTCTAATTTATTATTTTGAAAATTAAATGTATGACTTTATGTTATCCCAAAGTATAATTTTTCTAGGTATATTTTATATTGGGAGGAAGTTTTAAAGTTATCATTTGTAGGATTTTTCTTTGAGATATAAAATATGCCTAGGAGACCCAAAACAAGTCTCTTTACACTAGATTTCCCACACTGTATACCACATGAAGTATCATATTCTATGTATTTCGTATTTTTGGGTTGAATATTTCAAAATTAATCCCTATACGAGAGGATTTAAATATAAATAGCATGAGAGTCATCATAACTTGATACAATTATAATGAATTCATTGAGACTTAACTAATAAAGGGTTGTTTGGTTGTCTTAATAGTCATTTCATCTATTGAGGATTAACTAAGATTGGATGTATCCTATCATAAGATGATTACAAAATCTAGTACCTTAGGTTGAAATAAAATGTGAATTTATATCTCTATAAAATTATAGTATAATATTAATAACTATTTGGGTGTGTGGAATTTTATGTTCTCATCTACATAGATAAATTTTGCGTGATATATTCATTGACATAGTTAGTCTGTATTGATAGAATAAATATAATATGAATATTTTATAAGGTATTATCAGACTCTATGTTTCATAAACACTTAGTATCATATAAATAATGGTTATATAATAATCCAAACATGTATATTATACTACTAATGGTCACTAGTATAATGAAACATGTTTTTTAAAGGAGTAAATCCAATATAACACTATAGTATGAATAATAATTATTATTTTCGAAAGATTATTCTTTCTTAAAATATTTTAATTTAAGAATTAATCATTTTCCAATTCTTATAATGAATTTGGGGTCATAAATTACTGATGGACGAATTGAAATTATTTTTTTATGAAACTCATAACAATTCTCTATAATATGTTTTGGTGTTTATCTAAATATACTTTGTTATGGAAATTCATATTGTATTTAAAATGTTTTGATTTCATGTAATTTTAATATCATTTCAAAATTCCTTTAGATGATTTGAAAAAAAATCTAGATCTAATTTCAAATATTATTCTACATTGTATATAAAAAGAAGAAACATCACAATGACTACAAGGATTCAGAGAAAGTGGGAGATAAAATAGTAAATTCCCTAAATACATAATGTATATGATGTATATTAGATATTTCATATATAATTATATGATTTATCTTGTATATTAAAATATTTTAATAAGTCTTGTTTTTTGTGTGTGTAACATTTCTTATTCCATTGCCATATCAAATGGAACCTCTTATATGGATAATAATATGGTATGATATATTTTGATTTTGATTTTTATTAACTGTAGTTTATGATTTAAATTTAATATAATGATTTTAATGAGGATAAACATTATATATTAGTACTTGGTCTCCCATCCATGTAATCTAACATTTATTATTATGTTCCATATGATAAAATATTTGGATGAAATAAAATTATGATATTGGTTACAAATGACTTTGTAACCAAAAACATTTCCTAAATTTTTTTAATGTTATATTAAATTTATGGGGATCGAGGACTATCCCTAAATAAAATTTAAAGGATTAACAATAATGGATTTTTTGTGTAACTAGTGAGATGATTTTTAGAAGATTCAAATCTAGTTTTTAAGCTCTCTCTTTATACTTCCATTCCCAAATAATGCACTAGACTATCATTATTTTGGTGAGGGTATTTCATGGGTATCAAAATGTTCATATTATTCCATTTATATACTATTGGGGGATGTTTCTATGTATTTCTCATAATTATCATCATTATATAATGATTGAAAAAAAAAGAATATATCTATGGTGAAAAGTAAAAGATTTCATCATTTAGTGAATATTTTGTTTCGTTCAATCCATGATAATCTTAGGATTTTGGTTTTTAATATCTCTTTTTTAAGGATTAAATGTTATTTGTTACATCAAAACGCATTAGTATGCCTGCATTATATTGGAAAAAGTGTTATATAATACAATATATTTCTCAATGAATATAAATTGGGATAAAACCCCAAATAAAAGAATCTTTCATTATCACACTCACTCTATTTTCTCAAATATTCAACCTATGTTTATTAATAAAAAATATTAAAAACATTGTTTATATTTATGTCCTAAAATTCCATTTTTTTCATTTTCATATAATCTATTTCTCAATAAAAATTTGTTTCAAATTATTATCAAATGTCAATTGTCCTATTTCTTCTGTATATTCTTTATTGGGGTGGATTCAGTTATTGCTCGTGAGAAGCTAGCCATCAGCTCATGATGTTACATAGAGAAGACATAGTTGGGTTTTATATACTTCTATTATACCCATGATATTCAAATGATGATAAAGTGACTATTGGTAAATAATAGTTAATTTTTTTTAATTTCGAATCCATAAATAAGAACTGTTTTTTAATGAATATTGTTATATATATTAATTGAATAACTGTTAAAGAAAACTAAAATAATCATTTTCTCAAAATAATTCCATTATTCAGGTTTTGTTAAATATTTATGATGGAAATTTTTTATCACAATAAATTAATGTGGAATACCACAACAAAAAAATGTGTGTTATAATGACTGAATATGTATTAATTTCTTATTGTATGAATATATGGTAGCATATGTTTAAAAATAATGATTTGAATTACATGTTATAAAATTGTTATATTAGATTCAGTATGTAGTGGTTGATGAGGGTAAATTGATAAAAGACTAATGATATAGTTATATAATATGAATAAATATTAACTAATTTGAAACAAATCTTCGTTTTTAATGATTTTTGGATCCCAAAAGAAAAAATTGGTATCTTATTGAGGTAAAGAATTTTTACTGAAGGAATATTATTACACATTTCAAATGAATACAAAGGGGTGATGTCGTTTGATGTGGTTAGAGTATAAGATCTTTTATTGGTTAATATGAGTTGAATATTCTCAAATATCCATTCCATAATGTGTTCGAAAAGTAATCATAATTTTGAAATTCTAAAAACAATTTTATAAAAATAAATGGATCATGGAATATCTTATCGGCATAATTAATACATAATGTATTTGGATATTTTTTTAAACATTTTTATGACACATTGAATCATTTTACCCCATACTATTGTAAATTTCTTTTTATCTTAGGATATTATTTTTTCCATAAATATGAAATTAATCTTACATGATACTTTTTAATGTTTATTCCTAAAATTAAATTCATTTTATCAAAATAACATTATATAATTTGTTAACAATTTTTTGGGAATTAGAATTTTTAATTTTTTAAAAATATTATAACCATAATTTTCAAAAAATCTATGAATAAAATCATAATTCAAATAAAGTACTAATCATCAGATATTTTTTATTTATTTTTTAGAATTTATAAAAATAATATTTCATTAAATTATTCTTAAATAGTGATAAATTTAATTTAAAATGATGAAAATGCACAAAAAAATTGTTATCTGAAAAATAAAATTAAATAATTTTCATTAATATTTCATTAATTATTTTTCTATTATCTATTTATTGAATTTTATCAAAAAAAAATATCGAAGTAATTATTTAAATTTTATAACTAATATTAATTGAAATCATTCTTTGAATGTGATAATTTAAATAATTTGAAAAAATACATTGAAAACATATAATATTTATAATGATGAATAGGGGAAATTTTAAATATTTTGGGCTAAATTGTTAGTATTATTTATATATAATCATAATTATAAAATCAAAATCCGTCAACGCCACAACCAATAATTGTGAGATAATAAATGGTGGCAGTTACATATGGTGATTATAGTTTCATAGATCGTGGTCTGATGTCACCATGTTTGAATATCTCTGAAAATCCATTTTCCTATGCCCTTAATTATAAATTTTATGATTTTTAATTCCTCAAGGGGAAATAGTATTGGTTTGAACTCCATCTGAATCTCGATCTAAGGATTCATATATAAAAGAAATATGCTACCTGATTCCATAACATACTTATATCTTTATTAATTTTACAAAGTGATTTTTTCTATTTACACTCACCATATAAAAAAATATATTTTTATTGAAATAAGATTTCTTAACTGAATATAAAATAATAATATTATTTATCTAATTAAAAATTCTTATATTTGATGACTTTATGTGCATAAGGATCAAAAATTAACACAAGTAATATAATTCATTAAAATATATACTCGATATATTTTCCTTTTAAATTTCTATATATTTCATTTCATTTCTTTTCAAAAACTCTTCATATACCATAATTTTTTTACCATGATGTTTACCATATTTCAAATATTTACTATACACTCTATCATTACCAATGATTGTATGATATTCCTGCATGATTGTGATGTCTAATGATTCATTTTTTTATTTACTTATGGTTTTTTTTCTTTTATAATCTTCTTAAATATATCTCATTTAGACTTATTTGAATGTAATAAATTTTAGTTTGATGGTATGTATAAGAGAACCTATCAAAAAATGATTTTTTTTAAAACATTATGGTGCGTTTTACTATATAATGATCTTGTGAAATACCTTAAATAATTTTTATGATTATAAGTATAATAATGACCTATGGAACTTATCATTCAAGACACTGATCCAATTATTTTTGGAATATATAATATTTTTCATGTTGTACTGAACTAATAGAATAATTAATTAGGTTATGTATTTTGGGATACATATATCCCCTATAAATTAAAATATGATACATTACTTATCTACCATTAATAATAGGAGATAGTTCAACACTCATGAAAAATTATTAATGAACTATCAATAAAACTCTAGAAACAACTCTTAAACTAACTCAACTATATAATTCTGGGAAAATTATATACATAAAGTGATAACTTGGTTGTTCCAATAATTTTATAAAACCATTTCGTAAATTAAGGCATATAACCCGGGACATTAATGAAGTGATACCCCTTCACAAATTCCATATAAGATGCAGTCTATACAACCATAAATATGAAAGATATCATTTTTAAGGATTATAATGTGTAGTTATATCCCATTGTAGATAAAGTCAAAATTACAAAAATCTTATTATAGGACTATTATAAAACCACAATGAATTATGATATTCTATAATACGCATGATCATATGAAATTATAAAATGATATTTCTAAATCCTCTTAAATTATAACCTTATGGAAAACATTGATTTTTTATAAATAATTAACATAAAATATTTTTTTTTGTAAAAAATGAAAAAATAATTAAAAAGAAAAAACAATATTACTCACAACCACTTTCTATGGTAATTCATATCCTATAAAAGTGAAGATATCATAATCCATTAAATCATATTTTTCATCAACATAACCTTCAAAATCCCTTAAATAAATCATTTTATCATTCAAAAGGATGGATTATTAATAAATATATTTTTATCTCTAGGATCCTACCTACATGATATGTCTAAAAGGATATTAAACAAACCATTATTATGTAATTAACATTAGACATTGGGTGTTATTAATAGTCTCAATAAAGTCAGACAGTCATTGTTCAATCTACTATGAGGATGGGTAAAAATTATATTGTTTAAAAAATTATAAAAAGAATAAAACATTGACAAAATAATTCCTCTATTTAATTAAGGTCTTTAAAAATTAATTTCATGTGAATTCATAAGATATTATTAATTAACAAAGTACATCAAGAATCCTATAAAAGTAATATACTCTTGAAACTACATATGGTTCATTCCAAAAACATTAAGCTACTTCATTAACTCTATATTATATAGTGTATGTACTATAAGTCTCTCACACATCACTACACAATCCAAAAACATTAAATAGTATATCAAGAGGATGTTACATATCAAAACAAATACATTAAAATTAAATCCTTTATTCCTCTCATATAAATATCTTCATTCATTACAATTTTTTGTAAATATTTAAAAAAATAAAGAATAACAAATTATAAAAAAAATCATAATGGATTCCTCATGAATAATTAATAGTAGTTTCTCTTAAAATTTGTTCTAAATATCCAAAAAATGGTATATTATCAAGTATAATGTTTTATAATATTAAAAACTAGACAATAATTAAAAAAATTAAATATTTAGAGTCCATAATAGGACAAATATTATATTAATATCTTCTATTATATTTTTTATAATTTCATTTAAAAATTAATAATAATATTTAGGTGTGATATATCATTTGAACCTGATTAATATAGAACTATATACACATTTATGACTTAATAATTATCAAAACAATAAAATACGATTGAAATTGGTGTAAAATTTGATAACATCCCACATTTAGCCCAATGTGGTCAAAATGATTTCACCAAATAATCCTCTAATTAAATGGTTGTTTTTTATATAGAGTAATCTCATTAATAAAAAAGAATGATTTATTTTAACAAATTATAAATTGATTTTTATACATAAAATAATTTATCCATCTCTTTTATTCAAACAAACAATTATCCAAGAATAAATAATCTCTAATAACAATAACATATTTAAATACTTATAATGATTATTTCAATCTATTTCTAAATAAACTATTTTTCAGAATTATATTTTTCCCCAACTTGAAATACAATATATAATCTTTTATTTTTCGATGAACAAAAAAAAAACAATTAAAAACAAAATGAAATTTAAATGAATATGTAAATACATCAATGGAATGAAAAAATATTTTTAAAATATTTTCTATCCTTTGACATATTTTCTTTCTTTGTTATTCATTTTTATGCCAAATTTATTCTTTATAAATTGAAAACTAAAATGGATGGTTTTTTTGGGGTTACTCAAATTATATATAAAATTTTTAGTGTGTTTCATTATAAAAATATATTTTATCCCACCACTAAAATGGATTAAGAATCATAAAAATTAATCTGAAAGTCCTAGTAATATATTGAAATTTATCAAAAAATTAATTAACCGATAAAATGTTATATGTTATTAAAATCAACAAAACAAAATATCTATTATTTTAACATAGGAATACAAATATAACAGAGGTTGAAACATTATATCAAAAACAAAGGACTAAAAAATACTAATTTATATGATAGCATTCTTTGAAAGAACATGAACAACTTGATTCAATTACCTATAATAATTTGAAATATATAGTTGTAACCCATCATTATAATGGAGAAAATATAAATATAAAGTAAAAAGTTTCAATGAAATATTCCTCAATCATCTCATCAATTAATTAATAAAAAAATATGAATTTAACTAAACCTATAAAATTTTCCATCTAACGTAAAACGTTTTTCTAAAAACAGTAATAAGAAAATTAATGTTTATTAAAAATATTAAATTTTTAGGATTTTAAATAATTTTTTTAATAAAAATAATCTTTTTATTTCAATCATGATAAAAATATATAGTTCCTAAAATAAAAAAATTCAATGACTTGTTAGAAGGCTATATGATTTTTTTGGAAACCATAAACTATATAATATTTTATAAAATAATGATTCATAACCCAATAAATTTTTTTATATTAATAAAACTATTATAATTAATTTTTTTTATTAAACCAATTGTTATATATGTCATAGTTATACCACTTTTATAGTCTTTAAAATTATACCAGAAACTCTCAGTCAGAGGGAAGCCTCTGACCATTTATTAATAAAAGAAAAAGCATAAAGAAGATAAAGAAGTCCAAAGCATCTATATAACATAGAAATCATACTCATCACGACCCCCTTTGGAAATTATGTCCTCCGCATTATCTGTCTCCCACTCTGAGCTTTCGTAGTGTTTAAGGACCTTGTCATATTTCCTTATATGATGTTCTTTAACCAATGTTTATTCTAGTAAATATTCCCTTTACAGTATTAATTCAAAATTTTCATTTATATATATATATTTTTTAATTTTAATAATTATAAAAAAGTATACTATCATACACATTAGATGAATTTTAAAATTAAATCTTTATTTCTAAATATATAATATTATAAAAAAGTTTTTATATAATTTATTTTCGTTGAAATAATTTAGTTTATAATTTATTATAATATATAAAATAAATTTGGAAATGTAAATTCTCTTACCAAGATACGATAATAGTATTAACACGAAATCATTAAAAAATTTGGCTGATATAATAATTTTAAAAGGATTCTATTTACATCGATTAAAAATATATACAAATTCTTATAATCCAGTTTCCCTCTTAAAAAATAATTGAATTTTTGTGAAACTGGTTAATGATCTAACTTAGTAAATATAGATTATAGATAAATAAAATGTTGAAATCATTATCTACAATACATTTAATCTCTAGATTCATATTAAACCTAGTCAGTAATATATGATTAAATCTATATAACAATTTTTTTCCCTAAAACATTATTCAAAACACATAGATAAACGTTATATCATATAAAGTGAGATATATATAACACATATATTATTATAGTTATTAAAATATATTTTAAAGGGTATAAATGCATATAATGGAATATAATAATCCATAGAAAAGTTCCAAGGACTTCCTATCATGTCTTTGTATAATTCAACCAAAAATACATCCAAAATGATCCCATTGGACTTAGAGAATCACATATTAGGGAATCCCTTAAACACATCATATGAAGAAACACATAGAGTTTTATTAACCATATCATGTAGTTGATCACAATCCAAACACAAAAAATATAAATAAAAAATAGTGGAATAAATTTTTTAGGTATAAATTGTTAATAATAGATAGGGAATAGAAATTATATAATGTAATAAGTAATGAAAATACTATATAATGTATATACAAAATAAAAGCTATGAATATATATTATATTTTCTAGGGAAATATTTTCATCAGGTTTAAAAAAATTAGGAATATATTTCTAGAACAACTCATTCAATACAATCTTTAAATCAATACTATTAGATCTATATAATGGATTAATACCTGACATAATTAAATTAGTACCCAAATAACCTTCTAATATAATGTAAGAGTACATTCTGTAACCCAATTTTTTCATCAAATTTATAATATATATTTTGATGCTTACCCCATATAATCATCCCATATATATATATATACAGTAAAGCTAGAGTACACACACCCATGGGATATTGGAGTACTCATTCTCAGACATTATATGATCATCAAGGACCTATAACATTGTTAAGAATAATGTGAAAATGTATAAATTAATATCATTAGGGTGTTTTGAAACTACTTTTAACATCATGTCATAGGTTTTTATGTATTTTTGAACCATATTTGAGTTATTTTTAGTTATATCATTCATTGGGGGTGCTTTAAGTGTAATTATAACTTTTTTCGATGTTTCTGTACTACACACGGTGGGCACACAATTTTTCAAAACTGTGAAACCCTTAAAGAAAAGTTGGAAACACTAGAAATTGAGGTTTTCTATAGTTACAAACTAGATTAAAAAATAATGTTCCCACCTATTAGAATCTATGAAATATAGTAAAGGGTTTCATGATTAGGGAACATAGTTTATCTAACCGTATGGACTTGCTCAACAAAACCTGCATGTGGTAATTTTTTTTTAATTTTTCTAAAATTGATGGAATCAGTGGTTTTACTCCCTCTCAACCCTAATTATAACATAATTTGTTACCCAAGATATGAAGGCTCTTAGTAACCAATATTGGCCCTTCTAAACACTATATATGACAAATCAATGCTTTGGTGGAAGATTAAATCTCGTTTTGGTAGGAAGATCTCCTCTTGTTCCTTACTTCCCACTGTCTCCTTCTATCCTCCATATAATTTTTTAGAAAACAACATATTTAAAGGATCTAAAAATAATTTAAATTCATCTTTATTGTAGGGTTACTTTCTTGATCTCAAAGAGAATCGTTCTACATTGGTGGATCCTAATATGGGCGTTGATTTTTGATTTGGTGATAAAAGTATGTGGTTATGTTTGGGATTGGTCAATTGATTAAACCTTAATGTTTTTATTTTTTGAGTTTTATTTCAATTGAATTGTAAAAACCCAATTTTAATCTAATTGGAATTGGAATCTTATATGGTTCTAAATTTGGTAAAAAACTCTCAATTACAATTGAATTTGAATTTGGGTGGTATTTTATAATTGGTTGAATTGGTGAGTTGATTGGAGATTTTTTTTTAAAAATGGAATAAATTAAAATATTAAAAAACTATGAATGGTTTTGTGTTGAAAAGGAATGAAAATAAAAAAACCTTGGTTTTTTTGAATGTGAATATGAATTTTGAAAAGAGATTTTTTTTAAATGAATTGTGATTAGTGATTAATTTCAAATGAAGTTTTTTTCTTTTTTTATTTTAATTTTTTATGAATAAGTTATCCTAAAAAGTTATTGGGTTATTTTGGATAAGAACACGAGAATTATTATTCCCTATAAAATTTATTTACAATGAAAACTCTATCAAAAACCATGTTTAGTATATCTTATCCATGATTTGATGATGATGGGTCATATTCAGCCCAATCCAGTGGGACATGTGTATGCATATTTCTATGATCACTAATTTAATATGTGTGAGGATCCAATAACTGGAAACTATCATACCACATGGTAAATGTCCATGGTGTTTATTTTGATTATTTCTATCTATATTCTATTAATTATAGACCCACATTATTCATGATAGTTGAATTTTAAAAAAAATTATATAAAAAATATTTTTAATCAATGTTTGAAATGTTTTCCATCATTTTGAAATGAAATAATTTTTTTATACGAAATCATATTTCCTTCCATTTTTTAGTTAAATTGAAAGTATTATTTATTTTATTATTATGTAATCTTTTTATTTAATCTAGTTTTGAAATGTCTTTAATAGTTTTTAGATAATTTCATTTTTTATTTGGCATGTTTTTCTTTCTGATGAGTACTCTTTTGATGTACTATTTTGGGTTTTTATTAAACCTATATTGTTTTTGGTATTTTCTCATTGTGGAGTTTTGATAATACTATCATTTCTCTTTATCTTCCATTTTTGTGTAAAAATAATTCCCTCTTATATATTTTATTATTTCAGGTTCTAGCAACCAAACTATAGGGATCGAAAATTCCTTTTAGGGTATGTGAGTTTTGGCTCGGGTATCAATGTTCTAGGGTAGTCAGGTAGGTTCATGAAAAAGTGGTATCAATTGCGTAGGTGATGAATCTTTCCTTTATGTTAGTAATTAGTTTATGTTATCTTTTCATGACATAGGAGGAAGTTACAAGCGATTTTATGGACATATGTCATCATAATGATTTCTATGTCACCGTGTGTGTTTTAGGAAAGGTGTCTTGGGGAATAATTTGCTCAAATTTGATTCTTTTCCCCACTATTTTTTGGATAGGTTAAAATCCAAATATTGTTATCATATCATATTGGATTAGTTTTCCCATTTATCTTTTTTGAGATTTTCAACTCAGTAATCTATTTATATATAAATTATTGTTTAATGATGTTTTCTAGAATCACACCTACATCAATATGCATGTATTGGTTCCACGAGGAATCTATTGATAGACCATAGTGACTGAATACTCCAATGAACCCAAAACTTTTTTTATATTATTATATGTGATGTCCATGTTCTAGGAAATAATCATATACTCATTCCCATTCTGGTTCTAGTCATAGTACCTCGGTGGGATGAAACTCGAAATCATGCTCAATATTTTCTTCAACTGAATCCACTAAAATTCCCGATCTATAGTTATCCAAAAGAGGATGATGATTGGTTGAAAAAGATAGATCTTATTTTTATATTCTTGGAAATTATATATTCAATTAAAGTTAAATATCCTAACATCAAGCTAAAGGGACCTAGTAAGAGATGTTCGGACTCAATGCTGATGGAAAAGAAACAAGAGTTTCTATATTGGAAGTTCATTAATTTTCTTTCCACAGACCATTTATATACATAGTCTATGGTGATGGCTAATGAAATAGATTTTTTTAAACTCAAGCATTAGGACAGTACTGTGAAAGATTATACTAATAACTTTGTTGATATTCTTCAGTTTTCTCATGTTGTTATATCAAATGAGAAGATGATGCATTTATGGTTCAAGATGGTCCTTCAATATTATATTCATTAATTGGTTATATTATTGAATTATACTTCTTATGAAGACATTATAGATAAAGAGTCGATGGTCTATATTGACATATCATATATGTTCAGGTTGACTTGATTTCATTTTACTGATAGTGTTAGTTATGTGAGTTACCATAATAGAAAGGAGGAATCTTGTTTTGTCTCCAGGTGGATACAGGTAGTAGGGTTATTTCAAACATATTGTAGTTCATATAAGTGACCATTTTACTTGATTCTAGAATGGCATGCATGGGCATTATAAATGGGATTTCACTAAGCACCCAGGATCTGCAGTTCTTATGTACATTCAAGAGGCTTATATAAATTATGTTATCTATCTTCTTCCCCATGTATTATAATTGGAACATCACCTCTAAAATGTGATTCTATGAATTCAAATTATTCATTAACGATGTTGTTTAAGACTCATGAATATGTAATAAATCTTTCTCATGTATTGGAAGCATTTCTAGTGGAAGTAGATATGGGTAAAGTGACTATGAAAGGATCTATCAATGAATATAAATCTTTAGCGACTACTTTATTTATTACCCGTGTATCTCATTAACTTATATAGACTCATATTGGTAACCTTCTAATACTTCCAACAGAGCTTGTATCTTATGTGATGGATATTGCTACACCCATTATAACAAAAATAGTAAAGGGTCTCTATTATCTTATTTGTGTATTCGCTTTTTAAAAAATATAATGTTCTAGGGATTTTTTGGTTATCAATATGAAACATCTTGATGTCATATTGGGGATGGATTGTATCATTTCTAATATGCATGAATAGACATCTATCTTTGGCTGGTCTCCATTACTACACCTGATGGGTTGTGCCATGTCTTCTAGAGATAATGTGATCCAAGGTCCATTCAAGACTGAACATATTATATATTATTAGGGAAAGTAATATTATTGTTTTATATTTATCTTGAGTGAGAATATTTTAGTGAACAACTCCCGCTAAATTTTTTCTTGTTTCTTCATAATTTTTCATTCTATTTCTCTGGTTTTCACCAATAAGAGAGGAATAATTATCAGTTGATGTAGTGACTATTACTCAACTAGTATATATACCTACATATTGAATATAACCATCTAAAATTAGAAATATAAAAAATTAGTAGGATGATCTATTATATAAATACTTTATACAATCAAATGTGTCACCTTAGTCTATAATTATTCTTTTTGATAAGAAATGTGATGGAAGTGATTTCATATGTTCTAGTTATTGAAAGGTTAATTGAGTTATGGTAAAAAAAATGTTTCTATTTTTATTAATTGATGATAAATTTGACTTTCTTAAAGGGGTGAAGTGGTTCTCAAAAATTGATCTTCAGTTTCATTAACACTAGCAATGAATAAAAGTATATGACATTTAAGAAACTGCATCCCAATGTACATATTGAAATTATGAGTATCTTTTTTTCACCATTTGGTATAAATACTTATCCTATATTCTTTATGGCTTTGAATAATATTATTTTCAATGAGTATCTCCTTATGTTGATAGTTTCTTTTGGAGGGCATCTTGGTTTACTCTCATTATAAGGATGAGCATGTGTACTCTATTGGAGAATTTATATAATTGATCAAAAATCATCAACATTATGAATAGTTAGGAAACTTTTATTTCTAGATTCATGAAATGATTTATCTATGAAATTTTATCTCAGAACAAGGAATTTTAGTTGATCATAAGAAGGTGAAAGCAATTATGAAATGGGGGAAATCGCATAATGTTTCTGAGATTTATGGATTCATTGGTTTATAGGGGTCTTATCTCTAGTTTGAAATGGATTTATCAATTTTGGATCCTCAAATTATCGATTTCATTTATAAATGGGTGAATTTTTATCGTGATAATAAATTTTAGAGTTCCTTAATTGTTCTAAAATTTATTTTTACATCTGCTCTAGTGTTTACTCTTCCATTGGTATCGCATGGCTATGTGGTCTTCTATGACTCATTTAGGTTTAGGTTTTGGTTGTGTTATTTTGTAGTGTTATCATGGATTTACCTATGGCTCTCATAATCTTAGGCCATATGATATCAATTACACAAACCATGACCTTGAACTCACATCCATGATGCAGGTGCATAAATTTTGGTCATATTACCTTTTTAAGGAATGGTTTATCATATATTTGGACCATAAGATGATGATTAATATCATCTCTAATAAATAATTGAATCTTTTATTGGGTAATTTGATATATTACCTTCAATATTTTGATTTTTAAATCACTTATACCTCAAGGAATGGAAATTTCACTGCTGATGCGTTAAGCACGAAACTTTTTTCCAAGATCGTTAAAGAATCATTAGAAAAGTTTAATTTCTAGCTATTTTGTGAAGTTTCAAAAAATATTTTGGGAAATATAAGACAAGGTCTTCATGGATAGTGTTCAATTGATATCCAGTACTCTGGATATGATTCTTTAAGAATAGAATCTTGATGAAAAGTTTCATACCATTTGGAAATCTCTTTATGGTGGGATGATGGTTTTTGAGTTGTTGTTCTCCACTGATGGTATTCTATGTTTTCAAAATAAGTTTTTTGTATTATTAGATTTGTGGAATACTATGATGGTATATTTCCACAATTCCCAATTTTTTTTCACTTAGTAACAACAAAGATTTTCTAGGACATTTTGTGAAGAATTTAGTGGCAAGATATGAGACAAGACATTATTTATTTTTTCTCAAATGTTATACATGCCAATAGGTTAAGCCTAAGCCCTATAGACCTTTGGATTTTCTTCAACCACATCCAGTGATGAGTTGGATGGGGGAAGATAATTGTGTGGATTTTTGGTTGGGTTTCCTTATATCCTGAAATGTCCAAGAAATTCTATATAATTTTTTTATTTTATAGAATTATTTCGAGACCGAAAAATTTGACGGCGTGTGATTCCGAGGCCCAGAGTGCCCAGAATGATCCGTATAAGTTTAGATAAGCTTTAATTAGCGCACATAAGTGGTTTTCCTGAAAAGGTGAAATAACTATTAAATGGTTACTCAGATAAAGAATTCGAGGGGACCATTTCGCTCAATATGGCGGGTTTCCCCTACGTGTGACTTAAGTTTAGTTAGCGTGGGCCTCCTGTGAGAATACCCAAATATGGAATAATTGTAAATAAAATAATTAAATAAAATTATTTTATTTTTCAAATGATTATATCTGACGAACAGTTACTCGGATAAAAAATCTGATACCACTGCTGAACCCAAGAAGGTATGCCCATTTTAAGAAGATACTAACATTGGCTAGCGTGGGAAACCATTGAATGTTAGTTTTTGGCCGTAAATAAAATAATTAAGTGAAAATTATTTTATTATAAAAAAAATAACTTTTAAACAGTAACTCAGACTAGAAATCTGAGAGTACCGCTGGGTTTGTTGGGGCGTTTTTCACTTACGCAGAGTCGAACCTCGACCGACGTGGGTAAAGGGTGACTGTAAATAATTCTCCGAACATTTTTTGGGTACATTTAGAAAATGTGTGATCGGCATTTTCTAACATTTTAATTGTTGCTTGAAATTGAAATATGAGGACACCATTGATCTCACAACATCGATATTCTCTTAAGGAGACCTTCACCTTGCTGTAGTAGGTTGAGGGTGGAATTTAGTATTATGGATTTTCATGGGAGACAGTTAAAAGAATAAAAATTAAATAAAACAACATCTTTCATTTTATTTTTCTTTTTGAAACCTCATTTTGGAATTGTGGAGGTGGGGACCCCACAAGGGTGGCCGGGCAATTAAGGCTAGGCATTAAATTTCTGGTTACAAAAATTATGTAGCCAAAATTCTCTTTAATTAATATGGTTCATTAAATCTAAATATATGAAACAACTTGTTAATGAAAAGTTATTTTATTAACTCTTCATGAGAGAATTGAGGGTTGTGTCTCTGTTGGAGAGAGGGAGAGGAGTCAATTGAAGGAATAGCATCCATCAAATAAGTTCCTCTAAAGAAGAACCACCCTCAATGAAAAATGAGGACGACACTCGAGCCCGGATCGAAAGCGTCTTGCATGAGCAATGAACACTGATTTCACCATCATCATCTTCATCCTCACGACACCTCCAACAGATGATCGAGGTAGGGGTTTTAATTTTATGTATGATTAAATCTATTTATTGATTCTTCATACTCTTGATTCACAACAATGATGTCCAAACAAACACGACCATCATTACACACTTATACAATGACCCTTTTCTTTCATTCATTGTGTGTTCTTCATGCGTTCTTCGACACCAAATAACTAATGGTGCTAAAAATACAATTTCTCGTTGAGAATTACATATGGATGTAGTGATATCGACTAGGGGATCATGAATATGTGGATGTCACATTTTTTGGGCTTTTAACGAACCTTCAATGATGCCTGGAAGAAGGGCGGTGAGCGTCCGCACCACCAGTAGAGGAGGAGGCTGTGGCTATCGAGCTGCGGCGGCACACCAAAGGGCGGTCGGCACCCATCCTGCTACAGTTAGAGCAGGCAGTGCACCGGTGGGTGGCCAGCTCTCGGCCGACCGTAGCTTGAGCAGGCGGCGCTCTCGGAGAGCGGCCAGCTCCCAGCCAGTCGTGGGAGGACAATGGCACCATCACACCACTAGGAGGAGAATCGTCTAAGAATATGGCTGGCTGTGATGCATCGAGCCTGATCCGCTTTAGAGTTTCCCTCATGTCAGCATGCTAAAAAGTCTGTTGGAACATTAAGGAATCTGCGGGGGGGGGGTGTCTTCTCCCGGGTGGTGGCTAGGGCGGTCCACACCCAGCCGGGCAGACCGCACCCAACCGAGCAGGCTGCACTACAGCGGGCCATGCCAAACAGGCCATGCCCAGCGGGCTGCACCATAATGGGTTGTGCCCTAGCGGCCTGCACCATAGCGGGTCGCGCCCTAACGGACTGCCGCCCCATGTGGTCCGGGACGCCCCTTTACGGGCCTTCCTATTATAGCCAGGACACCCCTGCAGGCCGACCCCATTGTGGGCCAGGCCAGACCTCGGCCAAGCCTAGACTGGGTCGGGCATGGTCAGTCCGACGAGGTGGGACTAGACCTTGGCCCCATCAGGACCATAATCGCATAAAGAGCCATATCTTGAGAATTGGACGTCCATTTGGTGAACCGTCTATGGAATTGGTATTCTTGGATCTATAAGGTACTTTTAGTATACCCCTATTGAGTTTTGGAGATAGTTGGAGTACGACCGGGATGGATAGAACCCGAATCGAACAAGGCCCCCGGAGCTAAAAATATTATAACTCACAGACCAGATGTCTGGTTGACGCACCATCTATCGCGTTGGAACCCTTAGTACATGGCAGTCCTTTGGGTTACACGTTTGTGGAGCTTAGTGATGGTTGATGAATGACCGATATCTTGAGGGTAGATTCAACGAAACTTGAGATTGTCGGGTGCGAGTAATTAAGTGGCTAGTAGTGAGGTGGAGGTTGGAGATAGATCATGTAGAGCTCAACGCTCAATAATCCTGTGTGGGTCAGCTCATACTGATCCTGTGTGTGTCAGATCTTGTGTGGGTTAGCACTCAGTGATCCTTTGTGGGTCAGTGCATACCGATCCTGTGTGGGTCAAATCCTGTGTGGGTTAGTGCTCAACGATCCTGTGTGGGTTAGCGCATATCAATCCTGTGTGGGTCAATGCGGGTTTATTACGTGTCGACTCGGGGAGGGTCAGATTTAGTGTGGATCATTTTGGTGGTTATTACCTATCCATCATGTGTGGGTCAAACACTATATGGTCAGAAGTAGTGTCTCTTGATAGAATTATATGATCTAGCTCTGCGACTAATCATATGTACTTCTATAATTCACTGAAATCCTGGTTTGATATGAGACTCTTTTTGAGCTGCCTTTACCTTGTTCTTGTGATTGAGGTTATGCTGTGTGGTACTTCTAACTTCGTGGTGTTACCTGTTTAGTACTTCTAACTTCTTGTTATTATGTGTGTGGTACTTCTATCTTCATGTTGTTACCTGTGTGGTACATCTAGCTTCGGGGTGTTACCTGTGTGGTAATTATATCCTCGTGTTGTCACATGTGTGGTACTTATAGCTTTATGGTGTTACCTATGTTGTACTTCTACTTTCATGGTATCATCTTCATGGTCTCACCTGTGTGGTACATATATCTTCGTGGTGTTACCTATGTTGTGCTTCTACCTTCGTGGAGTTACGTTCATGGTCTTATCGTCGTGGTGTTACCTATGTGGCACTTTTAACTATGTGGTGTCATTCCCTCTTGTAGGAGATGAACATATCTTGATAACTTAGGTATATGTATGGTCATATACCTAAGTAGAGTTGATGTATTGATTTGTGGTTTTTCATTTTTGGACTCTAGGAGACCTACGACGGTCTCGAGGTCCTTACTGAGTATTGTTATACTCACCCCTGCATGGTCTTCCCCCACAACTTATTATGTCTGGTGTAGATGACGTACAACATTGATCGAGGCTGAGGGAGCTAGGACCGGACGGTGTTTGAAGGTGACCATTTGGTGTGATGTGACGAGGAGGAGACTGACGGACGTGGAGTGCAAAGGAGGCGATCTGTACCTACCCAACAGGTAGGATCCTCAAACGAAAACCCAATAACTATTTGATTTTTTCTTTAGTTGTATTTTACTATCAATTGTACTTGTTCTTTTATAGTCAGTCATGTATTCTAGCTCCTTTTTATTTTCAACACTCTTTTATCGTAGTAGTTTACTTTTTCATTTCTTCTTATTGCATTTTTGTCAGTGTGGTTTCTTCTTGTTGTGTTCTTCGACTGTGTGTCTATACCGTTTAAAAATTCAATGCCTTCCTGTTTAAGGGATATTCCTTTCCGGTGCTAGTCGCCTACCCAGGGACTATCAAAGGCGGGCTTGGGGTAGTCACGACACGGGCACCAAGGGACAGGTCATCTCAAAGTGGTATCAGAGGAGTTTGGTTCTACCGACGAACTACGGATCTGATTTTGTGTGTGTGGGAATATTGTTAATCATTATGAGTGTGGTTTTTATTTTTCAGAATCCATTATTGGTGCGGCAGACAACATATCCAAACACCAGGACACTGAATTCAGATTTCCGACTCAGCGCGTGTAAACACTGATTGCATGTGTTTCTGAAAAGTTTTTTTCTTTTGAATTCTTTAGAGTCAGCTCACCATGTATAACATAATTACCATGGTGCACCTATTCCTTATCAGGATTCTATCACTTTTATATCCACCCAGTTTTCCTAAGACAGTACATGACGACAGCCCATCGAGCAATGATGCCTTAGTGTAGGGCCCTCTTACGGCGTTAGCACCTTCAGGTGGTGTACCAGCAGCCCCACTTCCTATTCGGAAGCCGTTACCACAATATCCACCAGTAGATGATGAACCATGACTGAGTGTGTTTCATGAGTTCCAGCGACAGTGGCCTCCGAGGTTTCGTGGCGAGATAGATTCCCAAGTATTTGAGGACTGGCTGGAGGCTATGGATAAAGTTTTCCACCTAGTTGAGACACTGGTATAGAAGATGGTGATCTTAGCTTCTAGTATTTTACAGTGAGGGACCATGAGGATGGTCCGCATAGTGATGATGTTTCGTTACTTGTATTGTTGCTCGAGATAGTACCTTTGGGTAGTGCGTCAGCTATATCACTCCCCGTTGGGCAGTAGTAACAACCGACCTTACCGGTAGGGGAAACATTTAGGCTTAGGGCCTTGCATTAGTTTTAGTATCAGATACCCCTCAGGCTCTTAGGCGATCCCAACTCACAGGAAGCTAAGGACTGGCTTGAGAAGGTGGTTGAGAGTTCACTAGAGCTTCTACCGCTTCTGTAGGACAACGTGTCGGTAGCTGTGTATTCATCGAGGCATACTGACCATTCCTAGGTACTCGATGAATACGATACTATCAAGGCATCAAGGCTCAGACTTCTGAGTGTGGTGTGTTTAAGGACGTTTGAGCCATCACTATTCTTCTATACATTCCTACCTATGTTAAGGTGCTAGAGAAAACCTTTGGGGTTGAATGTTCTTTGGATAAGTGGATACAACCAGTGGATGTTATTAGTGGGAAAGAAGGAAACTGGTGCCACACTCAGAGACTTGGGTGTGTAAAAATGTTTTGGGAAGAAGAACTGTTTGGGACAGATGACTCTGTAGGGCTGTAGACATGGAATAAGAGCTAGGGGAGATGTATGAGGTGGTTAACATTTCAAATTGTTACAACCACCCCCATTTGTGGTCCCCACTAGGCTCAGGGAGCTGGAGGATAGGGGAAGGGTGTAGCGGCATATGATCAAGGAGTGTGACCCAAGGGATCTTGGAATGATTCAATGAACGGTCTGTGTCCACTACAAGTTGTCGTATTAATAGACACAGGTACCAATCATTCCATCCTTCCATGAATATTTTCCAAAGCATCGAGTTTTTGGTTAATCCTTTGACTTTACCCTCATGTCTGGAGGTACCTTTTGGAGCAGACTTGATCGTCAGACATATGCCGATGGTGTGATCTAACCCTTGAGGCGAGAGTTTCGGTTGGATCCTCTTGGTTGCAGCATTGAGGCCTTGTAACATTATTTTGGGAATTAAATTGACATCCATAGTTCATACTCAGATTGATTGTATTAGGAAAAAAGGTAGTCAATTACCTACAATGTTGGAATGAGATTTTCCTTGGCCAGAGAGAAAGGAAACCCAGGAATCACAGGGAAAACTCAAGTCGAGAAGGTTGAAACCGATCATGCTTGAGTCGGTCATCCCTACCCTCATGGATATGGGAGATTTGAGTATTTTAGTTCCCAATAGAAGTCTTATGCCGACAAGATATGGAGACCATTAGTGTTCCTGGAGGGGGACCACGTTTTCTTGCGAGTATCACCTTGACGGGGACTATGGAGATTTAGACGAGGCAGGAAGTTATCACCAAGGTTTATCGGACCATTATTTTATATACCTTGGAGGATTGGAAAGGTCTAATACCGTTGGGCACTACAAAACACAATTTGAGTAGGTGCATAACATCTTTCACATATCCCAGCTGAGGAGATACATGAATGACCCTTCCCATGTCATCGACCATTGAAAGATGGACTTAGACAATGGGGAGACATTTACGGAGGTTCCAGTTGAGATTGAGGATATACAGGAGTGGGTCCTTCGTGAGCGGTCGATACCTCTGGTACACATTCACTGGCAGCATGGGAACCTCCAGGAGAGCACATGGGAGCGAGAGGCTCAAAACCATGCTTAGTACCCCCATTTGTTTCCTTAGTCTATGTTGTGGCTTTCAGGGACGTAAATCCCTAAGGGGGGAGAATGTAATGTCCCCAAAATTATGTGTAATATTTTTTATTATATGGAATTATTTCAAGACTATGAAATCTGGCAGGGCAGGATTCTGAGGCTTGAAGTGCATGGAATGATCCGTCAAAATTTTGTTAAGATTTAATTAGAACACATAAACAGTTTTCATGGAAAAGTGGAATAACAGTTAAACATTTACTCAAGTCAAGAGTCTAAGGGAATTGTAATGCTCAGGATGGCGGGTTTACCCTAGGGGAATCTTATGTTTAGTCGACACATGCCTCTTGTGATAAAACTTGAAAATGGCATAACCATAAATAAAATAATTAAATAAAATTATTTTATTTCTCAAATTCTTATAACGCACAAATGGTAACTCGAATTAAAAATCCAAGACCATTGCTGAAAATGTGATGATGTTCTCTCTCTAGGCAGATACTAGCATTGGCCAGCGTGTGCCACCTATGAATGTTAGTTTGTGGCCTTAAATAAAATAACTATGTGACTAATATTTTATTGTGAAAAAATATAAAATGTTTAAAAAGTAACTCAGATTTGAAATCCAGGAGTATCGTTGGATTCTTTGGGGCGCGTTTCACTTAGGTATAGCCTAACCTCGACCGGCGTGGGTTGAGGGTGACTATTAATAATTTTACGATCTCTTATTTGGGTAAGTTCAGAAAACGCGTGAGTAGCTTTTTCTAACTTTTGAACCATTGGTCAGAATTGAAATCCAAGGACGCGGTTGATCTCTCAACACCAATAATCCCTTAAGGAGAGCTTCACCTCAGCCGTAGTAGGTCGAGGGTGGAAGTTAGTTTTATGTTTTTTCGTTGGAGAGAGATAAAAGAATAAAAATAAAATAAAACAACAACATTAATTTTTTTTAAACCACCTTTTTAAATTGGGGAGGTTGGGACCAAACGAGGGTGGTCAAGCAATTAAGGTTGGGCATTAAATGTCCGGTTACATAGATTATGTGACCAAAATTATCTTTAATTAATAGGGTTCATAAAATTGAAAATAGAGAAATAAATTTTTAACGAATTGTTATTTTATTAACTCTTCTTGAGATAAATGAGGGTTGTTTCTCCGTTGGTGAAAAAGAGAGGAGTCCTTTGAAGGAAGATCCTTCAATGAAGAAGATACACCAAAAAAGAACCAACCTCAACAAAGAACAAGGACGACGCTCGAGCCCGGATCAAAAGCGTCTTTCATAAGCAACGAACTCCGACTTCACCATCATTGTCTTCCTCCTAACGACACCTCCAATGGAATATCGTGGTAGGTGTTTTAATTTGAAGCATGATTAAATCTATTTGTTGATTCTTCATAGTCTTGATTCACAAGGATATTGTCAAAACAAACATGGCCTTCATTCCGCAATTATATATTGAAACTTTTCTTTCCTTCTTTTCCTGTTCTTTGGGCGTTCTTAGATGCCAAATAATTAATGGCACTAAAAACACAATGTCTCATTGAGAGAAACATATGGACGCACAGATATCCACCCAAGGATTGTAAATATGTGGACATAAAATTTTTTAGGCATCGAACGAAGCTGCAATAAGATGTGTAAGAAGGGTGGGGAGCGTCCACACCATAGATAGAGGAGGACGTCGCGACTGTCGAGATGCAAAGGCACATCAAAGGGCGGCCGACACTCGATAGGCTGCGGTTTGAGCAGGTGGAGCACCGGAGGGAAACATGCACTTGGCCGACCACTTCTTGAGTAGGCGGTGATCCTAGAGAGTGGCCAGCACCCAGCTGGATGTGGGAGGACAACAGCGCCGTTGCGCTGCTGAGAGGAGAACCGGTCTAGAATCCAACTGGTCCTGACGCATCGAGCTAGACCCGCTCTGGTGGGTCCCGCATACCTGCAAGACGAACCGTCTGTTGGACCGTTTGGTTATCCGGGGGCGTCTTCCCCCGGGTGGTGTCTAGGGAGGACCACACCTATAATTCCTTTACCACAATTACCTAGAGTCGGTGCATTATTACATAACATTGGCCTGACTCAAAGAATCATATCCCGAAATAATGATGAGTTTAGTATCCTTGGAAGTTCTAGATACATTCAAAAGTTTTACATTACATCATGAAATAAAAAAATCAACAAAAAATTTCCCCCATTTTAAAACACTTATATCCTTAGCATAACTATACAGGTCAAACATAAAATAATTCGTCACATCTGGGAAAAAATAAAACATAGAAAGGGGTGATCTTAGATGCTCAGTAAGGATAAAAATATAGCTGAAACACTTATAAAAAAGCATAAAAATTTAAGGCAATGAGTAAGACTAAATAAAAAGCATTTTAAAATTTAAATTCTTCATAATATGTCAAAGATAAAATCAAATAATTCAATTTACTTATTCACATGGATATTCTGCTAGTCAAATAATCACATGCAATATAAATAGCCATATTCATAATGATGGAATGAATAATGTCAGACTTCATAACCACATAGTCAAGGACTTGTTCCAAGACTACAAATAAGATTTTTTCAAGGCCTTGTTCCAAGACAATAGTTTGTCAAATGAGACCTACCAATGCACCGAGGAGCTATAGCAGGCTCCACCCATCACTTACTAAGTCGAATGCATTCCTCATATGAAAAGGTTTAAACCTAACATAAACAGTGGTATTAAAACTAGCATATGAAGTGTCAATACTTTATCTATAAACAATGAATGGTATAAAAATAACATATCCATAGTCAATAATATCACAAAACCTTCAATACAATATGAAATATTTGTATCATAATAAACCAACTTCAAACATGTTTAAAATATTTCAAATGATGTTGACATAGATGAAACTGATTTGTAAAACTCTATGAGAGATATATCCATTTTTCATTAAAACATTTAAAAGGCACAAAATTAAGAAAGGAATACATTAAAAGACATTTCTGAATATAATTTTCTCATACCACTTTGAAACTTTTTAATGGAATTAACATTTTAATAACATTCATGTCCAAACAAATAAATCCTTAAAACTCATTTTGAAAACAAGGACATTAAAGATAATGATTTAAAAAAATAAATATTTAAACAATTTAAAATGATTATATTATTAAAAATTACCTTCCATAATACCTTAAAATATTACTTTTGAAAATATTTTTATGAAACACATATGGGGATGATAAAGAGGTCCTGGAAGATACTCACGTAAAGACAACCTCGAATAATAAAGATATTTTAAAATTATCCCTTAACTTATACTTCTCTTTGGTCGAGGGTATGTTATCCTATTGTGTAATAGTTAAATCATTGTTATTAATTTATAAAAACAAATATACATAAATATGATATCATATATGATCTTTTATTATTATGTTTTTAATAATATTTTAGTATTATCTTCGTTTTGGGTGTTAACTGATTCATTTTCCTTTATGTGTTTTGATACGTATGTCGTGTTTTTTATGGAAAAGATGTATTTGATTCATATAAAGAATGATATTACGTTCATAAAACTTATTTTTAATCACCAAATAAAAATTATTCTTGAATGATTGTGATTGGGAATGAATCTCATCACGTTCGTGAAGACAATAATCCGTACGTACGCACGGGCGACAATATCATTCAATTGAAGGTGAAATTGTATATAATTGAATGTTATATCATATATAAAGATTCGTTAACTTTTTATATTTATTATTTACATCAATTATAGATCATTATTATACCCTTCCAAATAATGAAATTTTTGAATAACAAACTACAGGACAACGTTGAGACGGTAAGCCATACGTACACACATATGGAGAATTTTTCATTCGTATGGTGGATAGAATAATGAATATGGTTGTACCATTTTTATAATAACATCACAATATATTTATGATATTGGATTTATGATTTTATAATTGAAACAAAAAATAAAGTGGAAGTGGAAGAAGATAATAACTTGAAAGAGGTGATGAAATATTTACCTCTTCTTCGGGTTCTTCCTTTTGACTTAATCAAAAGGGCTCCTTAGGGTGGATTTATGACCAAAACAATACCTATACGATGAAGTGAGGAAAGTTGGGAGGAAATTTGGGCAGGGTTTGGATGATCCAAATGGCTTTGGAGGTGTGAAATTAGGAGAGGGAGAAGTACCCTTTTATAAAAGAGGCGAGGGTCACTTTAGGAAAAGCATGAAAAAATTATTTTATAATAAAATCATTTTAGGAGTATAATAGATCCAAAATTATTTATATAAAGTATAAGGTGGGTATGGGTCTAAATACACTCTACCAATAGGTTTTAGACAAGTTAAGGTTAACATATTGACCTTATCTTTTAGATTTAACTCTTAGTTAAATAGTTTTACATTTACCATGTCTCTTAGTATTTTTATATTATATGGTTAATAAACATAATATAACAAGACAAGAGAACCCCAAGTGGTTCATTATTAACATATAAAACCTTCTATAAGTCCTTTAGCTGATATTTACATTTTTAGAAATATTATATCAATTAATAAAATAATATTTGTTTTTAAAACTCTTTTAAGTCAATTTTGAGACTATTTGGTATTTTGTTTTTGATAAAGTCATAACAGCATGATTACTTCGAAAAAAAATCATTTTATCAACCCTAAAATTTCATATTAACCATGGAAATTAGAGGAATTCATCAAAAGTCTTAAATTAGATTTATTTGTATATTTATAATATCAATTATTTTAATCATTAATTAATAAGGTAATTAGTACATCATCATTGTGTCATAAATAAATAAAATTATTTAATGCCTAAAAATTTTAAATAATATACCATTATGTAAGAAATTATGTTAGATTAATAAAAAATATTTATATTTCAATTTAGCATATCAATAAACATATATTAAAAATGGTTTAGTTATTAAACATTGAATTTATCTCTTTTTACTCTTCTTTGAATAAAATAATAATTAATGTCTTAATCAAATCCAAGTGGACCAAAGGGGGTAATATTTTATACATAAGGTTGTTTTTGGTCCAATTATACATATAATATAGAATTACTACATGATTTAGGGTAATTATAATATCATTTTTACCCTTAATTATTCTATTTACTTTCAACTGTGGTAAATAAAAATCAAAAGTTACTATTCAAAAAAATTATTTTCATCTTATTGAACCGTATTTTACTTAATGATATCAACCATGTCTCTCAGATTTTTTATATTTAACTCACAGAAGTGGTAAAATTATTTTTTATGAAAATTTTCAATTGCTTCTAGGAGGTGGGTAAAAGACAGTAAAAAGTTCCACTAAATTTTTATATATCTAAAATTATTATAAAATGACTCCAATGAATTAAATTAAACTTATTTAGGTATTACATATATATTTTATATATTTAAATAAAATAAAAAATTATTTAAATAAAAAGTTATATTTAAACAATATCGTAGTGTTTTTCACTATACATCAAAAATTGAATGATTTCAGAAAAACACCAAACATTCACCATACACTAATTTTGAAATTCAGAATCAAAAAATGATGCTTACTTTACGAAATTAAAAACCTATAAGTATCATTAATTAATTTAAAATTAATTATCGTTGTCAAAACCAAAAAGCGGGTTTTATAAAAAGTAAAAACTAACAAAATATTGGCATGTGTTTATGTCAAATATAAATTTTAAATTACTTATAATAACCAAAATTATATTAAATGATAAAAATATAGTCTAATTATATTTTAAAACCATTAAAATTCATAATTTAACACTATAAATTATTTTGATTAAATTGTTTTTTCTATTAAAACATAGTATTTTTCAATATTCGTCAAAATATGAAAGTTATTAGAAAAGTAGAATAAATTTATCCAAACTAATTTTTTTCCCAATTCTAAAAAAGAATTTAATTTAATAAAATTTATTATATAAAATTTTCAAATATAGGTTTTGAAAAGGGTTCTCCATTAAAAGGTGGTAAAATTGCATTTTTTGAAAAATACTTCTTTTATCTGAAAACATAAAATTATTCTTATATTATGTCTAAGAAACATATAATCTGGATATTAAAATTATATAGAGTATATAAGATTCAAAATGCAATTAATACTATTCATAACCTCTTTTTGAAAGACTATTTTGATAAGTTGTGGTGCTCTCGAACTCGGTGTTTCATGTAGCACAAGCTATTGAATTACATTAGTGAGATAACATACTATGAAATCATGGGGTGTTATATTCTCCCCTCATTCAATAAATTGAGTCCTCACAGTTTTGAAATTTTTCTTCAAAAATTAAATGTTACAAATAGAAAAATACCTTTGTGGAAAACCCACATCGAAAATTGGTTTAATAAAATTTAGTCTTAATAAAAAGGGATAGGGATTGAAAAAGTTACCACCAAATTAAAATCTCAATTAAGAGAACATTTGTGGAAATTAGAGACACATAATTGGAGGAAAAACATAAATATTTATAGGGAGTGATTGCAGTTGTCATTCACAAACAAGTGTAAAATTGAGGGCCTCAAAGCCATCAATCTATGATGATTTAAAATATCATCGGTTCAAAAAAACATAATGTATTATGATTACACATTTTTTTTAATATCCCTTCCTTAATGTTAAAGAAATAATATAATCATATAATAACAGGGAAAAAATATATACTTGTAAGTAGAGTTACATCCTTCAACCAATTCCTATGACAAACTCATCATTCACTCCAAAAGATAATAGAATTAAAAAAACATTCTATTTATTCTAATAATATAGGGTTCCAAAAATAAGGAATTTATAATTCATTTGATAGAATATTTAAAAAAACTAAATTATAAAACTAGGACATCACGTAGGCCAGTGGTAGGTGATGTGCAATTGTCTCCCTTCGGTTGCGGGTTCATGTATTGGGGCCTTGCCAGATGTGACGAGTTGTCTCCCAACCTCCAGGTTGTCCTTTTTACGACAATCCAAAAATAATCTTAATAAATTTGTAAACTTAAAAATAGTATCCAATGTCAAACTTAGTCCATTACAAACTTTAGACTTATCCAAATTACTTCCGTCCAAATTCATAGTCAAAAATCTATATTGATGTTAGACACAATAAAGATTATTTTTCCACGTAATAACATGTGAATAACATCATCATGTATTCTTTTAAAACATGGTGACACCCCGAATTACCATAATAACATATTGATTAAATTCATTCATCCTTATTCTTTATAGAATACTATACATGCTCCTTATATCCAAAAATGTTGTAAACTCCAACAATGATGTAATAAACAAATCATTAATCAGTTCCAAGGATATCAATAATATTCCATATAATATATTCAAATCAATCATCTCTTATTCCAAAATCAAAACCATAGTATCAAGACCATATTAAAATTTTATCTTTCCTTCAACCATGTATTTTCCAAAAATATTAACTTGTTGTTGAGTCACTTTCCTTTGTACCACAAAATCTCAAATCCTTAATGAAATAGTACTACAGTACAATCATTATTTACTCTATAATTGTTATAACATGTACATCATTAATAAAATACTCAAATGAAACAATACATTAATAACAACATAAGAACTATAATCATTATTCTTCATCTTCAGTAGTATCGTGAGTTGATTTTTATCCATTAACAGCATTTGGGGTATATTCTGATGATTTGGACATTGATTCGCGTAGTGTCCCAACTCCTTGCATATGAAACATTGTACATTTGAAACCTTTTACTTACCCTTTCAATCATGTACTTAGTTTCCTTTTTCTCCACACTTATAACAAACTCCCATTCCCTTCAGACATTTACCAATGTGATTATTTCCATAGTTATCACATATGAGAATTTTTTTTCCCTTCTTCCCATTATCCATCATTCTCTCTTCAATCCTTTTCTTCTCTTTCTTCTCTTCACATCCACAAGACTCAGAGAATTATTTACTTATCTTTTTAACACATGATATTATTTCTGAATATGATGAGAATAAATGGGAGACTATTTTACTTTTAAATGATGGATTAATAACATGAATGATATGGTCCTTCTTAATCATTCGATCATGCGTATTTATGGAATTCTAATTCCTTCTACTATGTGGAATTTCTAAACAATGGCATACACCAGGTTAGTTTATTAATTGAAATGCATAATTCCAAACTTGTAAAATAATTAATGTAAATTTAATAGACTATGAAAATAGTCTATAATCATAAATTGTTTTCTTTGATGAATCATGTACTCATAAACCCTTCATAATTATTTATAAAGAAAATGAGAATTATCCCAACCATATCTCTTGGGAGTGTCGTAACCAAGAGTGCAGCAAGGCCCTTTGTCATGCCCCAATTCCCGTTCGAGTCTACCTCAAATTGGTGTTTTCAGGTTTCAACCCTAGGTACATATGTGCCAGAGCCGCCTCTACCTGCTCATATCCAAAATGGATTTATTTCTTGGAAAACTCACAAAATCTTTGTAGTAACAAAATTATAGGACGTTCTTCTACACTAATCCTCAATGTCTGTCTTAGGGTAATGTTCTCTAATCAGAGTTTTTCTAAATCTAGCTTCCAAGGTCTGTACTAAACATCCTCTGATACCAGCTGTAACGCCCCAACACATGTTACCTAGAGTTTGTGCATTATTACATAACATTTGAATGATATAATAAATCATGTCCCGAAAGACCAATCCATTTAGTAGAATTAGAAGTACTAGATACATTCATGAGTTTTACATTACATCATGAAATAAAAACGTAAAAAAAAAATTGTCCCTTTTTAACACACTTATATCCTTATCCTATCCCTGCAGGTGAACTATAAAATAATTTTTCAAATCCTAGATAAAATAATACATAGAAAGGGGTGAGCTTAGATGCTCAGTAAGGAAAATAATATTGCAGAAACTTTTATAAATAATCATAAACATTTAAGGCAATGTGTAAGACTAAAAAAGGACTTTAAAACTTTAACATCAGCCTAATATGTCAAAGATAAAATCAAATAATTCCATTTACTTATTCACATGGAAATTCTATTAGTTTAATAATCAAATGCAATATCAATAGCCACTTTCATAATGATGGAATGCATAATGCCATAATTCATAACCAAATAGTCAAGGCCTTTTACCAAGGCTAAAAAAAATATTTTGTCAAATCCTTGTGCCAAAACACATGTTTGTCTCATGAGACCAACTGATGCATCGAGGAGCTATAGTGGGCTCCACTAGTCATTTACTAAGTCCAATTCATTCTTCATATGAAAAGGTTTAAACATAACATAAACATTCGTATTAAAACTAGCGTACGAAATCTCAATACTTAATCTATAAAACATGAATGGTATAAAAAGAACACATCCATAGTAAAACATATCACCAAACCTTCAATAAAATATGGATGATTTGTAGCATAATAAATCAACTTCAAACAAGTTTAAAATCCATCAAAATATGTTAACATAGATGAAAAAATTTGTAAAACTCTTTGAGAGAAATATCCCTTTTTCATGAAAACATTTAAAATTCACACAATTTAGAAAGAAATACATTTAAATACATTTGTGATTCAAAGTGTCACATACCACTTTGAAACTTTTGAATGGAATTAAAATTTTAAAAAACTTTATGTCCATATAAATAAATCCTTAAAACCACTTTGAAAACATGGACATTAATGAGAATAATTTAGAAGAATAAATAGTTAAACTATTTAAAATGATGACATAGTAAAAAAGTCCCTTCCATAAATCCTTAAAATATTCTTTTTAAAAATATTATTATGAAACACGGATGTTGATGATAAAGAGGTCCCAGTAGATACCCTTGTAAAAACAACCTCGGATAATAAAGAGATTGTGAAATTAACCCTTACCTTGTACTTATCTTTGGTCGAGGGTATGTTAACCTCTTTTATAATAGTTAAATCATTATTATTAAATTATACAATAACTATATACATAAATATGATATCATATTTGATCTTCTAATATTACATTGCTAATAATATTTTAGTATTATCGTCGTTTCGGGTGTTAACGGATTCATTTTCCTTTATGTGTTTTTTATGTAAGACATGTTTGTTATGGATAGGATGTATTTTATTCATATAAAAAATTATATTAATTTTTTAAACATAATTTTTAATCATAAAATGAAAATTATTCATGAATGATTATGATGGGTAATGAATCTTGTCGCGTTCATGGAGACTGTAATCCGTACGTACGCAGGAGAAAAAATATCATTCAATTGAAGGCGAAATCATATATAATTGAATGTTATATCACATATACAGAATCATTAACATGTTATTTTTATTATTAACATCAAATATACATAATTATAATTCAATCCAAATAATGAAGTGGTTTAATAACAAACTATACCCGGACGTGGAGACAATAAGCCATACGTACGCACATATGGTGACTCTGTCATTCATATGATGGATAGAATAATGAATATGGTTGTAAAATATTTTTAATAACATAAAAATATATATAAGATACTGGATTTATTATTTTAGAATGGAAACAATAAAGAAATAGAAAGTGGAATGACAAAAGAACTTGGAAGAGGTGATGAAATATTTACCTCTTCTTCAGGTTCTTCATTTTGATTTGATAAAAAAGGCTCTTTAGGTTGGCTTTATGAGAAATGTAATGCCTATAAGATGAAGGGAGGATGTTTGGAGGATATTTGGACAGGGTTTGGCTGAGCCAAATGTCTTTGGAGGTGTGAAAGTATGATAAGGATAAGTACCCTTTTATAAGAGAGGTGAGGGTCACTTTAGGAAAAGTTTGAAATATTATTTTATAATAAAATTATTTTCGCTTTATAATGGCTTGAAAATGAATTTTTTTAGGATAAGGTGGGTATGGGTCGAATAACTCTCAGACAATAAGTTTTATACAGGTTTAGGTCACCATATTTACCGTATCTTTTATATTTAACTCTTAGTTAAAACGTTTGACAGTTACCATGTGTCTTTGTATTTTTATATTATACTCTCAATAAACTTACTATAACATAACAAGAGAACCCCAAGTGGTTAATTATTAATATATATAACCTTATATAACTCCTTTGGAATAACCTTATATTTTTAGGATTATTATAGCAATTAATAAAATAATATTTTTTTAAACTCTTTTATGGTAATTGTGACACTATTTGGTATTTTGTTTCTATTAAAGTCATAACAACATGATTACTTTGAAAACACTTAATTTAATAAACCCTAACATGTCATATTAACCAACAAATTAGTATAATTCATCAAAAGTTTCAAATTAAATTTATTTGGATATTTATAATATATATTATTTTAATCATTCATTAATAAGGTAATTAATGTATCATCATTGTGTCAAAAATAAATTTAATTATTTAATTCCTAAAAACTATAAATAAAATAAAATTATGTTGGAAATATTATTTTCTTACTAATTAATATTTATAGTCGAATTTAACTTATATATAACATTATATTAAAAATGGTTTAGTTATTAAACACTAAATTTAACTCTTTCAACTCTTCTTTAAATAAATAATAATAAATGTCAAAATCTAATCCAAGTAGACCAAAGGGGGTAATATGTTATTCATAATGTTGTTTTTGGTCGAATTATACTTATACAATAGATTTATAACATTTGTTATGGTAATTATAATATCATTTTTACCCTTAATTACATTATTTACGTTTAACCGTGGTAAATAAAATGCAAAAGTTACTATTCACCAAAAATTATTTTCATCTTATTAGACCACATTTTATTTACCAATATCAACCATGTCTTTATGATTTTTTAAATTCAACTCACAGAAGAGTTAAAATTATATTTTATGCAAATTTTCAATTGCTCCTATGAGGTGGGTAAAATACTTTAAAACGTTCCATAAAATTTTAACATATCTAAAGTTATTTTAAAAATACTCCAATGAATTAAATTGAGCTCATATTGGTATTATATATCTATTTAGACATAAAATAAATTTAAATAAAATAAATAATTATTTTCATAAAATGTTCGTTTTAAACATTATCGCATTATTTTTCACTATACATTGAAAATTGAATGTTTTCTGAAAAATACGAAAAATTCACCATAAGCTAATTTTGATGTTCTGAATCCAAAAATGATGATAATTTTGCCAAATTCAAAACCTTAAAGTTTCATTAATTAATTTTAAATTAATTCACGTTTTCAAAACCAAAAAGTGGGTTTTTTTAAAAGTAAAATCTAACAAAAGATTAAGATGTGTTTAAGTGAAATTTAATTGTGAAATTACTGATAATGGCCTAAATTGTTTTAAATTATAAAAATATAATCTGATTATACATCAAAACCATTCAAATTCATAATTTAACACTACAAATTGTTTTGATTAAAAAAGTTCTTTTCAATTAAAACATATTATTTTTCACTATTTGTCAAAATAAGAAATTTATCAGAAAAGTACAAAAAATCTATCCAAACTAAATTTTTATGTCCCAATTCTAAATACGAATTTAATTTCATTAAATTGAATATATAAAAGTGTCAAATATTGGTTTTAAAAAGTGTTTTCCATTAAAAGACGGTAAAATTGCATTTTTTGAAAAATACTTCTTTTATCTGAAAAAATAAATTTTTCGTTATATTATTTATAAGAAACAAATAATATGGATTTTAAAATTATATGGAGTATATATGATTCAAAATGATGTTAATAATATTTATAATTGCTTTTTGAACAACTAGTTTTATATGTTGTGGTGCGCTCGAACTTAGTTTTGCATGTAGCACAAGCTATTAAATTACTTTAATGAGATAACATACAATGAAATCTTGGGGTGTTAAAGCACCCAACCAAGCGGAATGCGCCATAGTGGGTCGTGCCAAGCGGGCCATGCCCAAGAGGGCTACACCGCGGCGGGCCGCGGCCCTATTCTGGTCAGGCCACCTTTGCAGGTCGACCCCATGTGGGGTGGGCCAGACCTCGGCCCAGTGGTCCTAGTCTCTCGTGGCCCATCCTAGACCGATTCGGGCCGGTCAGTCCTACGTGGTCGAACCGGACATGGGCTCAACTGGGCGTAGAATCACATAAAGGATCATATCTTGAGAACTGAACGTACGTTTGATGAACCGTCTATGGATTTGGGATCCTTGGATCAAGATGGTCCTTTTGGTATAACCATATTGAGTTTTGCTAACAATTTTAGTATGGCCAGGTTGGATCGAACCTGAATCCAACTGGACCCCTGGAGCTAAAACACTTACAAATCACAGACCAGGCGTCTGATTGATACACCGTCTATCGCATTGGAACCCTTATGACATGGAGTTCCTTTTGGTTACTCAATTTTTGAGCTTAGTGATGGTCAAGGTATGACTGATATCTCAAGGGAAGATTCTACAGAACACGAGCGCACCGGGTGCGAGGAATCTATCGGCTGACAGTGAGGCGGAGGATGGAGACAGATCATACGGAGTTCATCGCTCAGTGATCCTGTTTAGGTTAGTGCATATCGATCCTATGTCAGTCAGATCTTCTGTGGGTCAACACGTAGAGATCCTGTGTGGGTCAGCGCATACCGATCCTATGTGGGTCTACGGGGGTTAGTTACCTATTGACTCGGGTGGGTTGGATCTTGTGTGGATCATTGCGGGGGTTATTACCTATCAATACTGTGTGGTTCAAACTCTATATGGTCATAAGTAGTGCCTCTTGACAGAATAAGACGATCTAGATTCGCAAATAATCATATGTACTTCTATACTTCACAATAAACCTTGTTTGAGATGAGACTCTTTTTGAGCTATCTTTACTTTTTTCCTATGATTGAGGTTATGATATGTGGTACTTCTATCTTCATGGTGTTACATTTGTGGTAATTCTAGATCCATGGAGGTACCTATGTGTCACTACTATCATCATGGCGTTACCTATGTGGTACTTCTAGCTATGTGGTGTTACCTGTGTGGTACTTCTGTCTTCATGGTGTTACCTGTGTGGTACATCTAACTTCTTGGTGTTACCTGTGTTGTACTTCTATATTCTTGGTATCTTCTTCATGGTGTTACCTATGTAATACATCTATCTTTGTGTCGTTACCTATGTGGTGCTTCTACCTTCGTGGAGTTGCCTTTGTGGTGTTATCTTCATGGTGTTACCTGTGTGGAACTTCTACCATTGTGGTGTTACCTACTTGGTGTCCTTACCTCATGTATGAGATTAGTATATCTTGATAAATTTGATATATGTATGGGCATATACCTAAGTAGAGTTGATGTATTTCTTTGTGGTTTTCCCTTTGTGGAACTCAAGGAGACCTACGGGGGTCTTCGAGTCCCTACCTAGTATTGTTATACTCACCCTTACACAGGCTTCACCTACACCATGTTGTGTTTGGTGCAGATGATGTACAAAATTGATCAAGGCAGAGGAAACTAGGACTAGACGGTGCTTGGATGTGGACAATTCATCCTGAAATGACATGGAGTAGGCTAACAGACGTAGATTGCTGGGGAGGCAATCTGTACCTACCGTACAGGTCTGATCCTTAGAGGAGAACCTAATAGATTCTTTCTATTTGTCTTTCAGTTGTATTTTACTGCCTGTACTGCCGGTACTTTTACACTTGGTCTTGTTTTCCAGCTCATTTTTATTTTTAGCACTCTTTTACTATAGCAGATTACTTTGTGGTTACATCTTATTGCATTCTAGTCTGTGTGGTTTCTTGTTGCTGTGTTCTTGGACTATGTGCCTGTAGAAGATAAAAAGGAAATGCCTTCCCGTTTAAGGGATATGCCTTTCGGGTGCTAGTCTCCAGCCCCTAGCCTATGGATGGTGGGCTTGGGGTAGTCATGGCACGAGACCCATGGGATGGGTCATGACATATCCCTTGGATGATGAATTAGATATTGGTAGTCATCAATAAGCTGAACAAATTGGCTCACATTATACACATTTTTGATACCACAAAATTTAAAGATAATTGAAATATCCATTTGAAAGAGATTTATATTTTCCAAAAAGTTCCATTTGTTATAGTGGCTGATAAAGATCACAATTTTACATCTCTGGTTTTGTGAGGCCACTAGGAGGCGATGAGATCTCAGTTGTTATTGAATAAGAAATATTATCTGCAGATGAAATGATAAAAAGTGAGGGTTATATAAATTCTTTAGGATATGATTTTTCCTTGCATTATTGGCTTTGGTGAATCTTTGGATAACCATTAGGGACTTTTTAAGTTCACTTATAATAATAGTTACCAGTCTCAATGAGTATGAATCCTTTTGAGACCTTATATGGAATGTCATGAAAATCACTATTGTGTCGGGAATATATTGAAAAATATTTATTTGTTTACCATGCTTATTCTAGGAGGTGAAATTAAATATATAGTTGGTTCATCAGAGAATGTTGACGGTGTAGATCTGGTATATAGCATATGATGATCATCATCGCTGACCACTAGTGTTTTTATTAGGATACTAGTTTTTCATGTATCTTTTACCTCTTTTTGGTTATCAAAAGATTGATATGTAAGGGAATCCTACTCTTCATTTTATGGTAACCTATTAATTTATTTAGTAGGGTGGTTTTTCTGCATTACCATTTAGAATTTAATCAATATTTTATGTTGATATATAACATATTCTAGTTGTCTAAACTATAGAGATATATTTCAGATATATCTCATGATTTTAGTTGGAGTCATCATGATGTTGAGCCTGATTAATTTGTGACTGATTGTCTAGTCTACATAGTATATTCTCAGATATATGCACATTGTGATGGTTTGATACTTTTTTTCCATGTTATGTGGTAACGTAGTTCTGATTCCCATTCAACTTGGGGGGTCTGAGTCACTAATGAGAGATTAGTTGTGTAATTTCTTTAGTTTGGAAACATCTTGAAAGGATCCCTGGGGATAGAATGTCTCTATTGTTTGGAGGTGGTAACATATTGATACAAATTTAAATGAATTCCATGACCCACACTTTATTCCATTTTGGTTGGATCTTGTTTAGGGGTGCTTCAAGTGTACATTGGATTTATTTGAATTTTCTGATCTATGAGTGTTTAGCGATAAGTTTTCCAAAACCATGGGTCCCTAGTAAAAACTATAAAACCTTGGATAGTGCTGGTTTTTAGGATTTTCAAATAAGATCATAAACTGTGTGCCCACCTAATGGAGAGGGTGAGCCCTAGTGAAGTTGAATTTATTTGGTGCGTAAAACATATCTAACCATGTGTCATTAACCTTCTAACCTTGCTTGCAAGACTTTTTTATTCTAAAAATTTATATAAAATTCATGAGGCCCTAGGTTCTACCCCAAATTGAACCTCATTCAACCTAACTCATTTTTATACCCTTTGGGGGCACTCAATTACCTATTTTCTCTCATCCAAACCCCATCTTTGTTTTTTCAAAGCACTCATGGGAGATCATATCCCTCTCTGGTATGTGGGTCTCCCCCATTCATTATCTACCACTCTTTCTTTTTCTCCTCCTATGAAATTTTAATATCATTGTGTATTTGATGGGTAAAATATCATTTTAAATCTATATTCATTCTATAATTGGTTTCTTGATCTCTATTGTCATCATTATTCATTATTGGATCCCACTATAGGTGTTGATTTTTGATTCCATGATAATGTAAGATGGTTCAATTTGATATTGTCAATTTTATTATACCATGATTTTATTTTACTTTTAATTTTTATTTAATTGAATTCTGAAAACCCAGTTTGATGATAACTGTAGCTGGGATTTTATATGGTGTGGAATTTAGGGGAAAACCACGAAATTAAAATGGAATTAGAATTTGGTTCGTATTTTGAAATTAATAGAACTGATAAATTATTATGAAAATTGTTTTGAGATAAATGGATTATGTTGAAATGATAAAATTATAAGATTGGATTTTTTTTGAAATGAAATGAAAATATGAAAAACCTCATGTTTTGGTTTTAAATGTGAATATGAACATGTAGAATGAAAAGTGTGTAATTGAATTGTGAATGACAATTGATTTTAAATGAGATGACTTCCCCTTTTGCAATTGAATGATTTTTCACATACAACAATGGGTAGTTAGTGGGTTTTTTAGGACACGCATGCTTTGATGATTATTCCCCAGTAATTGATAAACATATAAAACCCTAAAAAACATAGTTATTAATATCTTATCTAGAATGGGATGTCGATGAGTCATATTCAGCCTCAGTTATGGGAACCTATTAATTTATTCAGTAGGTGGTTTTTCTACATTACCATTTAGAATTTAATCCATATTTTATGTTGATAGATAACATATTCTAGTTGTCTAAACTACAGAGATATATTTCAGATATATCTCATGATTTTAGTTGGAGTCATCGTGATGTTGAGCCTGATTAATTTGTGACTGAGTGTCTAGTCTACATAGTATATTCTCAGATATATGCACATTGTGATGGTTTGATACTTTTTTTCCATGTTATGTGGTAACGTAGTTCTGATTCCCATTCAACTTGGGGGGTCTGAGTCACTAATGAGAGATTAGTTGTGTAATTTCTTTAGTTTGGAAACATCTTGAAAGGATCCCTGGGGATAGAATGTCTCTATTGTTTGGAGGTGGTAACATATTGATACAAATTTAAATGAATTCCATGACCCACACTTTATTCCATTTTGGTTGGATCTTGTTTAGGGGTGCATCAATTGTACATTTCATTTATTTAAATTTTCTGATCTATGAGTGTTTAGCGATAAGTTTTCCAAAACCATGGGTCCCTAGTACAAACTATAAAACCTTGGATAGTGCTGGTTTTTAGGATTTTCACATAATATCATAAACTGTGTGCCCACCTAATAGAGAGGGTGAGCCCTAGTGAAGTTGAATTTATTTGGTGCGTAAAACATATCTAACCATGTGTCATTAACCTTCAAACCTTGCGTGCAAGACGTTTTTATTCTAAAAATTTATATAAAATTCATGAGGCCCTAGGTTCTACCCCAACTTGAACTTCATTCAACCTAACTCATTTTTATACCCTTTGGGGGCACTCAATTACCTATTTTCTCTCATCCAAACCCCATCTTTGTTTTTTCAAAGCACTCATGGGAGATCATATCCCTCTCTGGTATGTGGGTCTCCCCCATTCATTATCTACCACTCTTTCTTTTTCTCCTCCTATGAAATTTTAATATCATTGTGTATTTGATGGGTAAAATATCATTTTAAATCTATATTCATTCTATAATTGGTTTCTTGATCTCTATTGTCATCATTATTCATTATTGGATCCCACTATAGGTGTTGATTTTTGATTCCATGATAATGTAAGATGGTTGAATTTGATATTGTCAATTTTACTATACCATGATTTTATTTTACTTTTAATTTTTATTTAATTGAATTCTGAAAACCCAGTTTGATGATAATTGTAGCTGGGATTTTATATGGTGTGGAATTTAGAGGAAAACCACGAAATTAAAATGGAATTAGAATTTGGTTCGTATTTTGAAATTAATAGAACTGATAAATTATTATGAAAATTGTTTTGAGATAAATGGATTATGTTGAAATGATAAAATTATAAGATTGGATTTTTTTTGAAATGAAATGAAAATATGAAAAACCTCATGTTTTGGTTTTAAATGTGAATATGAACATGTAGAATGAAAAGTGTGGAATTGAATTTTGAATGACAATTGATTTTAAATGATATGACTTCCCCTTTTGCAATTGAATGATTTTGCACATACAACAATGGGTAGTTAGTGGGTTTTTTAGGACACGCATGCTTTGATGATTATTCCCCAGTAATTGATAAACATATAAAACACTAAAAAACATAGTTATTAATATCTTATCTAGAATGGGATGTCGATGAGTCATATTCAGCCTCAGTTAGAGGGACATGTGTACACATATTCCCATGTCCACTGAAATGAGATGTGTGAGGATCCAATAACTAGAGAATATGGCAACACATGGAAGATGACCATGGTGATTATTGTGACTATATTGATATTTATTCGATTAATTATAGAATGATTTTACTTGTTATAATTTATTTATATATACAGTTTTATATAAAAAATATATAATCCTTTTTTTAAATATTTTACATATTTTTGAAATGAAATATTTTTTTAACATGAAAATGAATTATCACTCACTATTTTATTAAAATTAAAAGATTTATTTTGTTAATTGTTATGGAATATTCTTATAGAACACTGTGTGAGATGATATTAGGATGTATAGATCATACCCTAACTTTTTCTTTTGGCATTATTATTTTTTCTTCTTCTAGTCTTGAGAAATGGGAAAGATCCTCTTTGAGGTGGTTGGTTTTGTGGATATTTTTGACTTGGTGTGAGGATTCCTTTGGGTTGTTTGTATTTATTTTGAGTGCATTGGCCATGTAATATTAATGGTGTTTATACCAGTTTTGTTTCTTAAATGATAGTACTATCTTTTTTTCTTTATCATCTACTATTTATTTTAAAGAAACATACACGTTGTTATATTGTGTAATTCTAGGTTCTAGTCACAAAGTAGTGAGGATTTTCAATGCCTTTCAATCCTTATCAGTTATGGCTCAGGTATTAGGGTACGAGGGTATTCAATCTTGTATGTGAGATGATGGTTGAATTTTTTGTTAAAATATAGTTTTTGAATTTTATTTTCATTCAGATAAAAAACATTCCTTGTGATTTTATAGACAAAATTAAAGAATGTTTTATTAAAATGTTTGATAAATAATTGATGGACTTCAAAGTACTAAACATCATGAGGATACTCATTAGTAACGATGATTTTATTTGAGTACATAAAATATGCAAGAAGATAATGATTGGTCTATAAAGTCATATTTTTATCTTTTAATGTGGTCAACATAGAATTTAGTGAATTAAAAAATTATGATTAAATAAAAATGAAATGATTCCAACTGAATAATTCTACTATAAAGATGAATATGATGTTTCCCAAAAGATAGTTTATATGGGGATATAATTGTATTGTGATAAATGTGAAAGTATATTTTTTAGGATTTCATGTCATGAGGTTCCTATTAAATAATGTATTTTATCACTTGTTTACAATAGACAAAATCTGAATGTACATGGATATTTTCCACTAGTAGATGAAGATATTTCTGATGTTTAGTAGTGGGAAATATATAAAATATTATGTCAGAGATATGTATAAAGGTTTATGAATAATGTAATTTATTTAATGTTTCCAAAATGAGTTCACATAGTTAAAAATTATCAAATTCCATCGAACTAAGAAGTCATAGTATAAAAGACAATATTGACCAGACTATAAAATCTTATGAGTTGTACCAGACATTGAGAACAATTTCTATTAGCTTAACTTTTAAAAAAGATAATTTGGATAGTTTTATATGGGATTAAATGATAGATGATCATTGTATAGGGATATGAAATTCCATATAATGTAAGTTTCTATGATGTTAAACTATACTGAGTATTTTGAACCATACCCTTTTCAAAGTTGAGCGGATTGATATTTATTAGATATATTCATTCTAATTCATAAGACAGATTAATTTAGAAGAACATATGTGAATTCTAGAAAATAAAGAAGTCATATGAGGAGAAATTGATGAATAAATCATGCTTTTAAGGGACCAATTCAATAAGATAATGAAAATGCGATAAAATAAAGTAATAAAAAATATATAATTCAAGAGATCTAGTGAAGGCATTAGGTATATATTTGGTGGATAGGGTTTCGAGAAAACATAAATGAACATTGTAATGTCCTTTAATGTCACAAACTGAATCTGGTTGCCTACAAAATCGGCACCCGACCCAGTCCGTGGCAAGACCCGAAGGGCGTTCCCAATCCCCACGGGCTGGCACAAGTTCCCAGGTATTATAAAATGAAGTTTGGGAACAATTTACCTGAATGTTTAAACATAAAATGACAAATGAAACCAAGAAACCAAAACTGAATTTTTCAAACAAAAACATCTTTTACTAAAATTCAGAACTGAATTACACAATTTTAAACAATGTATGAAGACCATTAAAAAGGTAGAAAACCAGGAAAATACATCCCAAGAACATCCACATGGAAAGAGGAACCTCCCTCAAGATATCTTCACAACACTACATCACGATGGACTGCTAAAAACCCAAACCAATGACATTAAACCTGTACCCAAAACTGTGACAAAAAATGAGATAGTATACTTACACCCAATGGTGTCAGTAGGGTGTGATCCAAATCCAAGTAGGATACCACCACTAAGAGATTCCATTTGATAAACATTTAAAGTTGAAAAGCATGCAGGTTTTCGAAAACATGAAAAACTAGGTAAAATTTCTAAAAGATGCAACTTTGAATAAAAATAGTTTTCAAGTGGGATATTTTAAAGGGTTACCAATTTTAAAATAAACACCAAAGCTACTGAATTTCCCAGCCAAATGTATCGTATTTCGACGGTAAGTATAAAGTAACTAATGAGCACAACCAATAGGAAATAACCCCTTGGCACTAGCTAGCTGTGGGTCTCAGGTACCTCGTATCTCTGGGAGAGTAACCATCACAAATATCCATTCCTATGCACGAGCCACTAGTAGGGAACATACCCATAACCTAGTGGTCCACAATCATCATAATCATAGTTTATTTAGAGTTGTAAGCGTCAATCTTGCTAAGTGAAACTGAGGCCAAACCCTAGGGATTCACCAGCATACTAGTACACCTCCACCAACCTAGATACTCAGGTTTTCCCCTTGTGCTAAAAAAATTTCAACAAGTCAAGAAATATAAATTGAACATGAAAATATCATTTCCACATCACAAATTCACCAAACATCCCATATGTATACCACACAAGTCACAAAAGTCCATTTTTCATTCCAAATGATTTTGAAATCCAACTCACACCAAAATAGCCCACAAAACATTTCACATTTCTTCAACACTTCAACAAAACCATTAAACAATTTTATAAAACAATTATAAGATATTGAAAATCATATAACATCCCACACACATGGAACATGACACTGTTTTCATAATCAAAATTTTAATTTTTCACATCACACACACACAAAACAGTCCACATCACATTCACATCTCTTTCACAACTCAATATCTCCTTCAAACAATTAAAAAAAATATTTCCAAGATGATACATATCACATAACAGCCTTTTAATAAATGAAATGGACCTTTTAAAAATACACTGCTACAAAACAGTTTTCTGATATAGTTTCACCTCTTACACAACTCAATAAACCATTCAAAACATTCATAAAACAATTATAAAGAGTATACCCGAGCTTTGCACATAAAACCCATTTCAAAAACCTCTTTTCAAGCCAAAAGGACACCAATCCCATACCAAAGCATAATTTTCAACCCAATAAAGATTTAATAATCCACATTCAAATGTTATATAATAACCCTGAACAATATCACAAAAGATACCCATGAGAACACACAAATCCATAAAACACTTTCAAAAAGTACAATAAGTTTATACACATAAAACCCATTCAAAAACCTATTTTAAGCCAAAATCACACCAATCCCTTACCAAAACAGAATTTTCATCCCAATAAACATATAATAATCCACTTTCAAATGTTATATAATCACCTTGAACAATATCACAAAAGATACCCATGAGAACACACAAATCCATAAAACACTGCAAAGAGTATAATAAGGTTATACACATACAACACATTCAAAAACCCCCCTTTTTAGGCCCAAATGACACTATATCATTACCCAACAAAAATTGGCAGCCCCTTTCAACAACTAATGAATCACTTCTTCATTTTATAAAACTAACACAAGAGATAACACACGAAATACATTTGAAAAATACACACTTCAAACAAAAATGTAACATTAATACCGAATGCTTTACTATTTTTACCAAAAATGGTTTTCGAATAATGAACAGAATATAAGGAACATGAAAATTTATTTAATCAAGAAAACTAACTCATCATTAAATGGTAACCCATGGAATCACTTACCGAAATTCTCTTTTCCCTCAAAACATGGTTTGGAACATCAACCGCACCACCCTGGCACCACAAGGATGATAAATCCATCCCTAGACCACAAATTTTCACCAGAAAGGCTCATGGTTATACCCAATGTACGAACCCTAGGTTTTGGATACTTTGGAACATCCAGAAAGAGGGATGAAACCCTAAGGAAATAGAAGATGTGGAAGGGAGGAACACTTACCTTGAAAAATCTTTAAGCAATTACCCCAAATCAACCAAATGTTGAATCTCAAAGCAACAAAACCTGATAGTCAGGCTTGACTGTTGAGGATTAGGTCATGTGGGGACTGAAATGGGGGGAAAAGAGTAAATATTTAAGGATATATGAAATAATGAATTTACCTCTTCCAATCTGGGAGAATTGATAAATTTAGAGAAGAATCTCCCTCTTTCGGGGTTAAAATGATCTCCAAAAATGAAAAACCCGATAATTTTGGTGATCCTAAGGATAATGGACTTGCAAGATAGTTGGAATCACCGAATGAAAATATACAATGAAGGAGATATTATGTAATTAAAAATTATTTTTAATGTAAGAAATGGGCCTTCGGGCAGGCCTAATCCCTTAAATAAAAACTGAAATATACCATGATTATGGACTTATAAATGGTCCAAATTATTTTGGTGGTGTTATTAGGTTAGGGGAGGACAAGTAGAAATTGGAATGGATAAAATAGGTTGAAAAATTAAGGATTTATAAAGGAAACAAAATTAATTTTTAAATCTGGAATTGGGCTCACGGTTTGGCCCAAATCATGAAAACTCACCCATTTCTCCAAAAATGCCTGGGAAACCCCCAAAACAAAGCAATAATGGAAATTAAATTAAAAATAACTTTAAAATAAGTTATGTATATAACAATTATCCCCACCATGAAAATTTTCCACCCCAAAAAGTCACAGCAAGACCAAAATAATAAACAAACCCAAATGAGAAACCAAGAGGTACTCCCTTACCAGGTTTCACCCCCAAAGGCCAAAACACATCCAGTGATCAATTAAAGGGGGGAATACTTCACAACCAAAACATACACCACTTTCCTATAACAATATAGCACATTTATGTTTTATCCCAAAAGAAAACTCTTCAATCTCAATCTGAAAAAGGCTCAATAAATTTACCCAAACAAACAACCACATCGAACAAGGTTACACCTATCTTGATATAACAAAACTATTTGGAACTCTCCAATACCAAAGTTTACCCAAGTAAGATTTAAGTATTTAGATATCTCTGAAAAAGAATACCCACTTCCAATCCAGGACCAAGGACAAAACAGAGTTACTGGTACGGGGAGACAGAAATGGGCTCCCCACCATAAGAGACAACATAATTTTTTTTCTGAGATGGAATCGGTAATCTAACATGGGGAGGCCCAAATGGACTCTTTGTTACAAGGGGTAGGCTTACATTAGACATTTCAAAAAGAACATACATGAGACCCATGGTGGGTCTCCCCACAATAAGAACCAACTATCTTAACCGACCAGAATGGGCCGACAAAGAAATACCCCAATACTTAAAGAGTTAGGATGGCCACAAGGTTAGTCTAGACAGTTTGGGATATTTTGTGCTAACCATGTGAATCCTTATATCTTCATGGTTTTCTAGGGCACAATTACAACTAATCATGTGAAAACCTTGTTCTCAACCTATCTAGAAAAATTTTAAACCATTCTCCAAAAACACAATGAAAACCAAACAGGAAAGAAATGACATTGGGTGATAACATGGGCATGAGGACCTCCATCTCTTTCCACCAAATGAGAACAATAAAAGAAAGATGACAAAAACAGAGGTTTAAACTCTTCCCGCATATAATACTAAAGGTAGGACTTATACAAAGGTTTAAATGACCCTGATATTTCCCATGACTACGCGCCAGTTTCTCTCTGGGACTTATGGCTGGAGCTCAAAAGATTGAAGCATCTTCAGCCTTGCAGTAAGGATTTGGAAACCCATGTATAGAACTTCTTCTTTCAGTGCCACAAACAACTACAATGCATACCCCAATGGGTTCAACAAGAGATAAAATACTCCAGAACTCACTTTACCCAAACCTAACATTTCACTGATACAAGGGATTAGAATATGCATACACCTCACACATTATTTTTCAGGTGAGAAAAAATAGAAGAGGAGGACACATATAAAAACATTCCTTTATGATAAAGGATTTGAATTTTTTTCCCAATGGAGGTATAATCCTAATATAATATATACCCATAGAGGATTTTAAGACCTTCACCTTTATAGTCATATGAGAACACGACATCACAAGGTGTCACCGAAAATCACCATTGTAATTTATAGAAACAATACATGGAAAGGGACCTTATGCCAAGTCCCCAAACAACACACAATCACAGAATGTGGCCATAATGGCCTCTCATGACCAGATTTCCCACACATGTTTTTTAACATGAACTCATACTTAAAAGAGACTATGAAGGACCCAGAGGCCCTCTTGTACACTCAACCATAATAACAACCCCAAACCACTTCCACCTTTGACGAATCATTCAACTTAAGAAACTAAGGTTTATTTGAACCTTCCACGATCACTCCCCCGATACAAGAGTATCCACAAATCAAGGAAAGGAATGGGTGTATAATAAATCAAAAAATATCGATAAAAGTTATTTATATTGATCAACTAAATTCTTTTCCAATGGAAAAACTATCTGTGTTTTACTTCGGTTGTGCACTAACCCTTAATGGGGGCATACCTTATCCAATGAGAGAACCCAAGGACCCAACCAAGTTGTTCCATTGGTAAAAATGTTCCACAAATCAGATCCAAAAACCTGAAGGGAACCTCCATAAAGTAAGAATGAAACATTTCTCATAAGATACCACTAACCAACCTTTCAACCCATCTTACCGACCGATCACCAACCCAAAACACTTTTCAAACTGGAGGGGTTCTTGGACTCAAAACATCCCACAACATCAAAATTTTCAAAAACAAATAATACAAACCATCCTTAACCAGTCATCAAGACATCATTTTTCCCTTCAAAAACATTTCTTTGAAAATAAACTATTAAGTGGTTAGCATATCCACCAATGGTACCCCATGGGCCTCACACATGCATGTTTCTGTGCCACACTAGGAACCCTTCTCATATCTATCTCGGCACTCATCCAGTCATTCCATTATCCATCCACATTCCTATATAACCTCATACATGTGGTATATTATGGAAATACCAAATGTTAAAACAAAAATTATTTCCACTTCTCAAAACAAAAACAGTCAACCAATACATCCTTTTTCTCAAGACCACTAACCACTTGATCAAAATCCATGTTTACAACTTAAAAAACCTTTCATAAACACACAACCATTTATATATGAGTTCACTTTCAAGATATTGAAATTAATATCAAAACAACTCAACCTCATTAAGACACCTTTAAACATTTTAGAAAAATCTATTGGAAACACTTTTTTAAAACCAACATTAACATACTTCCTGGTATCAAAAGAGGTGTAAACACACCATTTTCCCAATTGCAAAAAAAATTCTGAAATTTTAGTTCCACCATTTCAAAAATCAAACCCTTCCATATTTATGTAAAAATCATTTTAGAAAAAAACCATATTCTTCTTAAAACCACTTTATTTTTTTATTTAAAACCGAACTTCCAGGATTTCAAAACTAAAGGACATAAGACAATGGGAGGGGGAACTAGCTTCGCTGGGTGACATGGACATATGGTTGGCGGTGATATACCAATTAATTCACCATAACATAGAGTGTTTTAGGGAAATATCCCTAGCTCTACATGGCTTTCCAGGCCCTGCGAGCTCATTGAGACCATTAGCTCAACACTCTTTTCATTTCCCCAGATCATCGTCAAACCAAGAAAACCAAAGGACTCTGATGAATCTTGACATCCCCTAGAAACTCAAATACCATCACGAGGTGTGCTTTCCAGGCACAAAACCCATTAATATATTGTCAAGTTCCAATAATACTAACTTCAAACCATCCAAACAACTCCCCAAATAACATGACCCAAAGGGTTAACATTAACCTCTTCTGATACCATTTTGTCACAAACCGAATCTGGTCTCCTTCAAAATCATCACCCGACTCAGTCCGTGGAAAGACCCTAAGGGCGTTCCTAATCCCCCACAAGCTATAACAAGTGCCTAGGTATCATAAAATAAAGTTTGGGAACTATTTACCTAAATTTGTAAACATAAAAGGACAAACTAAACCAAGAAACCAAAACTGGATTTTTCAAACCAAAACATCTTTTACTAAAATTCAGAACAAAATTACACAATTTTAAACAATTTATGAAAACCATTACAAAGGTAAAAACCCACTAAAATACAGAACAAGAACATACACATGGAAAGAGGCACCTCCCTCAAGCCATCTCCACAACACTACATCACAATGGACTGCTAAAAACCCGAACCAATGACATTAAACCTATACCCAAAACTGTTACACAAAATAAGAAAGTCTACTTATACCCAATGGTGTAAGTTGGGTGTTATCAAAATCCCAGTATGATACCACCACTAAGATATTATATGTGATAAACACTTAAAGATGAAAAGAAATCATGTTTTCAAAAACAAGAAAAGGTAGTTACAATTTCTAAAAGATGCAACTTTGAATAAAAACAATTTTCAAGTGGGATATTTTAAAGGGTTAACAATTTTAAAATAAACGCCAAAGCTACTGAATTTCCCATCCAAATGTACCATATTCGGATGGTAAGTATTATGTAACTAATGAGAACAAGCAATAGGAAATAGCCCCTAGGGACAAGCTAGCTGTGGGTCCCAGGTACCTTGTATCTCGGTGAGAGTAACCATCACAAATATCCATTCTCGTGCACGAGCCACTAGTAGGGAACATACCCATAACCTATTGGTCCCCAATAAATATCATCATAGTTTAGTTAGAGTTATAAGTGTGAATCTTTCTAAGTAAAACTGTGGCCAAACCCCACAGATTCACTAGCATACTAGTACACGTCCAACATCCTAGATACCCAAGTTTTTCCCTTGTGCTCAAACAAGTTCAACAAGTCATGAAATATACCCTGAACATGAAAATATCATTTCCACGTCACAAATTTACCAAACATCCCATATGTATACTACAAAAGTCACAAATGTCTATTTTCCATTTAAAATGATTTTGAAATCTGACTCACACCAAAATAGCCCCCATCACATTTCACACTTTTTCAACACTTCCACAAAACCATTAAAAAATTTTATAAAAAAATTATTAGATATTGTAACTCATATAGCATCCCAAACACATGGCACATAACACTCATTTAATAATAAAAAATTCATTTTTTCACATCACACTCACGCAAAACATTCCACATCACATTCACATCTCTTTCACACCTCAATATCACCATCAAACCATTTAATAAAATATTTCCAAGATGATACATATCATATAAAAGAATTTTCACAAATGAAATGAACATTTTAAAAATATACACCTACCAAAATAGTTTGCTGATACAGATTCACCTCTTACACAACTCAATAAACCATTCAAAACATTCATAAAACAATTATAAGGAGTATACATAGGCTTTGCACAAAACACCCATTTCAAAAACCTCTTTTTAAGCCAAAATTACACCAAGACCATAACAAAATAGAATTTTCAGCCCAATATACATGTAATAATCTAATTTCAAATGTTATATAATCACCTTTCACGATATCACAAACGATACCCATGAGATCACACAAATCCATAAAACATGTTTAAGGAGTATAACAAGGTTATACCCATAAAACCCATTCGAAAACATCTATTTAAGCCAAAACCACACCAAAACCACACCAAATCAAAATTTTCATACCAATAAACATGTAATAATACACTTTCAAATGATATATAATAACCTTCAACAATATCAAAAAAGATACCCATGAGAACACACAAATCCATAAAACACTTTCAAGGAGTATAACAAGGTTATACACATAAAACCCATTGAAACACCCCCCCCCCCTTTTAGCCCGACATGACACTATAACCTTTCCCAACCAAAATTGGAAGCCCCTTTCAACAAATAATGAATCACTTCCACATTTTATAAAACTACCCCAAGAGATAACACATGAAATACATTTGAAAAATACACACTTCAAACAAAAATGTACCATTCATACCAAATACTTTACTATTTCTACTAAAAATGGGGTTTTCATAATTCACAGAATATAAGGAACTTGAAAAATTATTTAATCAATCAAAATAACTCAACATTAAATGGGTACCCATGGAATCACCAACCGAAATCATCAAATCCCTCAAAACATGGTGTGAAACATCAAACGCACCACCCCGACACCCCAAAGCTGATAAATATAGCCCTAGACCACAAATGTTCACAAAAAGGATCATGGTTAAACCCTTGGTACTAACCCTAGGTTCTGGAAACTTTGGAAGATCAAGAAAGATTGATGAAACCATATGGAAATGGATAAAGTGGAAGGGAGGAACACTTACCTTGAAAAATCTTAAAGCAATTACCTAGACTTAACCAAATGTTGAATCTCAAAGAAACAAAACATGAATGTGTGGATTTACTGATTAGGAGGATGTCATGTGGGGACTGAAATGGGGAAAAAGAGTAAATATTGGAGAAGATATGAAAGAATGAATTTTCCTCTTTAAATCCGGGAGATTTGATAAATTCAGATAATAATCGCCCCCCTTCGGGGTTAAAACGAGCTCCAAAAATGCCAAACCGGTAATAGGGGTGATCCTAGGGATAGGGGATTCGCGAGGGAGGTGAAATCACTGAGAAAAAAATATAAAATGAAGGAGATATTAAATAATTAAAAATTATTGTTAATGCTGTAAATGGGCCTTCAGGAAGGCCCAACCCCTTAAATAATAACTAAAATACATCATGATTATGGACTTATAAATGGACCAAATTAATGTGGTGGTGTTATTATGTTAGGGGAGGAAAAGTAGGAATTGTAATGGATAAAAAATGTTGAAAATTGAAGGATTTACAACAGAAAAATAATTAATTTGTAAATCTGGAATTGGGCTCACGGTTTGGCCGAAATCTTGAAAACTCACCCATTTCTCCAAAAATACCTGGTAAACCCCCAAAACAATGAAATAATGGAAAGTAAATTAAAAATAACTTTAAAATATTTTATTTATGTGTCATTTAACTTGAGGATTTTGAGGTTTTCATTAAATGTTCATTAATCTATCCATGATATAAGTATGATTGAATAAATTTATTAATTTTGAGTTTTTAGAAAACATCATGAATGATAAAGAAGGATTGAGGATGATATAAAAATTATTAGTTTAATGGGATAATTGAAATTTAGTGTTTAGGTATCCTACTCTTTCTAATTGATTTTTGGAGGAAGTGTGAAAATATAAAATTTTTAATATATATAATTAATATGGATTTTTTTTGACGAAAAGGAGAAAATTAACTCTAGAAAATGTATTAGATAGTGTTATTAGATACTTATTTGAAAAAATAATGATTAAGAATAGAATTATTTTAACAATGGAATATCTTGGTCGAAGAATAAAAAAGAAAAAAAGATGAAAGTGTAGTGTAAAGAGGTGTAATGAATAGAGATACCGAACAGGGTATACCAGAAGTTGTTTATCAGACCGAGATGCATTGGATTTAGTCCAACTAGACAATTTTACCTTCAAACATAGTTTAATATGGTATTCTAAAATCATTCTTATATTATTATTGATGAAAATTATAATAAAACTTTTTAACATATGGTAAGTATAATTAATATATATTATAAGACAAAGGGAGATCAATGATTTTTGTCTCAACTATATTAACTTTATATCACAGTGAATTTTGATGGATTGATGGGATTTCCCATAGTAAATATGTGGTCACCAACAATATGGGTGGGCCTTGTGAATATTGTGTTCCATAGTTAGCATTCCTATATATATATGTGAGCGAGTTTGTGATATTAATTTGAAAATAATATAAACACTAACATGTCATAGGGTTTGATTTAAAAAGTAATGAAATTATTAAAGAAATCCATTTATTCACCCCTACCCCCACTTATTGGTTCCCAAATTCCCAGGAACATCATGTATTGTTAGAGATTCTATGTTCCTTAGGAAAGATCCTTAGTTACCTTTGCATATTAAATTGACAATCTATTAATAGAAAAGGTATTTATATATTTTGTGGAAGGGAAATTGATGGATAGAAAAAATATATTGATACCACAATTTTAATCTATTGGATTAGGGGTGACCGAGGGAGATAAAGTTTGGAATCCACATATTGAAAAATATTCCGTTATAATAGTTTCTAAAAAAATTATTCATGATATTTCTAGAAAAGATATATATTATTTTCTTATTTCAATATTCAAAAATATTTATATGAATGTGATGGGTAATAATATAGTAAATGATACTTGGACAAAACTAAAAAGAATATTTAATAGAATTAATAAAGTGAAGGAAGAAAACATGAAATATTGATAAAAAATTTCAAAGATATCAGTTTGGAAGAAGAGGAAACTATTTTTGAGATCTTCAAAATATTTAATGAGATAATTTGTGGCATAAAGTAATTCAAGGATATTTCGGATGATATGACTAATTATAAAAATTTAACGAAGAACATTACATATAATTTTGACCATAAAATATGTACCATTTGAGACATAAAATACTTATCCATTAATTATGTTTTTAAAAATATTTTTTTTATAAAATGAATAAATATCTAGTATTTACAATGAAACTGAAGTAATTTTTATCATTTTAATAAATAATGAAGAGAAAATTTGATAAGATGAATATCATGTACTGGTTCACGATGAATTAGAATATAATGAAAATTTTATAGAAATTAATGAAATAATTATGTTCCCCGGTACTAAAAAATTATAGAAATGTAGATGTGTGTATTAATCAATAAATATAACATAAATGTATCTTGTGTGGTGTTATTTGAAATTTTCTATCAACTATTTTAAGAATTAATATAGAAAATATTATTATTATTATTATGAATTTAATTTGTGGAATTGATGGTAAACAATTTCCATTGATGATAACAAGTCCCCTATAATTTAGAAAAATGTATCTAGTTGAAATAAAATATTATTATTGAGTGTGTTGATTGAGAAAAAATGTATTGAAAATATTTCATCATAAGTTTGAAATCCATAGATATTTATATCCTGCATTTCTAATATTTAATAAAGGAAAATACAATGAACAATAAATAATATAAATGTAAAAAAAATTATTATAATGCCAGTTAATATAGTAAAATGGGTCATGTCTTGAGAAAAAACAAAAAACACATTAAATAATACATAATTTTAAATAATGTGAGGTGGAGAATAATGTAATTGAAGAATTATTTCAAAATGATGATTATAATAATAAGGTGATTCAAAAAGTTAAGAAGCCATTTTCTCAACATTGAAAAGTAGTGATATATATACATGAAATAATAAATACTAAAGAAGTATAGATATATTAAACTCATTAAATATGTTAAAAGGATGAAAATAATTCTTATAAAATGACAGATAATATCAAAAAAACATTGGGGGATGATGTTGAATCATCTCAACATGCTTAATGATCTCATCCCATGAATCAGGTGAAATATAATCCAAACAAAAATATATGTTCTTATGATTTTATTAAGAATTCTGGTGTTAGAATAAATTATAAAAAATATTGGGTTTACAAAGGGAGTGATAAAACATCACATCAATAGATATTAAAAAGAATCAACAAATATTTTTCCCCATGACAAAAGAAATCATATGTTAAAAGAAAAATCAAAATAAAATAATGTCATCATAAGTAAAAAAGATGACTCTAAATAAGATCAAGGACCAATAAAAAATATTTTTTTTGTTTTTTAATATTTGGTTATAATATATATAATTACTGTAAAAACATGTCTCTCCCTAGGATTACTCATGAACTAATATAGAGAAATAGTAGAAGAAAAGGGAGATACTTTCTAAAAATATTGGAATTAAAAAGTATTCATCAGAAGTTAAAATTATCTCAAGGAGAAGTTGATTTTACCACATAGAGAATGTTTTTTGATGGTGTTACAAATTAGGACACTGTATTAAACAATATACTATAACACTTCCATGCAATGTTTGGTATACTAAAAATGAAATGGATACTAGGAAGGAAAAAATTGATGATGGACCTTTTACTATTGAGACAGCTATAAAAGTTAGAAAAATGAATAAATAAATGGTTTTTGATATTATTTTACACATATGATAAAAATTATGAGAATATTATTAAATATTAAACAACATGATGGTAGGGTAGTTAATTTTGAAAAGGGTTGTTCGTTAAAAATTAAAGGAATTTCTGTGACTTAGATTGAAGCTTATAAATAAATTTTAAGGGATGTTATATTGGATCATGGAATTAATAACAACATAATGAGTGTTATCCAACATTTTGGTTTTGGTGAGGGACTTTTCTTAAATAAATTTTTAGGAATCACAAGATTATGGAATGATGGAAATGTTTATACAAAGAAATGATGAACTAGAAAAAATCATTCTTAGTTTTGGAAATCCGTTCAATTCGTTTTACTTAAGATATAAAAATAAAAAAATTTACAACAATGAAGGAATTAGAATAATGGATAAAAATTAATGAGAAACATTTATAAAGATGATGCTTTAAGAGGATACCACATCTTGGTTTACCGCATAAAAAAATGAAATTTATGATATTCATATTACATTTATGAAATAAAATATTTTTATTATCATTCATTGGGAATATGAAATTAAATAATCTATACATCTTTATATCATGCACACTATTATACATGGGATAAAAAGATATCAATGATTAAAAGGGAAATTTTTACTTTATTTCATTCATTGATGATTCCACTTGGTTGACCAAAATAATTTTCTTGAAACATAATTTGTGGTTGTATAGTTTCTAAAAACATTAAATAAAGATGTTGAGAAGGAACTTGTTGTATAAATATTGATGTTGGGAATATAAAATGGAATATAGTACATAATTAATTACACTGAGTCATATCTGAAGAAATATGGAATAAATAACCAATAAATATCTCCCTACACTCCTAATAAATAATGGTGTTTCAAAATTGAAAATATTAGTTTAGTTCAATTGGGAATGAAATATTATCAATGAATAAAAACATTTGAATCTCTTCTTGAGGGAATTTTTATGTATAATAGCGAATGTTCAAAATAATTTATTTATTTCACCGGAATAAAAAAAACTTACTATGAGTTGTGGTATAATTAAATTATTAATCTACAATGATATAAGGTAATTGTAAGTCCATTATTTCTAATGATAAAAATCATGAAATAAGAAAGTTTGAGAAAAATGAATAAGGAATTTCCATGGGTTATTCATCCAATGGAAGATGTTACAACTAATAGTGTAAATGACTACATAATATATTTGATTAATTTTATGTGAAATTTATTGAAAACAATTACACCCTGAAAAACATGTTGAATAACATAAGGAACATGTTATAAATGATAAATTGTTGAATTTAAATGAATATAATTGGGAGCAACATGAAAATGAGATTAATGTAGTATATGTTTATTTAGTTCAGAATAATGATGATGAAATTTAGATCAAATAAAAATAACTAATGTTTTAATATTTATAAACATTTGTAGAATCATCTAATATCATCAGAATTAATGAAGCTATAGTTGTAGAAATATTTAATTTTATATTTTTTAAATAGATGTCTCTAATATGCTATATCGAACCACCGTCCATTTAAGAGTAAATTATACATAATTAATGATTAAATTTTAAGAATGGAGATTTGTATCTAAAAGAGAAAAATTACACATGGGATATTTTTCCTCGACCATAATTTATGAATTTTATAGATAAAATGGGGTTTAAAAAATAATCTCAATAAACAAGTATAAATTTCAATAAATAACCCAATGATCGTTGACATAGTATACTCATAGGTGGAATGTGTAATATTTTAGAAAAAAAATATCCATATTGAAAGACTTGAAACTATACTAATGTTCATCATAGTTGATTCTCATTAAAATCAAAATTTCAATCATTGTTGACGTTTTTCTTGTTTTTCGATATAGAGAAAACAAAGAATGAAATTTTTAAAAAAAAATTTGAATAATACTTATAAATTATTCAACAATAGTGTGTGAAATGACGATATATTGGTATGGGTCAAAAAAGGACCCTAATGCCTTCTATTCAAAACTTTATAGTTTCCTAAAGATGTTGAACATTTCTAAATGAAACTTTTACATAATATTTTATATAAAGAGTATGATTAATGTGATCCAAATTTTTAATGTTTACATGGATGATATAATTTTCACAAGTGATATGTTAAAATCTAGTTGAGAGTTTTTAAAAAAATAGCACTGATACATCGAGATATAAAAATTTTGAGAGTTGAACTTCATTCAATTATTACATTTTAAATATAACTAATTACAGATAATTCTAAAAAAATAAAAATATTCAAAGGATTAAATTCAAGGTTTTAAAATGGTTTATTTAATTACTATTTTTACACTTATCATTGTTGGGATGAAGATGTTTAAATATGATGCTGGTAAAGGTACAAATTAGAAAGACTTTAGAATATGGTATAATGCTTACTATGTTTTACTACATCAAAATAATATATTTTATATAATGTAAATTCATTTGAAATATATTAGAGTGATTTCAAGGAGTCGTAAATGTTGGAAACTAAGAGAACAAATATATTTGTTAAATAAAAATATAATTACCGCCCTATGTGTAGTAGATATAATGATATTACCTTTCTTAGGTTCATTGATTCTAATTGGGATGAAAATAGTAATGATAAAAATTCAACATTGTGAGGAAATATATTTTAGGGGATGGTTTTATGAGATTTTATAATAACAAAAACATTTCTATTAAACTGATCAAAATAGATGAAGAATATGTTATCAGCACCAAATATGGTTCATAAATGTTGTGGGTGAAAGTGTTTTAGGAAGTATTGAGTGTGAATGTAAATAAAATATTGATTATTCTTTATGAAAATGTACGTTCTACTAGTCCTTCTAAAAATCCTATAAAACATTCGATACCAAATAAAAATGATATTAAATAACATTCCATTAAGTAGAATGCCTCTATTTGTGTTTCCACACATGATTATATCTCAAAAAATATATAAAATTACAGGGGTTTTCAACAAAACTATGATAATGGAAATATTTGAAGAATTAATACCACAACTAAATGTTTATTCTCCAGTAATGAATAAAAAAAGTTCATATGAAAAAACTACCATGATATTTTATATTTTGTTGTTTATGGGGGATATAAATATTTTTTATATGTATTAAATACCATGCACTCTATCTTATGTCAATCCAGAGCTATTATTATTTGAAAAGGGGTGAAAATTTTAATGGAAAGATTATCAAATCATGAATAATAAATTTAAGATCCCTGAGGGGTGGAATCCCTTCAAGGGATTTTTTTCAAGAATTGTGGTATTAATAAATTATATGATATAAGATATATGGTTTAGTAAATATTTGATAATTTTTTTTTATAATTTTTCTAGAAAATAAAAAGAGTAAGATTAAAGATCCATTGTGTTTTTTTTGTAAATATTATTTTTTAAAATTTTAATAATTTTTTTTGAATTTATTTTTATTCTAGGTAATAATTATTCCTTCTGAAATGATGATGAAGTTTTTTATGTTTTTCAAAAAAATTATATAATTCATTACAAATCTTCAATGAACTAAACATCAGGAATATAATCATGGTTGTAGATGAGTTTTTATGTGTTTTTTACTTGGGGGAATTAATGATCAATATACAATGATAGATTTTTGGTTGTAAAAATATTAATTTATAATATCGAGAAGTTTCAATTAAAAATTTGACATAGAATAAAAAATCAATCAGAAAAAGTTGATAATATAGAGGTATATGGTTTTTTTAGAAAGGAAATTTCTATAACATCCTATAAGTATAGTGGAATGTTAAAAGTATAAAAAATATATAATATTTGAAGTAATGAAGTTCGTTATATTATAATTTTGTTCAACAAAGTTGAAATTTTATAAAGTATAGTCAAATTGAGATTTTATTTCACAAGAATATAAAGACATTTCTAAATGTTACTATAACGCTCGAACCTTAAACCTTACTTAATATTGAATTAAATGAATAATTCACATTGAGGATCTTTTCAGGTTTAGAATTTTAGAGAATTAGGCCATAAATCATGAATTACATTCCACATATAAACAAAGTGGTTACATAAAAGATAATATTCATTTTTACTATCAACGAAAACATATTTAAAAAAACATGGATTCTTTCTTGACACTTCCTTGACACTATCATCATATCATGTACCTTTCCCTTGACCTGTGAAAAACATTTCAAAATCTTGGGATGATCATAAAAAGCTCAATAAGGGATATAAAAATATGGTAAGGAAACATGAGTACATGTATACATAAGAATCAATGAAATCATACTTTACTCATAAAATAGAAGAACATTAAAATACCATATCAAATCATGAATAAGTCATTGAAATCATAAGGCATAAAAGTAACTTGAGGCATTCATAACATTCTTACATAGGGAGTAACCCCCATGGATACATTTGGAATACCCATCACAGTATATTCCCTAAAATCTATTCATAGAAACCTTAATGTTTAACTACTTCACATTACCCAATGCATTGGAGAGCTATATCGGGCTCACCCGCCATTAGTTTGTCACGGAACCACCTATCTTCATAACAATGCCCACGAACCATAACATAATCGTATCACATACAACATGCATAAAGGAAACATAACATTTCCACATTTCAATCACAAGATATCAATAACACATTGATATAATAAAAACATTATCAAGACCATTTTCAATAACAAAATAAAAGACAAGTAAAACATGGTATTTATTTTTCATTAAAAAAAAGTTATGGCTTATAGAGGAAGCCAAAACTCAAATAATGGTCACGGTGGCGGAGAAGTCCTTGTCACCACATAGGTACGAAAAAGAAACATTCCTTTTTCCATTTAGTAAAACACTTCGTATAAAAAAGATTCATTTTGAATAAGTGTAAAAGTCAACAGGGTTTATACACCGTAAAAAATAAAGTTGTGTATAAAACAAAATATGCCTCAATGAACGGAGATTGAGACGAAGTCCATTACCTCATGTCCGACGTGACTCGATTGCTCTTTAATCTCCTGAATAATAAACTTGAGTTAATTTCTACTTGCTTAAGATCCTTTTTCAAGTTAATTATTTCTTATATATCACTTATTACCATGTCATGAACACTATATAATTATTTAAGTTAATAACAGTCGTTTTAACGATCATTGGTACTTAAGTAAAAAAAACTCTTTATAATTTAACGTTATCCATGTATCCATTATATCCAGAGTTATATTAATTATGTAGATATCATATATATCATATATAACCAGTATATACATGCATTTATAATATTACATAACATTTATAGGTATGAAATGAAATGCACCGTTAATGGAGACGGTAAGCCGTACATACACATGAAGGATACTTTCATTTCTATTTTGTATTTTATGGAATGGAATCATAATGACATAAAAGTATATTATAATTATAGTATAATATCATATATAATATCATTAACTCCAGCCTTTATACGTCCCACATATGGCATTAACGAATCAAATCACTTTGAGGGGGCGGTAGTCCGCACTTCCTAAAATGAAGATATCGCGTATACCCATAATGGAATCTGTAAAGGTATGACATAAATGAAAAATAAAAAAGCTTATGGAAAACATAAAAATAATATATATCATATATAAATATAGTGTCATCTTAATGTCCACCTTTGATGGTGTTAGAAGAATATTGAAAAATCATCGTTTCGTGAGGCAGAAATTCGCCATCCACGGAAACAGTATGCTCTTTAACCATTAGATGAAGGTGTGTGTAAGTGTAAATATAATACTTCTCATAAAAACACCCTAGTATATTGAATATACTTGTGTTGTTACAAATGAAAGAAATAAAAATAGTTTAGGGGGTTGGAGAAAAAAAATAAAACATAAGAACACAAGAGAAGGCACTACCTTCAAAACGGGTAACTCTTTTTGATTTGAGCTCAAAGGCTTACTTGGAAAGACTTCTGAAAAAAGTGAGGCTTCTAGTAGTAATAGAGGGATGTTTAGAGACAAAATGGTCAGGGGTTGGCCGAGCCAAAGGCTTGATAGGTGTGGGTAAGGAGGTAGAGGTGGGGGCCTTTTATAAGAGGAGAGGAGGGGCACTCTTGGAATGTTATAAAAGGTTACTTTATTAAAAAATGCTTTTCGGATTTTAAAGGTCCCAAAATTATATATTTCGAGGATAAGGTAATAATAGTTCGAAATCAACCCATCCAATAGGTTTTTGACATGTTTAGGGCATATATTTTATATTATCTTTTCATTTTATCTAAATCGTTAAATAATGAGGTAATCGCTGCATCATCATGGTGTCCTAAATAATTTAATTTATTTAATGTCTAAAAATAATAAAAAAATATAATTATGTAGGAAATATTTTTATCTTTATAAAGAATATTTATAGTCAAAATTATGACTTTTAGAACCCCATTTAAAAATTGTTTTAGCAAAAAAACACATGTTTGTGATATTTTTAATTTAACATTAAATAAAAAGTTATTAATGACATTTTCCTACCAAAGTGGATCCATGGGGTCCTAAAGTTGAACCATGGATTTTCTTGGTCGGCCATAAAATATCCAATAAGGGTAGGACATGTGTCAAGTTCATTCCATATTATTAAAACATTATTTTTACCTTAAATTATACTAATTACCTCTAATCACGATTATAAACTTAAAAGTTACTATTCACCAAAAATTATTTTAAACACATTGAACCACATTTTACTTCTTAGTGACAACCATGTATGTTAGATTTTTCAAATTCAAAAAACAGAGGTGGTAAAAATTCATTTAAACGAAAAATCGGGTTTTTTATGTACCACTTAGTGGTATCACTATTGATCAAAAATTGATGTTTTTCAGAAAAATACCAAAAATTCACCCTAAGATATATTTGATATTCTGAATTCAAAAAATGATTTCTATTTCAAAAAATTCAAAACATATAAGTTACATTAATTAATTCCCGCTGTCAGAACAAATAGCGTGTTTTTATGAATCAATATATATCAAAAGATTGATAGTAGTTTAAGTCCAATTTCAATGTGAAATTAATTCCAATGACCACTATTGGATCAAATGGAAAAAATATATTCCAATTTCACTTTAAAACCAATTAAAAAGATAATCTAATCATATTAATAAATTAGAATAAAAAGAGATTTTGAACTAAATTACAAGATTTTTCACTATTCATTAAAAATGGACTTTATCAGAAAAATACCAAAAATTTTCAAAAAGTAGATTTTGATGTACCAATTCTAAAGAATAATTTTATTTGGTCCAATAGAATGTATAAGAGTGACCAAAACTATATTTAATGACGGTTCACCATCAAATGGTGATAAGTGGTCCTTTAGTGAAAATTTGAGTATATATGCCTAAAATTGAATTCCTTTTGTATTTTAAGAATTTATCATTTATTGGATAAATGTAAAAACATTTAACAAACATATATAATCATATTTTTGTTATTTTTATTCATTTCCGCCAATACAACAGCTACGTGTTAACTACCATTTAATATAATATTATTTTATTACTAGTGTGTAACATAAGATTTCAAAGAAACTCTTTGTTGCGTATCGGGTATGCGATCGAACATAGAAACCCCTTTAAAGTAAAATTAATATTTAATTCCTAAATATTAATAAATATTAAAATGTTTTATTCTTTAATTACCTAGGATGTTACATCCTTCCCCCTTTTGGGAATTACGTCCTAAAAATTTTATTCACTTATCAAAATTAGTTGGGGTATTTATCCCTCATAGAATTTTCAGATTCCCATGTCGCCTCTTCAACCATATGGTTTTTCCACAAAACCTTTTACCTGGTGAATTACCTTATTCTACAACACTTGCTCTCTATGGTCAATAATCTGGACTGGTTGTTCTTCATAAGAGAGATTCTCCTCCAACTGAACTACCTCTGGGATCAAAACATGAGATGAATCTGGCATATATTTTCTCAACATGGAAACATGAAAAAAATTGTGTACCTGGGATAAACTCGAAGGTAAAGCCACTCGGTAAGCAACTGATCCAACTCTCTCCAGAATTTCATATGTTCCAATGAACCTTGGACTCATCTTTCCTTTCCTACCAAATCGCATCACACTTTTTCAAGTTGAAACATTGAGAAAAACATGATCACCTACCTCGAAAGATAGATCTTTCCTCCTGTTGTCTGCATAACGTTTCTGTCTACTCTGCGCTATTCTCATGTGTATCTGAATCAACTGAACTTTTTCTACCATATCTTCTACCAATTCTGGTCTCATCAGCTTCCTTTCGCCCACTTCATCCTAGAAAGCTGGAGTTCGACACTACTTCCCATATAATGCCTCAAACAGTGCCATCTTTATACTAGAATGAAAACTGTTATTGTATGAAAATTCAACAAGATAAAGATGTTGGTCCCAACTTCCCTAATAATCCATCGAAGAAGCATGTATCATATCCTCCAATGTATTAATTGTTCTTCTTGACTACCCATCTAATTGAGGATGAAAAGATGTACTAAAATTTATTTCAGTACCCAATGATTTCTGAAGGCCTTTCCAGAAGTTAGAATTAAACCTGGGATCACGATCAAATATAATGGATAGGGGAACTCTATGCAACCTGACTATCTCTTTAATATACAATCGAGAATGTTGATCTAGGGAAAAAGTATCTCGCATAGCAAGGAAATGAGCAGATTTAGTCAAGCGATCAACAATAACCTAGATTGCATTATTACCTCGAGATGTCTTCGGTAATTCAACAACAAAGTCCATGGATATATTTTCCCATTTCCACTCTGGCACTGGTAAAGGCTGAAGCGTCCCTTTCGGTAACTTCCACTCTACTTTAACCTGCTGACAAGTCAAACACTTAAAAGTAAAATCAGCAATATCTCTTTTCATTCCATCCCACCAGTAAAACTCCCGCAGATCACTGTACATCTCAGTACTTCCTGGATGAACTGAAAACGGAGAACTATGAGCTTCACATAATAACTCTCTCTTCAACTGTGAGTCACAAGGCACACACAATCTCTTCCCAAATCTCAAAACACAATCATTATCAATATTGAATTCAGGAAACTTACCCTTCTGAACCAGCTCTACCTTTTTCTGTAACTCACTATTTTGCTTATGTGCTTTCTTGATTCTGTCTGATAGAGAAGATTTCACTGATACCTAAAACAAAACAGAAGGACATCCTACACCAACAAATTTTATGCCAAAGTTCATCAAATCCTTAACCAAAGGATCACATTCCAAACATGACATTGTTAATGAAGCATTACTTTTTCAACTCAAAGCATCATCCACCTTATTTGATTTTCCTGGATGGTAATGAATTGTACAATAATAATCCTTGATTAATTCTAGCCATCTCCTCTGTCTCATGATCAATTCTTTCTGAGTGAATATATACTTTAAACATTTTTGATTGGTATATATTTCACACTTTACTCTATACAAATGATGCCTCGACATTTTTAAAGCAAAAAACAATAGCAGCTAATTCCAAATCACGTGTAGGGTAATTTAACTCATGAGTTTTCAACTGGCGTGAAGTATATAAAATTACCTGATCATTCTGCATAAGGATATATCCAAGTCCCTTCAACGAAGCATCACTTTATATAAAAAACTCACCATTCCTGGAAGGAAGTGCCAAAACTGGAGCATTCACCAATATTCTTTTCAACTCCTGAAAACAATCATCACATTCTTTTGTCTAGATAAACATAAAACCCTTCCGAGTTAGCTTAGTCATTGGACTAGATAACCATGAAAAATTTTCAACAAACCTTCGGTAGTAACATACCAAACCAAGAAAACTACGGATCTCAGTTACATTTGTGGGTTTTGGCCATTATTCAACAACTTTTGTTTTTGCAGGATCCAGAGTTATTCCATCTTTGGAAACAATATGACCAAGGAATGAAATTTGTTTCAACCAAAACTCACACTTTCTGAATTTCCCATACAATTTCTTTTCTTTTAAGGATTTCAAAATAACCCTTAAATGTCTTTCATGATCCTATTTACTTTTAGAATACACCAAAATATCATCAATGAAAACAACCAAAAACCTATCCAAGAACTCATAGAAAATTATATTCATAAGGTCCATGAATATAGCAGGTGCATTGGTTAGCCCAAAAGAAATTACTACAAATTCATAGTGGCCATATCTTGTATGAAACGCGGTCTTCAGAATATCTTCTTCCTTCACCTTCAACTGATGGTACCCCGATCTCAGGTCAATCTTTGAAAAAAAATGATCTTCCTCGAGCTGATCAAACAAATCATCAATATGAGGCAAAGGATATTTGTTCTTAACTGTGATGTTATTCAATGCTCTATAATCAATGCAAAGTCTCATTGAACCATCTTTCTTTTTAACAAATAAAACAGGAGCACCCCACGGTGATGTGCTAGGTCGAATGAAACCTTTCTCTAATAAATCTTGCAATTGCTCCTTCAACTCTAAAAGTTCAGTTTGAGGCATTCGATAAGGGGGTTTTGAAATTGGTTTAGCATCAGGAACTAATTCAATAGTAAATTAAACTTCCTGATCTGGTATTATTCTAGGAAACTCATCAGGGAAAACATTAGGATACTCATTTACCACTGGCACATCACTATCCTGAAAAATTCCCTTACTTTCAGCGATATGTGCAAGGTAACATTCAATGCCATATTTTACAAGTTTCTCGGCCTCTTGATATGTTATCAAAAGTAAGGGTTCATTCTTGTACACAAAATGAAAGTCTTTCTGAAAAGAAACTTATTTAGCTCTACAGTCAATCTTAGCATGGTAAATAGAGATCCAATCCATACCCAGGATAACATCAAACTCTACTAGAGGTAAAACAATAAGGTCTGCAACTAGGTTCTTTCCACGGATAAGGATAGGAAGATTCTTATAAATTCTTTTTGCCTCAACATTTCCCCCATGTGTTTTTACGTCAAGTTCAGGAGTCATTTCATGATATGTTATTCCCATTTTACTAGAAATGTTTTTAGAGATGAAAGAATGTGTAGACCCTGAATCAAACAACACATTGGCATAATCTGAAAAAACAAACAAAGTACCTGATACCACTTCATTTGATGGCCATACATCTGCTGAAGTAGTTGCAATGGATTTCACCACCCCTTTCTGATTATAGTCTAACTTCTTCCCATCACTCAAGATATTTGTTGAACACTCGTTTTCATAGTGACCCATCTCATTGCACTTAAAAAATTTCACTAACTGAAATTCAAATTTGGACTTACCATCACCTTGATCTTTTTCAGTGCAATCATGAGCCTTATGTCCCATCTTACCACATCGGTAGCACTTTCCAGAATTCCAAAGACATTCCCCAGCATGCCTTTTACCACATTTATCACAAACTGGAAACTTAGTTTTCTTACCGTTAGACCATTTTGAAGAATTCCTTCCTTTATCCTGCCACCTCGGTCTCTTCTTCTTCTGGTTGTTATAGAACACTTGATCATCGAAAAACTCCATTTCCACCTTCTCAGCACATCGAACAAGGTTTTCAAAACTTTTTAACTCACGAGAAGCTAAAGACCTTCGATATTTTGGCTTTAATCCTGAGTAAAAACGATTGATTTTACTATCAAGATCTCAGATAAAATTTGCAGCATACCTTTCCAATCGAGTGAACCTTTCTTCATAGGAAGCCACTGAGTCTTCCTCTTGTCTCAATTTCAATAATTGTTTTTCCATCCTAAGTCGAACATCCTTAGGAAAATACTTCTCAAGATACATACCTTTGAATTCATCCCAGTCGAGAGCATCAATCTCATCAGCATCCCTAATATTTTTAACCATGGACCACCACTGATCTACTTCACCCTCCAAACGGTAAATAGAAAGACTAACCTTTTGATTGTCCGAACACCCCATGACATCAAAAATCTTCTCCAGTGCTTTAATCCACACTTCAGCTAGCACAGGGTCAGATGATCCTCTGAATGATGGGGGATGTTGCCACATGAAATCGTCCACCACTAACATGTTTCTCTATAGTCGATCTGGCTGATCTCGTGCATGGATACCACCACCATTTATCACTTGAGTCAACTACACCATTACTACAACAAACTATTCAGTTCCAATTTCGACCATCTCAAGATGCTGATTCGGAAGGTTATTTCCTTCTGTATCCCTTCATATTACTGCTTCCCTATTTCCTCTGCGGAAAACCATTCTGAACAAACATGTCTTATATGAATCAACATTGTAATCTTCAAATGCTATATCATTTCAATTTGACCATAAAAAAATATTTTTGGATAATCATTTAATAGAATTCTAACTCCTAAAGTTATCTAAACCGACCTCTGATACCAAATATAAGGCCCCGACCTTAAACCTTACGTAATATTGAATTAAATGAATAATTCACTTTGAGGATCGTTTCAGGTTTAGAGTTTTATAGAATTAGGACATAAATCATGCATCACATTCCACATTTAAACAAAGTAGTTACATAAAATATAGTATTAATTTTCCCCATTAACGGAAACATATTTAAAAAAAACTTGGATTCTTTCTTGACACTTTTTGACACTATCATCATATCATGTACCTTTCCCTTGACCTATGAAAAACACTTCAAAACATGGTATGAGCCTAAAAAAGATCAGTAAGGGATATAAAAATATGGTAAGGAAACATGAGTACATGTATACATAAGAATAAATGAAATCATACTTTACTCATAAAACATCAGCTCTTTAACATACCTTATCAAATCATGAATAAATCATAGAAATCATAAGACATAAAGGTAACTTGAGGCATTCATAACATTCTTACATAGGGAGTAACCATCATGGTTATGTTTGGAATACCCATCATAGTATATTCCCTAAAATCTCTTCAGAGAAACATTATTGTTTATCTCCATCATGTTACCCAATAAATTGGAGATCTATATCAGGCTCACCCACCCTTAGTTTATCACGGAACCACCCATCTTCATAACAATTCCCAAGAACCATAACATAATCGTATCACATAAAACATGCATAATGGAAACATAAAATTTCCACATTTAAATCACAAGATATCAATAACACATTTATATAATAAAAACATTATCAAAACCATTTTCAATACCAAAATAAAAGAAAAGTAAAACAAGGTATTTATTTTTCATTAGAAAAAGTTATGGCTTGTAGAGGAAGCCGAAACTCAAATAATGGTCATGGGGGAGGAGAAGTCGTTGTCGCTGCATACGTACGAAAAAGAATCATTCCTTTTGTCATTTAGTAAAAAACACAGTATAAAAAAAGATTCTTTTTGAGTAAGCATAAAATTCAAAGGGGATTATACATCGTATAAAGAATGTTGTGTATAAAACAAAATATGCCTCAATGAACAGAGATTGAGACGAAGTCCCTTACCTCGTGTCCGACGGGACTAGATTGCTCTTTAATCTCGTGAATAATAAACTTGAGTTAATTTCTACTTTCTTAAGAACCTTTTTAAAGTTCATTATTCCATCTATATCACTTATTAACATGTCATTAACACTATGTATTTATTTAAGTTAATAACGGTCGTTTTAACAATCATTGGTACTTGAGTAAAAAACTCCTTATAATTACAATTTGTTCATGTATCCATTATATCCAGAGTTATATTCATTATGTAGATATCATATATATCATATTTACCCAGTATATACATTCATTTATAATATTACAAAACATTTAGAGGTAAGAAATGAAATGCATCGTTCATGGAGATGGTAAGCCGTACGTACGCATGAACGCTACTTTCATTTCTATTTCGTATTTTATGGAATATAATCATAATGACAGAAAGGTATATTATAATTACTATATAATTTCATATATAATATCATTAACTCCATCCTTTATACGTCCCACATATGGCATTAACGAATCAAATCACTTTGAGGGGGTGGTAGTCTGCACTTCCTAAAATGAAGATATCGCGTATACCCATAATGGAAGCCATAAAGGTATGCCATAAATGAAAAATACAGAAGCTTAAGGAAAACATAAACATATTATATATCATATATAAATATAGTGTCGTCTTAATGGCCACCTTTGAAGGTGTTTGAAGAATATTGAACAATCATTGTTTCGTGAGGAAGAAATTCACCATCCACAGAAACAGTATGCTCTTTAACCATTAGATGAAGGTGTGTGTAAGTGTATCTATAATACTTATCATAAAAAATCCTAGAATATTTTAGATACTATTGTTGGTACAAAAGAAAGGAATAAAAAGAGTTTAGGGGGTTGGAGAAGAAAAATAAAACATAAGAACACAAGAAAAGACACTACCTTCAAAACGGGTAACTCTTTTTGATTTGAGCTCAAATGCTTCCTTGGAAAGACTTCTGCCCAAAGTGAGGCTTCTAGGAGTAATATAGGGATGTGGAGAAACAAAATGGAAAGGGGTTGGATGATACAAAGGCTTGAGAGGTGTGGGTAAGGTGGTAGAGGTGGGGGCCTTTTATAAGAGGAGATAAGGGACACTCTTGGAAACTTACAAAAGGTTACTTTATTATAAAATGCTTTTCGGATTTTAAAGGTCCATAAATTATATATTTCGATGATACGGTGATAAGAGTTCTAAATCCACCCATCCATTATGTTTTTGACAAGTGTAGGTCTTTGATTTTACATTATCTTCTCATTTTATTTAAATCGTTAAATAATGAGGTAATCGCTCCATATTCATGGTGTCCTAAATAATTTAATTTATTTAATTTATAAAAATTATAAAAAAATATCATGATGTAGGAAATATTTTTATCTTTATAATGAATTATTATTGTCAAAATTATGACTTGTATAACCCCATTTAAAAATTGTTATAGTAAAACAACACATGTTTGTGATATTTTTATTTTAACATTAAATAAAAGGTTATTAATGACATTTTCCTACCAAAGTGGCTCCATGGGGTCCTCAAGATGACCCATGTATTTTCTTGTTCGGACATGACACATCCAATAAGGGTAGGACTTGTGTCAAGGTCATGAATTTCCCTTTATATTTTTTTTATCTAAAATCATATTTTATGTGTCTTGTAGAGCCTCACTGGATGGATTTTTATCATTTTATATATGTTTTCTTGTTTTCCTTACCTAAATTTGCTAAATATTAAGAAATAATGGATTAAAAAAATTAGAAATTTTTCATTTCCATATGAGATCCATTGTGTAGATTAATTTTTTTATTTTAATTTTTTATTTAATTATTTGAAACAAAATATTTCTCTCATTTAATATTAGAATACTAATTCTAAGAATATTATTACTATATAAGTGATGCATAAAAATATCAATATATCCCATTTATTAAAAAATATTAATTCCTTAATTTTTTTTCCAATACCCCACCCCTAATAATTAATATGTGTTATAGTGCCCAAATTGTTTTCCCTGGTGATCTATATGATTAATTAAATATTTTAATTTTTTTTAAAATGTGTATTTAATATTTATTGACTTTTATTAAAATTTTATAATATTTTTAAAAAAATATAGAATTAATATGATAATTATATATGATTTAAAACTAAATTTTATTTAATTTATAGTTTTGAAATTTATTCTTTTTTTAAATTGAAATATATATTTTGTTTTTGATTTTTAACAACTTAATAGTCACTAAAAATTAGTATGTAACTATGATTTTATTGTTTATGTATGTATGAAAGACATTCTAAATATCAAATCAAGGTTCATTCACTGATTGACTTATTGTGAGTGTAGTCATATATAATTAATGTCAACCCCATGTTAATGTGATTATATCTCATTTAAGTGGTTTTGTTAAGTTATTTGAGCAATTTATAGTGTAAAATAAGTGTTTGGAGAAACCTACATAAATGTAAATCATTTTACCATTGTTAGGGGTCATCTCATGTTAATGTAGAGATCATCTCATTAGAGAAAAGTCATAACCTTGGATTTTTCATATTAATCACTATAAATATAGCATATATAGTGTTATATCATTTTATATTTTCCTATAATATATTTCATTAGTATTGTGGGTATGTTATATTGATAAATGTTTTATCCGTGTTTCAATTGGGAACACATTTTAATTAAATAGATGGAAATATTAAATCTTCAAATTTTTATACAGCATAACTAATTAAACATATTACTTATATTTGGTATATTAAGATGAGTTATATTGATGAAACATTAAGAAATATTTAATTTTAATTTGTATATAATACCTATTTTGACAATGAAATCATTATTATCTATTTAATATTTCTAGATTTAATCCCTCCATTAGAGTTATATATTTATTGGAATATTTAATGATCTAGGACTTTTTGATATATATTTTAAGGGAATGGGAGATTACCTAAACCCCTCTAATTCTTGTTCCATTCCACAATATCCCTTTACATCTCTTTATATTTTTGAATCTCAATAATATCAGGGGATTTCTATATTCTATAATTTTTTTTAGAATTTATTATGGGTACTAAAAAATATCAATGGAATGGATCAAATATTGATTATAGGAATGGAGGAAGTGGTATTCGATTATAATGGAATATTAATGATATTCATTTTCATGTAATTTTATAGGTAGGTATAAACAATTTTAGAGTCACGGATGTTTGAATTGATTATCATGACTTTGAATATATTGGGATTTCTGAGGATGGGAAATTCAAAGGTTGTTTTTATCTTCTGAATATATTGTACTTGAGATGTATAAAAATCACTTATGTTACATAGTGATACTTGATCACTTTGTTTTATACCCCCTTAAAAAGAATATCTTATTTATTATCAATCTTCATTATTACCCCTTCACTATATTCTTGGTATTTCAAATATTTTATTTCATTGTAACTATATATTAACCCCATAATCTAATTCCCATTATAGATTCAACTATTATTAATCAACCAATAACATATATTTTTTCGAAGGAGGATTAAATAACTCTTCCAATTGGGTTGTTGCTATAATTATATGGTGTGTTATAAGGGGTTCATAAAACATATTCAATCCAATTATTAACAATATCATCAGTCATAGTGTTTTCATGATATTTTTTGTTGGGTTGAGTTTAAGAGGGTTTGCATTTCTAATCAAGTATGATTTTTAAAAGGAAAAAAATTATGGGAATCAGAAAATAAAACAGGTTATGTGTGTCTTATCATTATATGTGATATTAAAATACGAACCCACACATCTAGATTTTGTACCAGATAATCATGTTGTGTTTTTTATAAGATATTTAATAATTAAATAACCATCATAAATTATAGGATATTTTCTGCTATAGTTTCTTGGGAAATATGAAAATACATCACATTAAATCATAGATAAGAAAAAAGAACTATAAAATAACTAATTCACTTTTTTTCACTAACTCCTTTAATAAAGACATCCATTTTATAAATTTTGATAGACTGTAGAAAAATATTTTAAAACATGGCATGAGCATCAAATTTTCTAGTAAGGGGTTTTAAAACAAATGAAAAAAATAGTTTTTTACATACATGTTTAAAGAAAATTAAAACATTTTATACCAAATATATTCATTTGATATATAAAATAATTTCCAAAACTATTAATAATACTTACAATTTTGAAATCCCATAAAAATATTCACTTGAAAAATACATGGGATTCAACCTCAAAATTTACTAAAATAATATTTCATTTATAGAATAAAATGTCACATAGAAGATCTTATAAAAACCATGTGTCCAATTTGAAATATTCCTGGTCATGTAATTTCCCACTAAGGTTTTGGGTTTATAGTCCATTCAACTTCATCTAATATGATATGAATGTTTTGGATTTCATGATTTTTTTGAAGATCCCCTTATTTCACAAATAACCCATTGCAAACCATTAAAAACATTATTTACTTTACAAAAATTTTATTCATTGTTAAAAATAATAGTATTATAAACTACTATTTTTTGAAAAATATTTTTTTCATAGAACATCATATAGTATAAAGAAATAGAATATTTTAATACATCAGTTGAATACCTTAAAATTAAATTGATGACGTAATCTTCATATAAATGAATTGAATTTCGATAATATACATAATACATGGCCATTTATAGATACATATGCTATGTCTGTAGTATCAATTCAAATATAATTAAAATATGAAAAGTACACAATATTATTAAATATATACTTCTAACACTTAATAATTAGAATACATCTGAAAGTTAAATAATAATTAGATGAATAATTTTTTTAATAATAACGGTACTACTATTCATATATCATTAAATTTTGACATCTAATTTAAAAATATAAATTTCCTTTGAAAATTAATTTCAGGAAAGCTTAAATTTATAAAATATAAACAACAGTATTAAAATCTTTTGATTAATATTTTAAAAAGATATAAAAAAATAATAACATGCCTTCTGGAGTATAATTTTTCAAAAGTAATTTTATGGAAATATTTGAAATAAAGTATTATTTACTTATAATCTAAAAAAATATTTATATAAACATTTTTGAAAAATAAAATACTCATACAAAAAATCATAAATAAATCATAGTACATAATTATACCAAAATAAATTCTTAATTCATGGAATTTTATAATTGATTTCTTCCATGAATAATATAAAATATGGGGGTTTAAAAATAATGATAATAAACATAAATACCTTAACGTTGTAATTATTGTAGTAAGAACTCTCTTCTAAGAGTTCAGAGTACTTATTCTTATTTACAAAACTCAGAAATAACATAAAAATATGTTATGACCCCGCCACCTCTTCCTCACAAAAACATCCTTTCTAGTAACTTTGCACAATATATATATATATATATATTATTTTAAAAAATAAATAAATAAAATTATAGACATATATAATTTATTAATCCCACTGTAGACGATAGAATTATAAATGTTAAGAAAAATACAAGTCGAGGAATTTGATCTTTAAATGAGAGTTTTTTGTCAACTATTTTATTTTAAGACCTAAAACTATTCCATTATATATGAATGGAAAACTTCTCCATTGTAAAAAATAAAATCCATATTCATTTTCACTCCATCCCACTTCTATGTTGAAAACCAGTTTAAAAATTGAATAAACCATGAGAATATATATTGATTACATGTGATCGAAGATAAAAAAATAGTTCGATTAAAGGTAGACAAAATACAATTCAATTTCATACCAAGAATAAACATAGATATCAGGAAGAGTAAAAATCAAGAACAACAACAAATAAAGAATCCCAACATTTGATCAATGGAAAAAATGGATAAATATGACGAGTATATTTCTAGTAAACCAAAATGAAAATAAAAATTAATACACAGACCTAACATTTATTTTCTATAAAACGACAAATAGGAGGAGGAAGACGATATGATCAACTGATTCCTAATATAATTCATATGAGTTCAAAAGCACATCTATGATCCGAACCCGATAAGTGTTCGGATCCGACCTTTGATGATCATCCGTATTTGATAACCATATGAATTGAAACCCTTTCAAATTGATCATCATTGTAGAACAACAATATGGGATTTGTTACCCCTCACTCGACCTCTTAGAACGAGTCGAAACCCTCGGTCGACTCTCACATTTTTTTGGGTTTCGACCCACTACGCTCAACCACATTTGATGTCCTTAGTTACTCTTTCCCAAATGAGGTTGAAACCCCTTTCTACCTCTATTTATCTATTATCCAAAAACACTATTCTTTAATTTATTTATTAATTTTATGAATTAAATTATATTCGAATTAAATAATAATTACTAAAACTCTATTTTTATAGATATATTTCATAATTATCATAATTTTATATTTTAATATACCTATGATAACAAATTTAAATTAAAATGAAAATTCGTATTATATATATATTTCTTTGATATTCATTTTTAATAAGTTTAATATTAAAATAATAATAATTTTTATATTTTCTGAAATTTTAAAATATATTTTCATAATTTCATAATTATCTTGATTTTGTTAATTTTTAATTTCATATATTTTATAACGAATTATATTAAAATTAAATAGAATAATGTTTTTATTTTTCTTATCATTAATTTTAAATCTAATTCATATCTATTTTTATATATGTAAAAACTATTACTCACAAAAATAATTTGTATAAAACTAATTTCTAGTTACTTGGTAAAATTAATTTATCAATGAATTTAATTATATTTTTTTTGAATAATTTAAATTAATTTCATAATAATAAATTAATATGAATGAAAACTTTATATATATATAATTATTTGATAATTTAATTATTAAAAATATTATGTAATAAATTTTAATTTTCATAGTTTTATCAATTCATTATTTATTTATTTACATTCATAATTGAAAATTTCTGATTGGTTACCATTTTTATTAATATTTTTATTGATAATATTTAATTCATTTTAATGAATGTATTAATAGAAAGAAAGAAATATTTATTATTTAAAACTTCAGATATTATATTGCATGAGGTGAACTATTCCTTCCATTGTAAGGATTCTTCTACCTACTTGTTTTAATTTTGTTTCCCGGTTTCTCAAATATATATTATTATAATTTATTTATGAATTCCCATTTTAATGAGTCATGAAGTAGATTATGATCATGGTAATGGAATGGAGATCATATTGGTTTATCCTCTTTAATTCCCTTAGATACAATTTTTTCATATGGTTATTTAATACTATGAAAATATAAATGATGTTTTGTCAAAAATATTACTTGATTTTTTAAAAGAGGATAAGAACTGAAATATATAAGTTAACATATGAAAAAGGATGTTAAGTTTCAATTACAATAAGAAATTTTGGAAAACTAGATATAAAGAAGGAGAATTTTTATTTATAATTGAAATGATTTAAGGGATTCAAATTATAATGCTTACTTAAACATTACATATAATCAAAATTGAATAATTATATGTCAATTACTCAACAATATTGAAGTTTGGAATTATTTTTCAATTTATTCACTATAGCCCTAGGTTCGTTTACACTATAGGGTGTTCCTTTTCACCACTATTTTTTTTCAAGGGATGGTCATAATATGAAATTAATATATTGAATATTTCTCCAGAATCCCTTATTTATTGATCCCACTTCTATAGATTGTCTCTTAGTCTATAATATTACCTCAATCCTTGGGTTGTTATTTGAGGAATTAGATTAACATTACAAAGAGTGTTGTATTAAATTCTACATAGAATTGTGTTCATAGTTTTAAGTATTTTATTTGATATGCAAGATGGGTGAGATTATAATTTAGGGGATGGATTAGTACGAGCTATTCTTGGGTTAGTTAGGTCTGTTATAGTTGTTAATTTTTTATGAGAGAGTGTGTGTTGTATGGAAATGTTTTAATGGAATTAATTGTGTAAGGGTCGATTGAAAACAATTGTTTCAAAGGTTGTGGGGTTATAGGTTAGGTTTCATGAGAAGGTGTCTTTATTGGGGGTATATTTATTGGTTCCTATGATATATTTTGATTCTTAAATTAATTTAAAAATTGGGATTACTTTTTTATAAGATAAAATAAATCAATATATTATTATTTAGAATATAAATTTGAATATTGGTAATTGTTTAAATAGGATTACCCTATGATTTTTTCACAAAACACATTTACTCCTTTATCATTTAGTAAGTTACAATATTAAAAATATAAGGATAGATTTTGGGAAATAAATCTATATATTAGTAAGAAACTATGCATTAATTTTTGGAAGAATATTAAATTTATTTTAGTGAGGTAGAAATGGTATCAAGGATAAATTATCATTTCTAAATAGTTTATGATTATAAATATATGAATAATTATAAGGAAAATTTAATATTGTGGAATTAAATATTATTAATTCATGGAATGCGTACCTGAAGAGTAAGATGATAAGGAATGAACCCTATTTTTTATGATATTAATTCTATAATATTGATAAATATTGGTAGTGTAGTAATATTTTTTATTTAATATTGAATACCATTTTCACATGGTTTTACTATGTTGTGATTCTTGTTGACATAACTAGGATTTTATATAGTTTCTATCATACATCTTGGGAAATTGAGTTATACTAATGCACAGTTTTCATGATTATATTATCTGATTATTTATATGATATTTTATTTTGATCTTGCATATTTATATTTTATTAAAATTAGAATTAATGAGCTTGATTCTAGTCTAGTATGGTTGGAGATTATTTTGATAATGAAACACTTATATTATAGTTTCATAATGTTTATAATATGGGAATGTGATGATGGGAGACTCGATTATGCATTTTCATATAATGACTTCATATGAAATCTATGAGGGGTGATCCAAACGACTAGCCACCATAATGAGATTGATGGGTTCTAGTTGACTGGTAACTATATAGGTGTTTTTAGATTTAGGACCATGTTTCATTGTTACATAAAAAAGTTATTTCAATGATACTTTTAGGGATATATCATGTTATCAATGGAATGGTTGTAAGAAATCATTAATATGAAAAACTAATAGTTCTAGTTATGGAATGTCTCTTATGATATTGTATTCACGGTGTTGTTAATTTGATTATAGTAATAAAATATATTATTAGATGTATTTTATAGGTTCTTCTTTTGTATTTGGATGATATATTAAATATGGAAATGTCTTATTAGCCTTATTTTCTAGAATTTTCATGTATATTTTTTCAAACATATATTTCCGGACATATTGATTTAATATGTAAATTTTTCATTGTTAATATATGATCTCTCCAGGTAATCAACTATCTTAACCTTTATATAGTGGTTCTTATTATATTATTCGAGATTAATGCATGTACAAGGAGATACCTATTGTTTTAAAATATGATACAGAGTGTATGAGAAAAATTGGATCTTAGAAGCTCAGTTATGACATTTTTGTGCTTCATTGTATTATATATATGTAGTATTAGTTGTGAGTGAGGAACCATTATTATTAGTATTATGTTTTTAATAATGATCATGGGTGGATTATATCTATATTATTTTATTCTTCTGGAGAGATTAATATATGCCATACATCATTATCATAGGTGGTATTAATGATCCCAAACAATGAATTTTGTTTATAAACATTTCATTTAATAAAGTTATTTGTCTATAATTTTGAAATTATTTCATGATTTAAGACTGAATGGAGGGATCATGAGTAATGTGAAGTAATTATTTGATCTTATAATAAGGATGGTACCATTATATATTTTTTAAGATAGAAAAATCTACCCGGTAGTTGATATGAAAAATGAAACTTATATCTATATGCCACCATCTAGAAGGAAGAACAGACACGTTAGATGGTCAGAGTTGACAAGACCACTTATTTTTCCCATGTTCCATCAAATTGATAGTTGTAACCACCAGTTATATGGTGGAATTTTTTCCCAATAAAAAATAAATCCTTTAGATGTTGTCCCTATAAACTTAATTGTCCACAATTTTGATTTATTTTTCCTCTAACACCTCTATAAGGATCTTGAACTTATTTGTAACATCCCAAGTAAATAAAGAATATTACTTTTTAATATTTATTAATATTTTTGAATAAAATATTAATATTTCTTTAAAGGGAACACTATGCTTGATGGCGTACCCAATACGCAATAACGAGTTTCTTTGAAATCTTACGTTGCACTCTAATAATAAAATAATATTATTTTAAATGGTAGTTACTGGCTAGCCGTTGTAATTAAGGTAATGAACAGAACTAACTATAAAATGATTATAATTTTTTTTCAAATATTTTTACTTTTATCCAATAAATGTTTGAGGCTTAAAATAAGAATGAATCCAACTTTAAGCGTAAATATTCGAATTTTCTTTAAAAGGTCAATTAACACCTCCTTTTGATGGTGAATCCTTTTTAAATCAACTTTTTGAGAATTTTATATATTATATTGGACCAAATAAAATCCATCTGTAGAATCTGGATATCAAAATTTACTTTGTGTAGATTTTTCTTATTTTTCCGATAAAGATCATTTTTTAGTGAAAATGTTGTATTTTAATTCATAACCTCCTCTTAATCTTATTTTTTATATGGATATATTTTCTTCTTAATTGGGTATAAAGTGAATTTATAATATATTTTTACCATTTAATCCAATGGTGGTCATTGGAATCTATTTCACTTTGAAATTGGACTGAAACTAGTGTCAATCTTTTGATATATTTTGTCTCTTTAAAACACGCTATTTGTTTTGACAAGGGAAATTAATTATTAAATTGATTAATGAAACTTAAACGTTTTTAAATTTTTAAAATAGAAATCATTTTTGAATTCAGAATATCAAATATAGCATAGGGGGAATTTTTGATATTTTTCTGAAAAAAAAATTCAATTTTTTATGAATAGTGAAACCACTAAGTGGTAGTTAAAAAACTGATTTTTTGTTTAAATGAAATTTTAACACCTATGGGATATGAATTTTAAAAATCTGACATACATGGTTGTCATTAGGATGTAAAATGTGGTTCAATGAGATGAAAATAATTTTTGGTGAATAGTATCTTTTAAGTTTTATTAATCGCGATTAAAGGTAATTAGTGTAATTTAAGGTAAAGATAATGTTATTATAATATGAAATGACCTTGACACATGTTCTATCATTATTTGATGAGTCATGTTCGACCAATACAATCCATGGGTCAACTTGGGGACCCCATGGAGCCACTTGGGTAAGAAAATGACATTAATAACTTTTTATTTAAAGTTAAAATAAAAATGTCACAAACATGTATTGTTTTACTAAAAAAAATTTATATGAGTTTATCAAAGTCATATTTTTTACTATAAATATTCATTGTAAATCTAAAAATATTTTCTACATCATAGTATTTTTTTATTATTTTTATACATTAAATAAATTAATTTATTTATGACCCCATGATGATGCAACAATTATCTCATTAATGAACGATTTAAATAAAATGAAAAGATAATGTAAAATCTAAGACATACACTTGTCAAAAACCTATTGGATGGGTGTATTTAGAACTCTAATCACCTTATCCGAGAAATATATAATTTTGGGACCTTTGATATCCGAAAATCATTTTATAATAAAGTAACTTTTCAAGACATTCCAAGAGTGCCCCTCCTCCCTCTTATAAAAGGCCCCCACCTATACCTCCTTACCCACACCTCTCAAGCCCTTGGATCATCCAACCTCTGCTCATATTGTCTCTAAAAATCCCTCTCTTGCTCCTATAATCCTCACTTTGGGTAGAAGTCTTTCCAAGGAAGCCTTTGAGCTCAAATCAAAAAGAGTTTTCCAATTTGAAGGTAATGTCTTCTCTTATGTTATTTTGTTTTATTGTACTTCTCCAACGCCCTAAACTATTTTTATTCCTTTATTTTGAAACAAAACCAGTATCTTAAATATACTAGTATGTTGTTATGAGGATTATTCTAGCTACACTCAGACACACCTCCATCTAATGGTTAAAGAACATACTGTTTATGTGGGTGGCGAATTATTACCTCATGAAATGATGATTGTTCAATCTTTTTTTAACACATCTCATGATGTACATTAATATGTCATTGTATTTATATATGATATATACATTATTCTTATGTATTCATTATGCTTCTGTATTTTTCATTTATGACATACCTTTATGGTTTCCATAATTGGTAAACACGATAATTTTATTTTAGGAAGTGCGGACTACCACCCCCTCAAAGTGATTTGAATCGTTAATACCATACGTGGGATGTATAAAGGATGAATTTAATGATGTTATATATTATATTATACTTTAATTATAATATACCTATGTATCATTATTTTTTTAATTCCATTAAAGTATGAAATAGAAATGAAAGTAGCGTTCATGCGTACGTACGGCTTACAGTCTCCATGAATGGTACATTTAATTTTTATCTCCAAATGTTATGTACTATTATAAGTACATATATATAATGGATATACATGGCATATATTACATATAAATGATGGATATAATTCTGTAATTATAATATATATATCTCTCATTTAGTTTTAATTCCATTAATATGACAACGAAATGAAAGTAGCGTTCATGCGTACGTACGACCTACCGTGTCCATGAACGGTGCATTTCATTTTTTATCTCCAAATGTTATGGAATAGTATAAAATGAATATATACTGGATATATATGATATTTAAAACATTAATACTATTATGGAGATGATGTACTTATAGCTACATGGACAATTCTTTACCAATAAGTTCAATTTGAACTCATGTACTGAACATCGACAAAAACGTATGATATGAACTCACATTATTATCCAATTATTATAAAAATATAATATGTGATATGAACTGAATAATAATATTTAAATGAGGTCCTTAAGAAATTATCAATTGACCAAAGTTTGTTATTCAGGAATATAATGAAACAAACAAGACAAGTCGGACTTTAGGTAGGGATCCTACCTCTCTCTTTCTTTTAAAGTACCATATATTATGTAATTTCTTTTAAGCTAATTTCAGGACCCGTCCTCGGGGCCCGTGCCGTGAATACCCCAAGCCAACCATCCATAGGCCAGGGGCTGGTGACTAGAACCAAGGAGTAAATCCCAATAAAGGGAAGGCATTGCATTTTTAATGAAAACAACAAACACCACAGAGTAAGCAGGCAGAAGTAAACAGTAAGTAAAAACTGGTACAACAGTAAGTGTGGAAAGTAAGTGGGCCAGAATACAAACCCAAACTAAAAGTAAAGTACAACACAAAAGGGAAAACAAAAACTGAAATGTAAATCCACCACGTCAAGTCATCCACTGGAAGTCCCACCTGAAGGGTGGGTACAGATAGCCTCCACTGCTCCTCGGGTCTAGCCGACCGCTCCGAGTACGTCCAACCCAGTGGTCTACCTCCAGGTACCGTCCTACTCTGCAAGCCTCCACCACGATCAGCGTTGTCCGTCATCTGCAACCAACACAACGTAGTGCGGGAATAACCCGTGCAGGGGTGAGTATAAGCTACTTAGTAGGGACCCCGAGACCCCCAAAGGTCTCCCCGAATCCACATAGGATAATCCACAAAGGAAAGATACAATCACGAAGTAACATCCGACACGGCTTAGGTATATGCCCATACATATACCTAAGTCATCAATTCTCGCTCAGCTCCAATATCCAAACTCAACTACAACCCATTCCACACAGGAAAGCAAAACGTAAATCAACACATGATAGCACAACACAATCCACAAAGGAAAGAAAAACGAAAATCCACATAGGATAGCACAACACAATACACAAAGGAAAGAAAAACATAAATCCACATAGGATAGCAGAACACAATCCACAAGGAAAGAAAATAGGGTTTCAGCTCACACAGGTATACTTCTTTGAGTGACAATAGAGATGATCACTGATCCATCTAAGCCATCATACCCACAAAGGATTGATAAGTACTAACCCCCGAAATGAACCACAAAGGATCGATAGTTAACTAACCCCCGCAATGACCCACACAGGATCAGACCCACACAGGATAGATAGGTAACTAACCCCCGCAAAAACCCACACAGGATCGGACCCAGACAGGATCTGTAGGCGCTGGCCCACACAGGACCGCTGAGCGGTGACCCACATAGGATCAGACCCACACATGATCGGTAGCACTGACCCACAAAGTATCACTGAGTTTTGTAGTCGTCGCCGTCGAATCCACTGAGGATCTCTTCGCAGTCGTCATCGTCACAGTAGCAGTCGCAGCCATCTCTAGGGTTTCCACACACCACAAGCTCGTTCGGGAGGCTCCGCTCCACGAGCCGAGAGGCTGATACATCAAATGACACATATTTTAGAGTTTATGTATCCAAAAGTTCCGTATCGTCAATAGGAACTCAACGTCGCAGACAGCGCATCAATCGGACGCCCGGTCTGAGAGTTGTTGGCTTTTTCGTCCCAGGGGCCGGGTTGGTTTTTAAGGAAAAACCAACCCGACCATACTCCACCTGCGTCCAATCCTCGGGCGGAGTAAGCCAAAAGATCCGTCTCACTTATTTGAAAACAACAAAGTCAACGACACGTCAATCGGACGTCCGAAGCTCAAGATATGAGCGTTTCCGCTCCGAGGGCCCGGTTGGTTTCGTGTACGAACCAACCAGGAAGAACCCAAAGTATTCTGAAACCTTGAGTGTGATATACCGAAACGACCATCTCTATCCAAAGATCGTATCTCCGCTGACGGTGCGTCGTTCGGAGGCACAAAGCTCAAGTTATGAGAAAAAGTCCGAAAGGTTCTGGAAACGGGGGGTCTGGGCCCGGACCGACCCGGTTCGGCGCGACCTGGCCCAGCCAGGGCGGCCTGGCCCGGCCTGGGCGCGACCTGGCCGGCGGGTCGGCTCGGCTCGGCTCGGCTGAGCGGCCGAGCAAGGGAAGCCGCGGGGTGTGTTATCCCCGCGGGAAGAGGAGCCGCGGCCCCGCGTGGTGCCGCGCTTGGTCAGCAGACATGGCAAAGATGCATCCCATGTCTCGCCGGAATCGCGCGGTCGCGGGTCTGGTCGGTCGCTGCCGTGTCGGCGACCCGCGCTGCTGGGGGATTCCGCAGGCCACCGGATTTGCTCCGGTGGTCCGATTCCACTTCTGTCTGCGCCGTAGCTCCTCCCAGGTCCCGTTCTTCACATTGGAATCAACAAATCTTCTCTGTGGCCTATTTTGTCATCGTCCGCCATTTCGCACATCAACGAAGAACTGCGGAGGGTTGTCGGGCCGTGTTTTTTTTGCCCGCACCCTCCGCATTAGGTGATAACAATCGGGAAAATAAGATCAACACATGAAAACATAACAAGATACAATTTTAATAAATTAAAAATTGCACTTTGATCCCGGGATCTTTGTTTTAGAAGGGAACAACTACGGGAATAAAATATTATTTTCAAATAAAATCCCTACCTCGCCGTAGTCATCGAGTGAGCGTTCTACGCGGAATTGATCGTCCCGGTAGGAGGTGATCGTCACGTCGCAGAAGGGAGTCGCGTCATCGCGGAAGGGCGTCACATCGACGATCTCTGACGGTTAAAGAAACACAGAGATTTAATTATAACAGTTAAATCCATGTTGAGGATAAAAACCACAAAGGAATTTAAAGGACCACAATCTCTTACCTCAACGGACGATCGAAGATTTGTCGCGAGGAAAGAACGTCGCGGAAGAAGCGTCAGCGTCACATCGATCTCAGGGGGTCGGACGTTCTTCGTCCCCCATCGTCGGAGGCTGGCGTTCTTCGCGTTCTTCATGTTCTTCGTGTTCTTCGCGTTCTTCATGAATGGGGAGGAAGATCTTTAAAGATTCTCCAAAGGTTTAACACAACATTCAAGAGGAAGGTGTGTTGGCCTTATTTTATTAACATGCCAACAAATTGAAAACGTGTTAAGAAATGAACCAAATTAATTCATAGAATTAATTTCAACGAACTTAACCTCCCAATTAATAGGAGTGTTTAATAGTTTAAGAAACGCCCCAGTTGACTTTAATTTAGAAGGGTTTTCGTGGGTGCGTTACTTAGCAGAAAAGAAATGGTGGGGCTCATGCGGGCCCCACCTCACAAATATCCTACCAAGAGGTTAGGATATTTTGGGTTCCACTAAAGCTTAGCTTAAGCAGCTTTAAGTGGATTTAAGCAGCTTTAAGTGAAATAAAATAAAGTTTTTCGTAACACATTATTTTATTTCTTAACTTAAAGCCCAAAAAAATTTAAAAACCACACCCGAGCTAACGAAACTCCGGAAGAGGCGTTTCTAAGCAAATATCGGTGCTGCGATTCCATCGGTACCCTCAAAATTCGATTCCGTGCACCGGTTCAAAAGTTAGAAAAACCCGCTCGTTCGTTCACTGAACGTACCCATGACCAACTTCGAAAAATGATTCCGGTCACACCGGGCCTCGGAATCAGGTGCCGTCAGAAACAGCATTCATGTAAAATTTAAAAAACAAAATTAAGAAAAAAAAATTTCCATGAAATTTATGGGTCTTTACATCACTCCCACCTCAGGGATTTACGTCCCCGTAAAGATACATCATAAGCTAGGGAAACAAATGTGGGTACTGAGCACCTATCTGAGCCTCCCGCTCCCAAGTGCTCTCCTGGAGGTTCTCGTGCTGCCATCTGTTGCGGACTAGAGGAATCGACCGTCCACGTAGGACCCCTCCTGTCGATCCTCAATCTCCACTGGGACCTCTACAAAAGTCACCCCATCATCAACGTCTAGCTCCCCATTGTCACGACCCGCCCTCGGGGTCCGTGCCGTGACTACCCCAAGCCCGCCTTCCATAGGCCAGGGGCTGGCGACTAGCACCAAGGCGTAAATCCCGGTAAAAAGGGAAGGCATTGCCTTTGAAAAGTAAACACACACCACAAAGTAAACAAGCGGAAAGTAAACACTAAGCAAACAGAGTACGACTGAAAGTGCGGAAAGGTAAATGGGCCAGAATACAAACCCAAACTGAAAGTAAAGTACAACTCGAAAAAGGGAAAAACAGCAACTGTAAAGTAAAGGCCGCAACTCCGAGCTGTCCACCGGAAATCCCACCTGAAGGGTGGGTACAGATAGCTCCTCTGCTCCACGTGTCCCGTCGTCCGCTCCGTGCACGTCCCGCCCAGTGGTCCACCTCCGGGTACCGTCCCGCTCTACAAGCCTCAGCTAAGGTCAACGCTGTCCGTCGTCTGCAACCAACACAACGTAGTGCGGGCGAAGCCCGTGCAGGCGTGAGTATAAGCTACTCAGTAGGGACCCCGAGACCCCTGAAGGTCTCTCAAATCCACAAAGGATAAATCATGAAGAAAAGTACAATCACGAAGTAACAACCGACACTGCTTAGGTATATGCCCATACATATACCTAAGTCATCAAATTAAATACGCTCCAACCTCCGAGCCCAAGTACAACTCAGTCCACGCAGGAAAGTATACGTATTCCACATAGGAAAGCAAAATTTAATCCACACAGGATTTCACAACACAATCCACACAGGAAAACAACAGGATTCAGCTCACACAGGTATACTTCTTCAAGGACGATAAAGATGATCACTGATCCATCTAAGTCGTCGGACCCACGAAGGATCGATAGGTAACTAACCCCCGCAGAAGACCCACACAGGATCGGGCTCACACAGAACCTGTAGGCGCTGGCTCACACAGAACCGCTGAGCGCAAGGACCCACACAGGATCGGGCCCACACAGGACCTGTAGCACTGATCCACGTAGGATCGCTGAGTGCTGAAGTCGTCGTCGTCGAATCCACATAGGATCTCTATACTGTCGTCGTCAAATCCACACAGGATCTCTGTACTGTCGTCGTCAAATCCACACCGGATCTCTGTACTGTTGTCGTCAAATCCACACAGGATCTCTGTACTGTCGTCGTCGCAGTCACAGTAGCAGTCGTAGCAGTAGAACAGTCGCAGCCAGCACTAGGGTTCCCGCACACAGCAAACTCGTACGGAGGGTCCGCTCCACGAGCCGAGAGGCTGATACATCAACTGTCACGAAGACCGAAGTTGATGTATCCAAAAGTTCCGTAACGTCAACAGGAACTCAACATAACAGACGGCGCGTCGATCGGACGCCCGGTCTGAGAGTTATTGGCATTTTCGTCTCCGGGGCCCGGTTGGTTTTTAAGGCAAAACCAACCCGACCACACTCCACCTGCGTCCAAACCTCGGGCGGAGTATGCCAAAAGATCCGTCTCACTAAGAGGAACACAACGCGACTGACGGCGCGTCAATCGGACGTCCGTAGCTCAAGATATGAGCGTTTCCGCTCCGAAGGCCCGGTTGGTTTCGTGAACGAACCAACCCGGCCGAACTCAAAGTTAACCGAAACCTTGAGTGCGATATACCGAAACGACCGTCTCGATCCAAGGATCGCGTTGCCGCAGACGGTTCGTCATTCGGAGGTCCGAGGCTCAAGTTATGAGCCAAAAACCAAAACTGGTTCGAAACGGGGGGTCCGGGTCCGGGCCGACCCCCCCCCCCCCCCCTGGGCGGCGCGGTGGCCGGCGGCGGCGCGCGGCGGCGCGGCGGGCCGCGGTGGCGGCGGCGGCGGGCCGCGGGGGCGGCGGCGGCGGGCCGCGTTGGCGGCGGCGGCGGGCCGCGTTGGCGGCGGGCCGTGGTGGCGGCGCACGCGGGGGCTCAGCCCCGCGGCTTTGACAAGGCGGCACAGCCTTGTGCCGTGCCTTTGCAAAAAAAAACGGCCCCCCTCCTGGGGGCCCGCCTTGAAGGAGATCCGGGGGAGCCGCCTGCCCCCCCCCCCCCCCCCCCCCCCGTGGAAACCACTCCCCTCCTCATTAAGAGGGGGGTTTTAAGATTTGGCCGGGGAATTAAATTCCCCGGTTTTAAGTCATCCGGCCGGCCAGCTGGCCGGCCGGTTTTTACCAACGGGACTGGAAATTCCGGTCCCGCCTTTGACTTCCAACGCCGGCGGCCCGGCCGCCGGTCTCCTCTTCCGCCGCGGCCCGGAACCGGCCGCGGTCTTCTCGTCCCGCCGCGGCCCGGAACCGGCCGCGGTGTTCGTCGTCCGGCGCGGTGCGACGGCACCGCGCCCCTTTCGCCGTGCCATGAATTCTTTCAACGCGGCGCGACGGCGTCGCGTTCTTGAAGATTCTCCTCGGCGTAGCGCGACGGCGTTGCGTAAATTATAAGCACGATCATCCGCGTGGTGCGATGGCACCACGCCACTTGCTTCCACCCGCATAAATAAAACAAGAACGATGGAGGGGGGTTCGGCCGTGTTCGTGCGGTCCGGCCCCCCACACGTTAAAATAAAAACGCAACTTAAAATAAATCAAGTCACACATTAGTCTTGATAGAAACACTATCAAGAATAAAATAAGGAAACCAAAAGAAAAAGACAACCCCTACCTCGGGTTTAAGATTCGAAGAATCGTCTACGTCCCGCGGAAGACGGCGTCGCGGAGGTCGGGCGTCGCGGTCGTCGTTCGTCAAATCCGTTGACGAAGTGTTATGCCCGAAGAGACACGACGTTGGCGGATCTTCGTTAGCCGTCGAAGAAGGTCCGAGGAGGAAGCGGCGTTCCCTCTTGTTGACACCGAGGACGAAGAAGAGAGGCGTCGTTCTTCGTCGGAGTTTGAGCGTTCTTCGTTCTTCGTCAGAGCTTGAAGATAAAGAGGAGTTCTCAAAAAGCTCTCAAAGGAATAAACAAAACAACCCAAAAACAAATAAGATTACATCTTATTTTATTAACACAAAACTCAAAAGAATTTCAAATGTTTGAAATTCAAAAGAGTTTAACTCCCCAAAATTAAAAAAGAGTAACTTAAGCCAATTAAGAGGGGGGTTGAGTATGTTGAGAGAAGTTGAAAAGAAAAAGGGGTTCGTGTGGGCCCCACCACACTTAATCCTCCCAAGGGAGGTTAAGTGGGTGTGGGTCCCACTTCCAACCTCCTTTGGTAGGTTTTTTAACAAGTTAACATAAAATTTCTCTTACACAAATTTATTTAACTTAACTGAAAAACCCCAAAACTAACTTTCAACCCGCAACAAACGCAACCCCCGAAAAGGTCTCTTTAAGTGAATATCGGTGCTGCGAGTTCATCGGTGCCCTCGGATTTCAATTCTGAGCACCGGATCAAAAGTTAGGAATTCCCGCTCGTTCGTTCACTGAACGTACCCGAGCCAAACTTCGGAAATTAATTCCGGGCACTCCGGGCCTCGGAATCAGGTGCCGTCTGAAACCGCGCTCTTGTAAAATTCTAAAGAAAATTAAGAAAAAAATTCCCTTGAATTTTACGGGTCTTTACATTACTCCCACCTCAGGGCTTTACGTCCCCGTAAAGATACATCAAAACTAGGGAAACAAAAGAGGGTACTGAGCACGCATCTGAGCCTCCCGCTCCCATGAGCTTTCCTGGAGGTTCCCAAGCTGCCATCTGATGCACACAAGAGGAATCAATCGCCCACGTAGGACCCGCTCCTGTCGATCCTCTAACTCCACCGGGACCTCCGTAAAAGTCGCCCCATCGCCAACGTCAAGCTCCCCAAAGTCGATGATGTGCGTCGGGTCGTGCACGTATCTCCTCAGCTGAGATACGTGGAAGACGTCGTGCACCCGGTGCAACTGAGGTGGTAGAGCCAGGCGAAAAGCCACCTCGCCAATCCTGCTGAGAAACTGGAAGGGTCCGATGAAGCGCGGAGATAACTTGCCGCCTCGGCCAAATCTCTGAATACCACGTCGAGGTGAGACCCGCAAGAAGACGTGGTCGTCATCCTCGAACTCCAGTGGCCTCCGCCTCCTGTCAGCGTATGACTTCTGCCGGCTCCGAGCTGTCCTCATCTGCTCCTAGATGACCTGGACCTTCTCTGTCGTGGCCTGGACCATCTCCGGTCCCATCAGAGCTGCAAGATTTCTCCTTTTCCGAAAAGAGAAATCTGGTCTCATCCCCTGGATGAACCACTTTCTTTGCCTAAAACAGTCAATCCTAACATGGATGATACTAATCCATACCAAGGATGACGTCGTAAGGCCTCGACGCTACTACTAAGAGATCCAACCGTTACTCTCTCCTCCAAGGGTTGAGTCACACTGTCGGCATCAGTGTGTGGTAACTGGGTCTCCTCCTGTAGATGTCTCACAAGTGAGGGTCAAGTCAACAGCCAAAACTGGAACCTCTTAGTAACATTACGATAGAGGACAGGAACGAAAACATCACAAGATATGTGTCTTTTATTAATGCAGCTCGTAATACAAGACGCTACACAAAAGCAACAAGGAACCAGAAGTACAAAGGATGTATCCACTAGTTCTGCTCCTGTCCATCGGCTCCCAGAGCTCCATGATCGAAGGCCTCAGCTGCCTGAAGCTGAGCTCTCCCCTGCGGTCGGGGTGGACCTCCTGGTGGTGGTGGTGGTAGAGCCTCAAAGCGTCGTCCACCACCTGCTGCTCGGCCAGCTCCTCTGCCTCGTCCGCCTCCTCCCTGCAGACCGCCACGGTCAAACCTCTGCCTCTGCCTAGGTGGTTCCTCAACCGTCTGCTGCTCCTCCGCATGGCGGGTCGGGCAGTCATGAGCCATGTGGCCTTGCCCGCCGCATGAATAGCACTGTCTTCCTCTCGAAAGACTGGCTCCGCGTTGTGTGCCCTGCACTGCTGAGCCATTGCCCTGAGGTCTGGTCTGTCTGGACCCCTGAGTCATTCGTCGACTGCCTGTTGCAGATGACTCTGCCACGTGCCGCCCTGCGGTGGGTCGCTGTGCTGGTGTAGACTCAGCAAGGAAGCTCTCGATCAGAAGGGCCCGCTCCAGTACTCCTATTTGAGTCGGTATGCTGAGGGAGATCAGCGATGCCCTGATCTCGTGTCTCAAACCCTGCTCGAAGGTCCGGGCCCGGAAGAATGGGTCCCGTACCATGTCGGTCGAGTAGCGCGAGAGATCGGTGAATCTCGCCGAGTACTGAGCGACCGTCATGCTGCCCTGCCGCAGCTGTAGAAGCTCCTGGATGTGCACCGCTCGGAGGGTGGCCGGGACGAACTCAGAGCGGAAGAGGCTCTCGAAGTCCGTCCAGAGCAAGGATGCCTCATCGTGAACCTGGAGCATCAAGCTCCACCATCGTCCTGCTGCTGCGTGTAGTAGGCTCGCAGCGAGGATCACCATGAGGTCTGCTGGTGTCCTCACTAGCCTAAACACTCGAACTACTGCCTCCAGCCAGTCCTCTGCTGCCTGGGGATCCGTCTCCCCGCGAAACCTGGGCGGACGCTGGCGCTGAAACTCATGCAGTGCGCTGAGGCGACGTGCATCGTCAGCGGCTGCTGCTGGAAGCATCGGTGGCTCGGCGGGTAAAGCTACCGCCGGTGCCACTACTGAAAAAGGGCCCTGCACCGAGGCCTCGTCGCTCGGTGGGCTGTCGTCGCGCCCTACACTCGGAACCCTAGCTGGCTGTCGTCACGGGGCCATCCTGAAAAGGAGAACAAGAGCACCACAGTCAGAACAGTATACCTGGTGAGCTGGCACAAGTATTCACAAGGAAAACTTGAGACTTTCATGAAGCAGATCAGTATACCCGGTGAGCTGACACAAGTAATTACAAAGAAAACTTGAAACACACACGCAATCAATGTTTTCATGCATTAAGTCGGAAATCAGGAGTCAGGGTCCTGGTGTACGGATACGTCGGCCGCCGCACCAACACTGGGCTCCCTGAACTGATAACCACACTCAGTACACTAAACACTATTGCTTCATATAGAAAGAAAGGACGATCAGAGTCTGCGGTAGAACCGACCACCTCTGATACCAATTTGTCACGACCCGCCCTCGGGGTCCGTGCCGTGACTACCCCAAGCCCGCCTTCCATAGGCCAGGGGCTGGTGACTAGCACCATGGCGTAAATCCCGGTAAAAAGGGAAGGCATTGCCTTTGAAAATTAAACACACACCACAAAGTAAACAATAGGAAAGTAAACACTAAGCAAACAGAGTACGACTGAAAGTGCGGAAAGGTAAATGGGCCAGAATACAAACCCAAACTGAAAGTAAAGTACAACTCGAAAAATGGAAAAACAGCAACTGTAAAGTAAAGGCCGCAACTCCGAGCTGTCCACCGGAAATCCCACCAGAAGGGTGGGTACAGATAGCTCCTCTGCTCCACGGGTCCCGTCGTCCGCTCCGTGCACGTCCCGCCCAGTGGTCCACCTCCGGGTACCGTCCCGCTCTACAAGCCTCAGCTAAGGTCAACGCTGTCCGTCGTCTGCAACCAACACAACGTAGTGCGGGCGAAGCCCGTGCAGGGGTGAGTATAAGCTACTCAGTAGGGACCCCGAGACCCCTGAAGGTCTCTCAAATCCACAAAGGATAAATCACGAAGAAAAGTACAATCACGAAGTAACAACCGACACTGCTTAGGTATATGCCCATACATATACCTAAGTCATCAAATTAAATACGCTCCAACCTCCGAGCCCAAGTACAACTCAGTCCACGCAGGAAAGTATACGTATTCCACATAGGAAAGAAAAATTTAATCCACACAGGATTGCACAACACAATCCACACAGGAAAACAACAGGATTCAGCTCACACAGGTATACTTCTTCAAGGACGATAAAGATGATCACTGATCCATCTAAGTCGTCGGACCCACGAAGGATCGATAGGTAACTAACCCCCGCAGAAGACCCACACAGGATCGGGCTCACACAGAACCTATAGGCGCTGGCTCACACAGAACCGCTGAGCGCAAAGACCCACACAGGATCGGGCCCACACAGGACCTGTAGCACTGATCCACGTAGGATCGCTGAGTGCTGAAGTCGTCGTCGTCGAATCCACATAGGATCTCTATACTGTCATCGTCAAATCCACACAGGATCTCTGTACTGTCGTCGTCAAATCCACACAGGATCTCTGTACTGTCGTCGTCAAATCCACACAGGATCTCTGTACTGTCGTCGTCGCAGTCACAGTAGCAGTCGTAGCAGTAGAACAGTCGCAGCCAGCACTAGGGTTCCCGCACACAGCAAACTCGTACGGAGGGTCCGCTCCACGAGCCGAGAGGCTGATACATCAACTGTCAC